>JAAGEH010000286.1:56356055-56407549 GCA_011751065.1 Lasiurus cinereus | reverse complement strand
TGTGTGTGTGTGTGTGTGTGTGTGTGTGTGTGTGTGTGTGTGTGTGTCTGTTTGTTTGGGTGGAGTTATGGCTTCAAATAGGCAATGGAGTAAAGAGCATTTTCAAGAAATAGATCAGGGTGAGCAGGGATAAATGCACAAGTCACAAGATCTAGTGAGGTACTAGGATATGTTTCAGTAGAGCTAGGGATTACAGTAAAATGTGTTGGTCCTAGAAAGTGAAAACCATGAAGTAAGGAAAGAAACTCAAAGGTAAAATCCCCCAAATCTTTGTATACCAATGTAAGTATTTTGAATTTAATATATAGAGAAACCGTCATCATTCTACTAATAATACTGTAGTCTAGTTAAAAAAATAGATGGAAAAAAATATAAGAATTATATGTTTTCTCTGAAAAAAATCATTCTATGATTGGTAACGATTATATTAAGATTGTTAATTACAAGATATCATATGACATTCAGACAATGGTATATTATTTAGTGCTTAATAGAAATGAGCTATCAAGCCATGAAAACACAAGAAAACATACTGAATGCATATTGCTAAGTGAAGGAAGCCCATCTGAAAGGCTATAAACCATACTAGAGGCCAAGTGCACAAAATTTGTGCATGGGTAGGGTCCCTAGGCCTGGCTGGCAATCAGGGCTGATCAGGGCCTTTCGGCTGCCAGCCAGGGCCATTTTTCCAGCTGCTAGCTGGGACCTTCCTTCCCCAGTTGCCAACTGGCCTTCCTTCATTCTGCATTGCCCCTTGTGGTCAGCACATGTCATAGTGAGTGATTGAACTTCCAGGTACCCGGTCAAACTCCCGAAAGGACACATTGTTTTAGCCATATATATATGATTCCAACAATGACATTATGAACAGCTAAAACTATGGAAACCGTAGAAAGATCAGTGGTTGTTGGGGGGATAAGGAGAAGGGATGCATAGACAGAGCACAGATGATTTTTATGGCAGTGAAAATTTGTTTCTATGATATTATAATGATGGCTGTATGCCATGATAAATTTTTCCAAACCCATAAGATGTACAGTGATGAGCCCTAAGGTAAACTACAAGCTTTGGGTGATTATATCAATGTAATGTAGGCTCATCAACTATAACTAATGTTCCACTCTGGTGAGTGATACTGATAATGGGAGAGGGTCTCATGTGAGGGGAGAGGGGATTTTTGGGAAATTTTTGTACCTTCCTTTCATTTTTGTTGTAAATTTTAAACTCTACTTAAAAAATAATATTATAAAGTATCATGGTAACTGCTACTTTAATACCAATTTTTGTATTAAAGTAGCTGTTTAATATCAAGAATATAAAAAAAATGTTAACCCTCACATAATATACCTGGTCTCTCTCTTACCTCACACCACACTATAAAAATATATCACAGTGGTCAAAGTGACGTTTCTCACACATAAGTCAGATCATGTCACTTTCTTATTTTATAGCTTCCATGATTTCTTGGGTCATTTGGACTAAAATTTTAAATTCTTACCCTGCCTTCAAAAGCCCTACACAATCTAGCCCCAGACTTCCATTCCAACACTATCCTCCTTTTTCCACCATGCTTACTTACTATGACACTTCAGTCTCTATAACCTCTGTTTCGTTTCTCAACAACACCAACATCAATCCTTCAGGTGGGACTTAACACTTGTGTCCTCTACCCCCAGGGACATTCAGCTCCTGTTTATCATTCAGACTTTAGCTCAATTAGCATCATTTCCTAATTACCTTAATTATTTATGTACTTATTAATTATCTTCTCTCACCCTAGAATATGGAATCCTTGAGAAGGAAGACCTTTTCTATTTTATTCACTACCCTGATGTTGGCATCTAGAGGACACATAGTTCATGCTCAACAAATAATGTGTTGAATAAATAAAATAGAAGGTAAGATTCATCTTTTACAAAAGAAAAAAAGTTGATACTAAAGTAGCATTATCCTGATTACATGTAAATATGCAGCTAGTTTGCAAACATGTATTTGTGATGCCCTCTTTTATAATGAGGTAGCAAAAATGGAAAATAATTAAACATGGCAGCTACCAAATATACATAAACAAGTAAAGTGTGAAACAAATCAAAGAAACAAATCAAAAAAATATATGTGGGTGTGCTTGAAAGATATTGAATGTGTAAAGTCTGTGTCTTCCTGTTCTTGCAAACCAAACAGTTTTAAGGAGAATAATATGAGGAAAAGATTATCCTAGATCTCATCTGGAGAGCTAGTACAAAGCCCTAGAAGAAAGGGGACAAAAACATGCTGGGCTCACAGAAGAAAACTGAGTTGAAAGGAGGAAGAAAATATGCATTTTGTGTCATTTGGAACAGAGAAGGAAGGGAGACATTATCTGAAGAACATGTTCACCAAAGGTATAGAAGCTGAAAAGGAAATCAACATCTGTGAGAGTCTCATGTGCCCAGATCTGAGGGACAGATGAAGATTGTTTATGTAGCACCAGAAGGTGTTGGGAGAAGGAAGGAGCAGGCTCACACAGAAACATATGCTCTCCAAAGTTACTTGAAAAATAAAGCATGCAGAGGAAGGAGAAACATCTGTGTTGCACACAGACAGACCACCAGTAGTGAAGCAGGCTTGAGGTAGAAAGGAAAGACATACACAAACAAGATCGGACATTATATCTTGTCAAAATGACATGTAAAGGCACTGAGTCTGCATCTCATTTTCTGGTGAACAAATGGAAACCTAGCCATCTGGGGAAATCAACGATGAGTAAGCTAGCTCTGATTTGGTGTTTTTCCAGTTTTACAGAAATGACAAAGCATTCATAAGTTTTCCAGGGCTACTTTATTTTCCCTACTGGGAAAAACAAAACAAAAAAACACACAAACCTTTAGAGTACAGCTTATTTCTTTTCTTAGAGGAACATATTTTAGCGCTTTTATTCCAAATCTGCTGCAGTGATAGAAGCAGCTGGATTTTTCATCCTTTGACAGCATATTTTCAGTATATAACAACTTTGAGAAGTTATGATTCCTTCACATTAGTCAGTGATTGTAGGAGTTCTGTAAAACATTAAACAGATAATCATTCCTCTTTAAATATTAAGAATGGTAAAGTCTGAAATATTCATCTTAAGAATACATATCAAATTTTCAAAATTATACTTATTATTAAAATCGGTTATAACATTTAATAATTTGTTAGAGTATAGAAATAAATGTGTATGTCTTTTCTATCTTCTTTATACTAGTTATTGGTAAAATGAAAAGTTAAAAGTTAGAAATAAAGTCAAGTGACAAATGGTAATGAGATTACGAAGAGCATTTATTATGACTTATAAATCACTATCGATATTTATGTTATATAAAACATAACCACAGTCATCTTTACACAGATATAAACATAGCATATGTTTATATACTTATACAATGTTTTATTATAAATACCAACTTATTTCTAAAATGGTTCCAAAAGTAAAAAAGACAAGTAAAAAAAAAAATAAAACTTCAAACATGAGGCATCTGATTGATATCCAAATAGGATTATTGAAATTATTTAGAAAAAATTTACATGAAACATATTGAAAAACAAATGTCTTCAAGAAACTCACTAAAATTACAAAAACATTTTTGTAGTATCTTGCTAATACAGGAATGTCTAAGATCTAAACATTTACAGCCATCAGACAGAAAAGAGTACGTTAGAAGCAAATATAGGAAATGTAGTGTAGCTTCACAGTAAATATGAGATAAGTATAGAGATTAAGTGTGTTAGGAAAAAAAAACTAAAATTTTTGTTAGTCTATAGCATAGAGTAATAAGCCAGATCCAGGTAAAACCACAAAGTTAAATCAATGATGTTTGGCTTTTGCAACTTTTCCCCAAGAGACTTTTTCTGCCCGTAATTCACATAACACTTTCTTTTCTTCATATACCTCCAATAATTTCATTATTCAATGTTCCTTGATTTATGCTATGAAGAAAAGATTATATTTATTGTGAGTTTACTTAATGCCTACTTCTTAATGTAATTTAATTCTTACAACAACCCTGTAGAGTTTTATTGTTCCCATTTTTAAATACATGGAAACACTTAAATATAAAATAAAGTGCTAAGTTAAGACTGGTGCAGCCACTGTGGAGAACAGTATGGAGTTTCCTCAAAAAACTAAAAATGGATCTCCCATTTGACCCTGTAATACCACTCTTAGGAATTTATCCTAAGAAATTACAAACACCAATCAGAAAGGATTTATGCACCCCTATGTTCATAGCAGCACAATTTACAATAGCCACAATTTGGAAACAGCCTAGGTGCCCGTCAGCAGATGAGTGGATCAGAAAACTGTGGTACATCTACACAATGGAATTCTATGCTGCCATTAAAAAGAAAGAATTCTTACCATTTGCAGCAACCTGGTTGGAACTGGAGAGCCTTATGCTTAGCGAAATAAGCCAGTCAATGAAGGAGAAGCATCACATGATCGCACTCATTGGGGGATAATAAAGAACATTATAAACTGATGAACAAAAGGATAGATACAGAGACAGTAAAGCTTCAAACAGTCTGTGAAATTACAGCAGGAAGATTAAAGTTAGGTGAGGTAGATAAGAGATCAATCAAAGGACTTGTATCTATGCATATAATCATAACCAATGAACATAGACACTGGGGGGTTGGGGTATGCCTGGGAGGGAGGGGGGAAATGGGAAGATATGTATAAAAAATTAATAAAAAAAGAATAAAGACACATATATTATTCCAAAAATATTTTATTTCTCTTAAATTATATTTCCTCTATAATAAATCATTCCTGACTGCATTATTACCATGCAATAATAGCATTAAGCCATGGCTCAAAATTATCATTGTCAATAATTTGCAAAAGAGAATTATTTTTTCATTGTTCTGATTATTCAAGTGCTACATGCTTGTCAAAAAAATCTAAATGTAGAATAATATGAAGACAAACAATAATTGCCATTTTAACCAAAATAATTGTAAATGTCTTAGAATAATACCACTTAGCTTTTTTCTGTGCCACTTGTGTGAAATATATAATTCCATTTAATAGTGAGCCTTACATTAATAAATGGCTCAATTTTAATTCCTTCAAATCAAGGAAGTTTAGATATTGACTTCCAGAAGAGCAGAGTAAGAATTTCTGTGAATTTCAATTATTCTCTCACAAGGACAATTATACAACAATTAACATTTCTAGGAATCTAGAAATTAAAGCAATAGAATTGTATGGTAAGGCATTTATACCTTAGGTCTCATAGGATCCCAAAGGCCTGGCTAAGAGTTCCCGATTTAGCTTTCCACTCAGCCCAATTAGGAAGATGCTCCAAATACACTCCACCTGGCCTTCAGCCTAACTAGTTGTACCTCCCCTACAGCAAGAGAGCATTACTCCCATCATTCCTTTTTCCATAACACAGTGGTAATTAATCATGAAAAATGAGTCTTCCAGCAAGTTAATAGGACTGAATTTTTTGGACTTATGATAAACACTCTCCTGAAGCACAGTAAATATGTTCAAGCATCCAGTTCTATAAAAAAATCTCTAAAATCAAGATATCACAGCTTTTGTATTTAGCTCAGATTTAAGCTTAGCTACATCCAGGCCATTACTGAGATATTACTAATCTGCTAGCAACTTTGTAACAGCCTAAAGCTATTATTTCCATTGGAGCCTGGCCAGGAATTTAAAGAAAAACTAGAAGAACAATATGGTACAGGAAACATTGAAAATGCTGATATGATTCTGGATATCTAAAATTTAGGCTGAATGAGTGCACAGCATGTGTGGATCAGTGGTTGAGCATTGATAAATGAACCAGTAGGTCATGGTTCAATTCTGGTCAGGGCACATGCCTGGAATGTGAGCTCCATCCCCAGTAGGAGGCATGCAGAAGGCAGCCGATTAATTATTCTCTTTCTTCATGGATATCTCTATCCCTCTTCTATCCTTTCCTATCTCTAAAATCAAATTTTAAAATATATTTCAAAGATTGTATGAACATGTACACAGCCCTGGGAAGACTTGGTTAAGAAACATGCCTTCACACCCAGAACCCCTTGACAAAGGATAGTCTATATACTTCAGGTAATGTATTTAAAGATATATTCTCACCACACTTATTATGTATTCACTGACCACTAAATTATACTGAATCAAGGGAAGCTTAGGAAGCCAGGTTTAAAATTTAAATGAGAATTACTTTAAATTAAATTAACATATTTTTAAGTAAAACTAAATTTTAGCAGAGGATTTTGCAGAAAATACAGAATAAGTCCAGTAAGTCTCTGAACAAAAACACAGGAATAAGATGAAAACAAAAAACAAGAAAATTCAGCAACTGGCAAAATTTGGGCAATGGAGGGTAGAGGCTTGATAACAAAGTTATATATTATTTAAAATGTAAAGTTTTTAGCAAAAAAAAATATAAAAAGTAACCACTGGATATTCAAGAAAACAAAGGAACAGACAAAAAAGCAAGAGGTGGTAGTCTGAAGATGGAGGTCGGCATGATGGCAGAGAAAGAGTTTGAGTAAGTGAGGGAATGAAAAGAGAATATTTGGACATGATGTGTGTATGTGTGTGTGTGTGTGACAATTAGATACTGCAGAACTTACAGGGGATGGTGGATTCGACTCTCTTATACAGGAAGCCCCTGTTACCACTGCAAACACTCCTGGGCAATCAATGCTCATACAAAAGCCATACCATCTTGAAGGGGAGAGCTTCTATGACAAGGAGCACAGCCTCATCATCACCCAAACTTGCCTCAGAAACCATTTGAGAACCTATAGTCACTCCAGCCAAAGACCTACTACCGCAGCTGCCAACTGATGGACACCAGGACTCCAGCTTTCCCAGCTGCAGACTCCTGTGAGTCTCAGTGTGCACCACTCTCCTGCTGGCCTGCCACTACAAACATAGGCCCCATGTATACCAGCCCCAGACCTCTTCAGTGACTTTCTAGGTGTATGAATCTCCTGCTGACAAACCGCTGCCGTCAGGTGCCTCACGCATATTGGCACCTGGGCCCTCCAGCCAAGCCCTCAGCTTCACCACAGGCACTGCATGACTTGGAGCATGGACTTTTCGGTAATAGCAAAAATGGGGAGACAAAGAAATAACTCACAGGTTGAGAATCACTGCTGTAGACCCTAAGATTATTGGAAAACACAGATATTTACCTTACGATTCATTAACAGTAGCAAAATTACAGTTATGAAGTAGCAATGAAAATAATTTTATGGTTGGGGATCACCACAACATGAGGAACTGTATTAAAGGGCACAGCATTAAAAAGGTTGAGAACCACTGCCAATAATCAAAAGACAGAGATTAAAGATGAATTTTAAAAATTATCTATCAATTTGACATTTACCAAAGACACACTTTACATTTAAAGGCACAAGTATATTTAAAGTAAAAGAATGGAAAGTATCTATACATAGAAAATGCTAAGTGGCCATCACATCTGAAACAACCAAATGGGCAATATACAGGCTGTGTGGTGTGACCAGGCCGGCAGAGGGGTTAGTGAGGGGCGACCAAATAACTAAGCAGCAGGCTGTAAGGAACTACCCATTCCACGGGGGGCAGTTGCTGATGACCAGGCCAGCAGAAGTGGACAATGAGGGGCCACCAGGATGGCGGGGGGTGGGAGAGTTGGGAGCAAACACACTGGCAAGGTGTGCAGTAAAGGGTGAACAGGCTGACAGGGGGCACTAAGGGGAGACCAGGCCATTGGAGAGGTAATTGGGGGCAACTACACCTGTAGGGGAGCAGTTGGGGGTGAACAGGCCAGCAGAGGGGGCCATTAGGTGCAGGCAGGCAGGAAGGCAGGTGAGCAGTTAGGAGCCAGTGGTCCTAGATTGTAAAAGGAATGTCCCAGATTGGAGAGGGTGCAGACTGAGCTGCGGGGACCACTGGCTCTAGGCCTGTAGTATAACATATAGGGCTAAATAAAAGAAAGTTAAAAGTATTTATTAGAATCAGACAAATAAACTAAGAAAAAAATGCTTTTAGAGATAAAAATATTTTATTATGATAAAATATCCCATATGCCAGAAGAATAGAACAACTAAAGGTGTATGTACATAACAACAAAGCCTCAAAATATATGCATCAAAAAACTTACAAAATTGAAGGGAAAATGGAAAATGTAACAATGAGGTTTGGACACATCAATACTATACTTTTAATAGATAAAGCTTCAATTAAGGACAATTTCACTCTCTAATTAAAGTTTCCTGTATCCATGCACTTTCCCACAACAGAAACAAATACTCTCATATTTTTATTTTATTTTATTTTTTTAAATATATTTTATTGATTTTTTACAGAGAGGAAAAGAGAGGGATAGAGAGTTAGAAACATCGATGAGAGAGAGACATCGACCAGATGCTTCCTACACACCCCCTACAGGAGATGCACCCGCCACTAAGATACATGCCCTTGACTGGAATCGAACCTGGGACCTTTCAGTCCACAGGTCAACGCTCTATCCACTGAGCCAAACCGGTTTCGGCAAATACTGTCATATTTTAATGTTGAGAGTATTACAGATCCCCCCCCTTCCTTTATCCCCACGTTGCCCCCCTCCACCCAGATCCCAACATACTTCAGGTCTTCACCAAACTATTGTCTGTGTCCATAGGTAGTGCATATATGCATATAAAACCTTTGGTTAATCTCTTCTCTCTCCCCCCAACATACCCCTCTTCCCTCTGAGATTCATAGTCTATTTCATGCTTCCATGCCTCTGGATCTATTTTAACCAACAGTTTATTTTACTCATTAGATTTCTTGTTCACTTATTTTGAGTTTTAGATGAAATTATTGATATATATGTATTTATTGCTTTTTAATTGTTTACATTTTTTTACTTTTTCTTTTTCTTCTTCTTCTTAAAGAAGACCCTTCAATATTTCATGTCATACTGGTTTGGTGGTGATGAACTCTTTTAGTTTTTTTTTGTCTGTGAAGTTCTTTATCTGATGTTCAATTTTAATGATAGATTGCTGGGTAGAGTAATCCTGGTTGTCGGTCCTTGCTTTTCATCACTTTGAATATTTCTTGCCACTCCCTTTGGCATGCAAAGTTTCTGTTGATAAATCAGCTGACAGTTGTATGGGTGCTCCTTTGTAGGTAACTAACTGCTTTCCTCTTGCTGCTTTTGTGATTCTTCTCTCTTTGTCTTTAACCTTTGTCATTTTAATTATGATGTGTCCTGGTGTGGGCTTTTCTTCACTTTCTGGACTTATAAGTTTATTTCTTTCACCAGGAAAAAGAAGATTTCTGTCATTATATTTTAAAATAAGTTTTAAATTTCTTGATCTCATTTCTCTTTCTGGCACCCACATGATGCGAATGTTGGTATGCTTGAAGTTGTTCCAGAGGTTCCTTACACTATCTTCATATTTTTGGATTCTTTTTTTTCCTCTCTTCTGATTGGATGTGTTTTGCTTCCTTATAGTCCAAATCAATAATTTTATTTTCAGCATTCTCTATGCTACTGTTGATTCCCTGTAAATTATTCTTCACTTCAGTTAGTATATCTTTCATTTCTGACAGATCTTTTTCATGTGTTTGATGTTCTAATTTTCTTGAAATTCTCATTATGTTCCTTGACATCCCCACTAAATTTCTTGAAGAATTACTTAAGCTCCTTGAGTATCCTTAGAATCATTGTTTTGAACTCTATATCTAGTAGTTTGCCTGTTTCCATTTTACTTGGTTCTTGAATGCTGTTTGGCATCACTGAGAGAAACTGACTCCCAGTCCAATTGATGCCCCACTGAGGATCATTGGCAACTATAGCAAAAGAATGTTTGTGCAGGAGATACCTCTATGGAGCAGGATTTGCTTCAGTGGGGCTTTGGTGCTCACCAAGTCTACCAATTGAGTGTGTCACTCATAGATGTGGTAGAGTTTTAATATGGCATGATCTAAAGCTATCCACCAGAAGCACTGTCTTTGGGGCCCCCTGGAAGTTGCAAAGTCAGCCACTGCCTGTGCCCAACTTGGGGCCAACCAGCATGAGCTATAGAATGCTCTTCAAATGGCTGCTACTTGTGTTGAGCTTATAGGTGCTCAAGAGAGGCCAAGTTGTGAACCTTGGCAAGCTGCTGTTAGTCTCAAGCCTGGAGCTAGCTATCAAATGGTCTGGGGCACACTCATTCCAGCTGTTACTTGTTAGAGAGATTTTAGGAAAGTCTAACCCAGGACAGTCTATTAATTTATAAAATCTACTGCAAAAGGCTTGGGTGGGTTGCAAGCTGAGTGGGACAGTCTCAGGGAATCCCCAGGATGGGGTGAACAATGTGAGCCAGGTAGATGAAAACTCAGATATGGGAATTACCTTTCAGCACTATGGTGGGGGAGGTTTCAGCAGAGGAACAATGACCTCTGCCAACACTTTTGTCTAGGAGAAAGCTGCCTCCAAGTTCTTGCCCTGATGCTTGTTCTTCCCCATATGTCCCTGGATCTTTTTATTGCCCAACCACTGGAGTTCAGAGGGAGTAAGTCTGAATAAATTTGTGTGTGGTTTGTTTAAGAGAAACTGCTTGGGATTCTAGCAGCCTCTATGTCATGCAACCTCAATCTCTGATGGCTTTTACCCCTCAAAGTTGTAGGGATTTATCTTCCCAGGACTGGAACTCTGGGATGGGGACCTAGTGTGGGGCAGGGACCACATACTCCTCAGGGAAACACCTCCACAGCCAAGAAATCCCTCTTGATTAAAAACTTGCCACAGTTGGGTGTCAGACCAGTTAGTTCCATGCCTCTGCCCATCCTATCGGTCTTAATGATATGGTTTCTTTTTAAACTCTCTACTCATTGAGTTTTTATTCAGCCACAGATTTCAGGCAGTTCTGAATGATCATTTCTCTATATTTTAGTTGTAATTTTGATGTGGTTGTAGGGGGATGCAAGTACTGAGTTTATCTATGCCACCATCTTGGTTCCTTTTCCCAGAAACCAAGTATTGTTGATATGTCTCCTTTTTGACCTTCAACATCATATTATCATTAAATCTCATATCTTAAATCCATTGAGTTCTCTCCATCACCCACAAGTGCCACCACTTTAGTTGAAACCATCATCATGTTTCCTTAGAGTAGTCTAATAGACTCCCATAATAAGTATCCTTCTAATTTCCTCCCACAAACCTCTTTTTTCCATTCATTTAATTTCCCACATAATAGCAAGTGTATTTTTAATGTTTTCTGGATCATGCCATTGCCCTCATGAAAGCCTTACAATTTGGTTCTGATTGGTCAGTTTCTATAACAGTCAGTGTCAAAAGCTCTGCCTCTTAGGTAGCTATTGGCTCCTCACAGTTGAACCAGATTTAGTCCTGATTGGTTAGTTTATATTCCAGTCCATGTCAAAAGCTCCACCTCCTAGGCAGCCATTTATTTGTTCCTCACACTACACCCAGATTTGGTTCTGATTGGTAGGTTTTTATGCCAGTCAGTATCTCTGAACCTATCACTGAGGCCTGATCAGAAAGGCAGGGCTGATCAGCCCCTGTGGAGGCCTGGAAAGAAATGGAGGCACAGCTGCTGGCCAAACTGGGAGAAAAAGAGAGCGGCAAGTGCTGATCAAAAGCTGCCAAAGAGACAACACAGCAACCCAGCGCTTACTGTTGGACTGACTTCCAATTGGTCAATCGTCGGTCTTTACAACCCAGGGTTTTTATATGTTAGGATATTGTATGAAAATTTAGTTGTCATGCAATTTTTGAACATAACAAAATCAGTAGTCTCTGCCATTGATAGAAAATGCTTTTCTATAAATAAATGTATATACATGTCTCACGCATGAACAAGGTATTTTTTTAATATATTTTATTGAGTTTTTACAGAGAGGAAGAGAGAGGGATAGTTAGAAACATCGATGAGGGAGATATCGATCAGCTGCCTCTTGCACGCCCCCTACTGGGAATGTGCCCGCAACCAAGGTACATGCTCTTGAGGTGAATCAAACCTGAGACCTTTCAGTCCGCAGACCGATGCTCTATCCACTGAGCCAACCGGTTTTGGCTGAACAAGGTTTTTGGTGAAAAAGTTTTATTTAGAATGAGTAGGTGACTAGAGACTGAATAACCAGGAAACTACTTTTTAGTAATTTTCTTCCCCTTTTCTGTCATTACTGAGTTAAATTTCAAGTTTGGCTTCTTTTCTAATGAAAACCAGTCTCTATGATAATGTTTAGCTCTTATGTATACTATTTTTCCAAGGAAAACATTAAAATTGTTCTCAAATGTGAATTTACCCTTAATGTCATTATCTCAAATAAATCCCTTCTAAGAAAATAAAGACCATCCCAAGACTTTCTGGACATAGCATAGGTTTTTACATTTTCAAATTTCAGTTGTCTTGAGAAAAAATTACTCATTCCATTGCTTAGTATTAAATAAGACATATTCTGAAAATATTCAATCTATATTTTTTAAACAGTATCATACTGATATTTCCTATGAGGAGTAGGCCACGTTCACATCGGTGACTCTTAAAATGTTCTCTGTTTCTTGAATCTCTTCCAAATGTCCTTCCTCTGCTCTTCTCTGTGTTACTCACCCAACATCACAGCCAAACAGGACTTCTTTACATTTCCTACAAATACCTCTCATGACCTGCCTTTGTGCCAATTTTAACAATTTCTTCAATATATTTTTAATTATTTTTTCTATTATTCCTATGTTATTCCTCTTGAAATTGTCATATACAAATAGCTCTCAAATGTCATATCCTTCCTGAAGATTTTCTTGCTTTCTCCTCAATTACACATGACTGGTATATCACTTTATACTTTTTGCCCTTCTGTTTTTATCCCTGGCTTTTTCACAGAGTGGAAGGGAGAGGGATAGAAAGCCAGAAACATCAATGAGAGAGAAACACTGATAAGCTGCCTCCTGCACATTCCCCACTAGGGATGTGCCCGCAACCAAGGTACATGCTCTTGACCAGAATCAAACCTGGGACCCTTCAGTGCGCAGGCTGATACTCTATCCACTGAGCCAAACCAGTCAGGGCCTGAATTTTTCTTTTTATTAAATTATAATGTATTTGAGATCAGAGGACAGATACTCTTCAACTCTCTGATACTTGTAGCCACCGTTTCATAAATATTTGTTGAATTAAAAGCTAATTTGCCAAAGTAGTAGCTCTCTGGGTTCCACATACATAGATAATCATTGATGGTAATACTCAAGCAATTGATACCATGGTATAATGGAAATGAATATAAAGATAACCTGGAAACTTTTGGAAATATAGACTCTTAGGACCCACTTAGCCCCACTAAATCAGATTCTGCATTTTAAAAGGATCCCAGATAATGTTATGTGCCTTAAGGTTTGAGAAACACTATATAAAGTTCATATATTTTAAATTCAAAAGGACTATGCGTGAGTCTAGGTCACCATTTGCTGGCTAAGGGTCATTAAACAAGTTATAAAGTCTCAATGGTTTTAGTGTTGGGTGACTGATGGAAAAAGGGGAACCCAGGGAGCACACAGTAATCAGAAAAGGGAAAAGCATTTATGCAAAGATACAGAAGTCCTACAATGATGCAAAAATGAAGAATCATTTGATATCAAATGTTATATTCTAAATGTTCAGAATCACTGTGTACTTTAAGTATGTACAATGTGAAAAAGACTGCTTATCAGGGTGTTCTATTCAAAATTGTACATAGAAGTCATGGAAATATGTAAGAAGATGTCTATAATTGATGAAGCTATGTTTTCATACAAAAAGACTGAATTGCAGGAAAATAGGGATTGTCAAATGAAAGAAAAAATAAAACTATTACAATGAAGTGAGAATTTATATTGTTCTAAACAAAGGAAGGGTCAGTAGAAGTGAAATAAGGGAATAGATTTGAAATACTTTGTCTCATTGGCATCAATAGATTAGTGAAGATTAGTTAGATGTGAGCTATAGAGTCTTAGAAAGCATTAACTGAAAGAACAAATACAAAGGGTAAAAGGAAGTGAGAGGGAGAAAGAAAGCCAATCAGCACATGAGACAAATTAGATTTTCAAAGACACTCAAGATCTCAGAATGCAGGTGGATTGGGGGACAGAAAGAGATTAACCCAAGACTATTTGAGGCCTGGGGTGGTATAGGGTCTGGGTGGAAGGGAACTAAGTGTGAGAAAATGGGGAACATAAGTAATACTGACAACAAAAACAAAAAATGTCACCCAACATTGAGATACATACATTTACATAGGAAGGCCACAATTTGAGAAATGATGTAGGACATAGATTTCAACTCCCAATTCATACTGCTCACCAATACCCAGTGCCCTTGCTCACATATGAATATTATCCTGGGAAGGAGGATACTGAAGGTTACTTCAAGGTTCTAGTGACTATCCACTTGATAACCAGAGAAAGGCAAAAAAAAGCATTAAATATTTGAAGTCATTTAAATGAAATCTTAATAAGAAGGACAAACTTAATGAATATTTCTCCATCCTCTCCCTAAAAATGTTATCATTGATTACTCATACCTATGTATGCAGAATTGTTGAAATCTTCTCAAATTCTATATGCTTTCCACTTATTGTTAAATACACTGCAACAAAAACAAACTGACATATGTAACATGAGGACTTTCTCATCATTCTTCCTACTTACCTATTTGGATGAGGTATGGTTGGTAAAATTTGCATTGGATAAAGTTTAGAGTGAGTTGGAACCCAAAAAATGAACAAATTAAATCTCTTAAAATGAAAACATTTTTATTTGGGATAGTAGTATTGCAAATATTTATATACATATAAGTTTGTGAAGAATTAAAATTTAAAAATAACATATTAAGAGATTAGCCAAACAACATATAATCATAGCTTATCGACTGACAACAGTGTGATGAAGGTCAGAAATGGGAAAGGGGTAGTACTGGGGAAAATGAGCAAAGTCTGTAATAGTGTCAACAATAAAAATACCATATTTTAAAACTAATCTTTTTCAAGAAAGTTCATGAATATAGTATAATTTTAAAATATTTTATGGAATAACTGGATGTTACACAGACATGCTCCCAGGACCAAACTAGTATTGTACCTGAAATACAATCATCATCATCATCCTGAATAAACAATTGAAGACTATCTAGATAACCTTGATAACCAAGAAACCATAAAAGATTCTAAATATCTGCAGTAATCTTGAAAAAGAACAGAGTAGGAGGAATCACAGTACCAGATGTGTGCTTATGCAGAGCACTAAACTTGTAAAAAACTCTTTAGCACACTTTCCCATGTCTGCTTTATTGATTGAGTTGTATATCCAATAAAAGTTAATTATGTATGGACCCAAAATATCTATTTCAATTTTGCTTGTTACTCAACTCACATAATTTAATTAAATATTTCATAATCCAGCGGAATATGAGTGAGTGCAAAGAGAACATTGTTTTCATGAAAGTTGAGTATTTTTCAAAGGCTAGATAAATACCAATGGCTGAAAAACATTGTTGTTCAGTCAGATCTATTCAAGATAACCAATAAAGTCTAGATATAATTTTTAATCCAGAAGAATCCTGAATTTAGATTACTTGAAATGTATTTTTTCATTGTTGCTCTAATTCAAAGACAATGAAATCAGATATTACAGATAATGCAAATGGTTGATATTTATTTTAAAAAGATGCTGGCATCTTTTAGAATTTTGGCATATTCATTTATAAATTAAACAAATTTTTCTACATGTATATATTTTGAATCAATTTTTATTTAAATCTTTTATTGTTTAAAGTATTACATATGTCTCTTTCCCATTGACCTCTGCCTCGCCACCCCCACCTCCCAGGACATTCCCTCATCCCCCAACTATGTATGTCCATTGGTTTTGCTTACATGCATGCATACAAATCTTTTGGTTGATCTCTGACCCTCCCACCCCCTTACAGTCCCCTGCCTTCTCACTGAGGTGTGACAGTGTTCAATTTTTCTGTGTCTCTGGATTTATTTTTGTTCATTACATTCCACAAATGAGTGAGATCATATGATATTTACCTTTCTCCACCTGGCTTATTTCGCTTAGCATAATGCTCTCTATGTTCATTTATGCTGTTGCAAATTGTAAGAGTTCTTTATTTTTTACAGAAGCTGAGTATTTCATTGTGAACATGTATCACAGGTTTGTTTGTTTTTAAAATATATTTTATTGATTTTTTTACAGAGAGGAAGTGAGAGAGAGAGTCAGAAACATCGATGAGAGAGAAACATCGATCCAATGGGAATGTGCCCGCAACCAAGGTACATGCCCTTGACCTGAATCGAACCTGGGACCTTTCATTCCGCAGGCTGACGCTCTATCCACTGAGCAATACTGGCTTTGGCGTATCACAGGTTTTTAATCCACCTATCTGCTGATGGGCACTTAGGCTGTTTTCATATCTTAGCTATTGTGAATTGTGCTGCTATGAACATAGGGGTGCATCTATCATTTCTAATTGGTGTTTCTGTTTTCTTGAGATATAGTCCTAGAAGTGTTATTACTGGGTCTAGAGGTAGTTTTTTGATGAAACTCCATACTGTTTTCCATAGTGGCTACACCATGCTGCATTCCCATCAGCAGTGCACTAGGATTTCTTTTTCTCCACATCCTCACTAGCACTTGTCATTTGTTGATTTGTTGATAGCCATTCTGACAGGTATGAGATAGTATCTAGTTGTCATTTTGATTTGCATCTCTCAGATGAGAATGTTTTCATATTTTGAAAAGAGACATGTTTAAAATATGCATGTATCTTTTGAAGATTTCATATTTTTAATAGTTTTTTAAATAAATAAACTAAAATAAGTGAATGCTTACGTTTTAGATTTAAAGCAGGGCCTAAATTGATGTTTCAGTTGACACCAGCAAAAGAAATTTGAACTACACACTCCTCTTCAATAAGCCACATTTCTCCCATTAGTAAGACATAATAATTGAAATTATGTGCATGGTTCTCTTCATTGTTAGGTGAGAAAAAAAGCTAAGATTATACAGGCAGCAAGTTATAAACACACACACACACACACACAGAGAGAGAGAGAGAGAGAGAGAGAACTGGTTAAACCAAAATTGTTTAAACTAAGTATTAAAATCATTAAGAAAATGAGGAGTCAGTGGATTTAAACATTAAGTAACTCCCTCGCTATCCATTCTTTTCATAATTGAACAACATCTACTTCACCAAGTTTTAGCAGAGAACATGGCTACCAACATAGAGACTACATTTCCTAGGCTTTCTTGTAATTAAGTAAGGTTTAATTCTTATTAATGGTGTGTGAGTATGGGACAAGGAAAACATACTCCTAAAACATTTGGACACAGTGTCTCTCCTGGGCTGACTAACACATGCTCATGAACCAGAATTATCCATAAAGCATAGAAATACACTAGAAAGTTATAAAGCACCAATATGGAAGAAACTAGATTTTTTGTATGACTTTGTGGGCCATACAGTAGCCTTGCAGACTATGCAGCTACCTTAGGATTGTTATACAAATATGAAATAAACATAGAATTTGTACCTATGTATTTAACACAGGTCCTTTCTTCCAACAAAATAAGCAATTACTATATATTTATATAGTAGTATTAACTAGTATTTAAAATCTATATTTTAAGATCTGACCAATATAACAAAATTAGTATAATTTAAATATATGTCTGTATATCTGTACCCAAATATATTTTAAACCTCTTGAAACTCTTACATCTTAGAAGGTTCACTATCAAGTACACATCTCAGTATAACACTAGACATACTTATCAATAAAATCTGGACATGGAGTGGTTCAAACCTCAGCTCTTGTGCTAATTAGCCACCTGACTTTGGGCCTAATGTTTATATATAAAGTGCTTACTGGATACTTGCTACTTAATAAATGCTACTTCTAAGACTACTATAAAGTTTATAGACAATTGCAAGAAAGGTGAATAATGCTTTGTAATTCAATCACAAATTCATTATACTGGTATGCTTCTGTTTTTATTACTGTATTGTTGTTGTTGTTGAGACCCTCATAAGCTATTTTGGAAAAATTTTAATTGTGTAATAAAATTTACTCTTTTATGTGATATACAATTCTATATAATAAAAAGTTAATATGCAAATTAACCATCACTTCAACACACAAGATGGCTATCCCCATGTGGTCAAACACAGCTGCTACAAGATGGCCATCAGGGGAGGGTAGTTGTGGGCAATCAGGCCAGCAGGGGAGGAAAGTTAGGAGGAACCAGGCTTCCAAGGGGGGCAGTTGGAGGCAATCAGGCCTCTAGGGGAGAACAGTTAGGGATGATTGGGCCGGCAGAGCAGGGCAGTTGGGGAGGACCCAGGCCTGTAGGGGTAGGAAATTGGGGGGGTACCAGACCTGTAGAGGAGGGCAGTTTGGGGGGACGAGGCTTGTAGGGAAGGGCAGTTGGGCGAGACCAGACTAGTAGGGCAGGGCAATTAGCAGCAACCATAGTGGCAAGGGAGGGCAGTTAGAGGTAACCAGGCCCACAGTGGAGAGGATTTAGGGGCAATTGGGGTGGCAGGAATGGCAGTTAGGGACAACCAGGCTGGCAAGGGAGGGAAATTAGGGGTGATCAGGCCAGCAAGGGAGGGAATTTGTGGGCTACCAGACCTACAGGGGAGGAAAGTTAAGGACAATCAGGCTAGCAGGGGTGGGCAGTTAAGGGTTATGAGGTTGGTAAGGGAGCAGTTAGGCATCAATCAGGTTGGCAGGGTAGTGATTAGGGGGTGATCAGGCTAGCAGGAAGAAGTAGTTAGGGGCAATCAGGCAGGAAGGTAGGCAAGTGGTTGAGAGCCAGCAGTCCTGGATTCTGACTGCCTGTTTAGGACCAATTCCAATGGTATTGGGCCCAAAAAGGCAGCCAGACATCCCTCAAAGGTTTCCTGATTAGAGTGGGTGCAGGCTGGGCTGAGGGACACGACCCCCTGTGCATGAATTTCATGCACTGTGCCGCTAGTATGTATGTATATGCATAGCCTTAATAGCCTTAATTTGGTAATATCTACTTAAAAAGACAGTTTGAATAAATAATCACAGATACATCAGATTTATTTCTCAATATCTTTTATTTTTCTAATAATTTCCTAAATACTTTTTTAAAATTTCTCTTAGCTTTATATCATATTTCCCTTTCAAAAACACAAGATTTACTTCAAATTACATTAAAAAATTACAGCAATCAAAACAATATGGTACTGGCATAAATACAGACACTTAGACCAATGGAACATAGAGGCAAATTCATCTCTATATGGCCAAGCAATGTTTGAGAAGGTACCAAGAATTCACAACAAGGAAAGAAGAGCCTTCAAAAAGTGGTGTTAAAAAACAATGTAAGCCCTGACTGGTTTGGTTCAGTGGACAGAGCGTCGGCCTGAGGACTGAAAGGTCCCAGGTTTGATTCTGTCAAGGTCATATACGTTGGTTGCAGGCATATATCAAGTTACTGTGGGTCGCGAACAGCTAGCAGGGTCTCCTAAGATCATCAGAAAACACAGATATTTACATTAAGATTCATAACAGTAGCAAATTACAGTTATGAAGTAGTGACAAAAATTATTTTATGGTTGAGGATCACCACAACATAAAGAACTGTATTAAAGGGTTGCGGCATTAGGAAGGTTGAGAACCACTGCTCCAGTAGAAGGTGTGCAGGAAGCAGCTGATTGATGTTTCTCTCTCATCAATGTTTCTAACTCTCTATCCTTCTTCCTTACTCTCTGTAAAAAAATCAATAACATATATTTAAAAAAATTAATGTCCATATTCAAAAGAATAAAAATGGACTCTTTCAAAATACAAAAAAAAATGAATTCAAAGTGGAATAAATGTAAGACCTGAAACTGTAAAACTTCTAGGAGAAAAAAATTTTAAAAAGAGACTTTTGACATTGGTTTGGGTAATGACTTTTTGGATATGACACCAAAAGAATAGGAAATAAAAACAAAAATAGCTGAAACTGGTTTGGCTCAGTGGATAAAGTGTTGGTCTGCAGACTGAAAGGTCCTAGGTTCGATTCCAGTCAATAGCATGTATTTTGGTTGAGAGCACACCCCCAGTAGGGGGCGTGCAAGAGGCAGCTGATTGATGTCTCTCTCTCATAGATGTTTCTAACTCTCTATCTCTCTCCCTTCCTCTCTGTAAAAAATAAATAAAATATATTTTAAAAAATAAGCAAGAGTACATACAATAATAAAAACACATTCATTCTCAGTAAAGTATATGTCAGACAAGGGTTAATATACAGACTAGATGAGGAACTAATACAGCTTAATAGCAACCTTGATTAAAAAATGGGTGAAGTATTTGAATACAGATTTTTAAAAAAAGGCATATGGATTGTCAACATGTATATGTAAATATACTCATCATTACTAATGATCATGGAAATGAATATCAACACCACAATAAGATACTATCTTATATATTTTAAGGTGGTCAATTATAAGTAACACAATAGATAACAATTGTTGGTGAGAATGTGGAGAAAAGGGAACCTATGTAAACTGCTGTTGAAAATGTAAATTGGTATAAACATATGGAAAACAGTATAGAAATTTCTTTAAAAATAAAAATTGGACCAAATTATGAGGCAGCAACTCCACCTCTAGTTATATATTCAGAAGAATTAAATTAATATCTCAAAGGGATGTCAGTAATCCCACATCTGTTGCTGTATTATTCACAGTAGTCCAGATATGGAAATAACCTAACTGTTCAATGACAGATGAATAGTTAAAGAAATTGTGGTGTGTATATAAAATAGAATATTACTCAATCTTAAAAAGGAAAAAAAAAGTCATTTGTGACAATGATGAAATGGAAGGACATTATCCTACTGAAAGAACAATACAGAAATACAAATATTACATGATTTTATTTATGTATGTAATTTTAAAAATAAAGTTGGGCTCAGAGGAACAAAAAGTAGATTGATGGTTATCAGGGAACTAAAGTGCAGGGGAATTAAAAATGGTGATGCTGGTTAGAGGGAACAAACTTTCAGTATAAGATAAATAATTCTGGAACCCTAATGTATAGCATGGTGACTACAGTTTATAATAATAATGTATTGTATACTTAAAACTTTCTGATAGTAGATCTCAAGTTTTCTCATTAAAAAAAGATAATGATGTGAGGTGATAGGTATGTTAATGTAATTGTGGAAATCATTTTATGATGTACTAGGGGCCCAGTGTATGAATTCTTGCACCTTGAAAGGAAGGGTGGACTGTGAGGCTGCAAGGATGCAGTGGGCACAGGGGCGGAACTTGGCTCATTCTCCATGCCCCAGCCCAGCTCTTCTTGTCACAGCCCTCAGTACCCTGTCTGTCAGCAGCCTCACTCCTGCTGCCATTGCTCCAATGTGTTAATGGCGTAGAGTGATTGGGGCCAGCACCAGCAGCAGGTATGAGTGGGGCCAGCACTGTAAGTGGGTGCAAGCAGTGGTTTCTGCCCCAATTGCCCTTCTAGAGCAGGGGGAGAAAGAAAAGCCCTCAGGGGTGATTAGGGCCAGCAATGGGCTTGGGCAGTGGATGTGAGTGGTGGGTCTGGTGTGGGCAGTGGATGCCAGCAGCAGGTACAAGCAACCGTTTAGAATTTTCAGTAACCACAGAGGTTCCCCTGAAGACAGTGATCAGTGCACCACCTTGGTCTGGTGCCCCTCCTCACCTGCTCCACCATCCCACCACGGCCAATGCCGACCATGTTCTGTGCTCTGCCACCTGCTGCTAATGCCCACCATGTTCTGTGTGTGCCCTCTGATGGTAAGTATATGTCACTGAAACCAGCTGTTCAGTTGTTCGATTGTTCTGCCATTCGGTCTATTTACAATTAAGGTAATATATATATGGATATGTACATCAAAACATCAAGTTATAAATCCTAAATATACTAGTAGCCCTACACACAAATCCGAGCACCAGTAGCTCTCTGTGGTGCTTGGCTGCTCTGAGCCTGATGCCCAGAGGCTCTCGATGGCCCAGAGGACCATTCATGGCCAGGCACAGAATACTTGCCTCATTGCTGGGGGGATGACACAAACATTCCATGCTCCCACCTGTCCAGAGGCCCATCCACAGCTGGGCACAGAATGCTTGCCTCATCGCCAGGGCAACAAAGTAAGCATTACCCCAGGCAGCTCACACTGCCCATTCTAAGCAGTGTCTCCCCTCCCCCTGGGACTGGGGAACTCCAGTGTGGCTAAGGACACTGGGTATCGCCATCTTGTGGCTATGGGAGCTGCCATCTTTGTGACAGAGTGATGGTTAATTTGCATATTTACCTTTTATTAGATAGGATGCAATTTTTGTTTCATTAAAGCTGAAGAAAACAAGGAAATTGATGCTATAGCACCATGCTCTTTTTTGCCTGATGTCTTCCACACTTTTAAGAAATTTTGAAATGTATATATGAAGGGAAATTATTTCTATTTTATTATAATCTGTATATATAAAAGCAGAAGTAATTATCTGACTATTTGAGCTTCCGACTGGTAGCTATGATACACACTGGCCACCAGGGGGCAGATGCTCAATGCAGGAGCTGCAGTGACTTGGCAGCTGCAGTTCTCAGGTAACACAGACCCAAGGGACCACCCACCCTGATCCAGGACACCCTTCAGGGCAAATCAGCTTGCCTCCACCCATGCACCAGGCCTCTATCCTATCTAATAAAAATAATATGCAGATTAACCATCACTCCAACATACAAAATGACTCTCTCTATGGGGTCAAAAGATCCTTCCTCCATGTGGACTCAAGATGGCCAACATAAGATGGCCAGCAGGGGAGAGCAGTTGGCAGGATCAGGCCTGCAAGGGAGGGAAGTTGTGAATGATCAGGCCAGCAGGAGGGGGCAGTTAGGAGGGACCATGCCTGCAAGGTAGGGCAGTTAGGGATGATCAGGCATGCAGGGGAGGGCAGTTAAAGGCAAGAAGGCTGGCAGGGTAACAGTTAGGCATCAATCAGGTTGGCAAAAGAGGGGTTAGGGGGTGACCAGGCTGGCAGACAGAAGCGGTTAGGGACAATCAGGAAGGCAGGCAGGTGAACAGTTGGGAGCCAGCAGTCCTGGATTGTGAGAGGTATGTCCAACTGCATGCTTAGGCCTGATCCTACCTGGTTAGGTCTAAACGGGCAGTCGGACATACCTCAAGGGGTCCCAGATTGGAGAGGGAGCAGGCTGGGCTGAAGGACACCCCCCACACCCACCTCTGTGCATGAATATTGTGTACCAGACCTCTAGTTATTCTTATAAAAATAAATACAGCTTTGTTATACAAGACTAGAGGCCTGGTGCACAAAATTTGTTCACATGGGATGGGGGTTTCTTCAGCTTTGCCTGTACCATCTCCAATCTGGGACATCCCACTCACAATCTAGGACTGCTGGCTCCCAACCACTCAACTGCCTGCCTGCCTGATTGCCCATAACTGCTTCTGCCTGCCAGCTTGATGGGCACCTAACTACTCCTCTGCTGGCCTGTTAACCTCAAACTTCCCTCCTTTACCAGCCTTGTCACCTCTAACTGCTCTCCCCTGTAGGCCTGGTCAGCCCTAACTGTCCTCCCCTGCTGGCCTGGTCCCCCCCCCCCAAATGCTTTCCCCTGCAGACCTGGTCTCCCCAAGTGCCCTTCCCTGCTGGCCTGGTCTCCTCCAACTGCCCTCCCTTGCAGGCTTGGTCCCCCACAACTTCCCTCCCTGCAGGCCTGGACTCCCAACTGCCTTCCCCTACAGGTCTGGTCTCTCCCAACTGCTTCCCCTTTTAGTCTTGGTCCCTCCCTCCCCAGACCCCAACTACCCTCCTCTACCAGCCTGGTCACCCACAACTGCCCTTCCCTGCAGGCTATCTTGTGGCAGCCATTTGTGTCCACATGAGGGCAGCCATCTTTGACCACATTGGGGTGGCCATTATATTGTTGGAGTGACAGTCAATTTGCATATTGCTCTTTTATGCAAAGAGTATTAACTAAGTAAAAATGGATAATTAGGATAATAACTAAGTAAAAATGCAATGAAGGCTTTTTACTTTCTTTTAATATTTCTGTATTTCCTCTAAATTTTATAGTGTGATTTATTATATATGTAACTTAAAGCAAAGTATTTTTTTTTAATATGACTCTGATCTCTACTTTGATCTTAAATTCACTGTACAATACTCAGGACAGTTGCTCTTTAGGAAATACCAATAGTGTGATACAGAAGTTTATGTACAATACCCTAAAAGATGGTTGCCATATTTATGCCATTATTTTATTATTTTTGTATTTAAAGTAGTATTTTTATAATGGAATTTATCTTCTTTTTTATCATTTTTTGATAAGGGATATTTTTCTTTTACCTTTCATTTTATGTAGCTAGTAGCTTCCAGGTTTCCTCCAAACTTTCTATTTATACCAGGCTCTATGCCTTATTGACTATGTTAAAGTTGAAAAAAGAAACATCTGGATTTTGAAAAAAAAAACACAAATATTTTAAGAACAAAGGCATGAAAGAAGGATTTTCTTTTTAATACAGACTTTTGTTAAATCATGCAACTTCTTTTTGTCACATAATTCACATGGCAAACAAAATATGCTGAAAGACCTAGTCTCTTACTTTTCTTTCTTTCTCAAGTGTCTTTATGTGATGGCAAAATTCAAAAGAAAGATGAGATATTATCTAGAATTTTGATTCTCTAAATATGTACAAAGATAAAATTACAAGCAGAGCACCAATTATCCAGAAGTGTCTATATCAACACTTTCCAATAGGATATTTTGTGGTGATAGGACTGTTTAGTATCTGCATTGACCAGCACCACAGCCATCAGCTATATGTGAATAGTTAATACTTGAAATGAAGATAATGTGATTGAAGAACTGAATTTTTAATTAATTGCAATTTTAATTAGTTTAAATTTAGTCACATATTCTTAGGGGCTACCCTATTGAACAATGCAGTTCTATTCAATTTTAACCTGAATTCAGGATAACATGTATGGCTTAAATATCACAATTTCACTATAATTTCTTATAATTTATAAACTATACTAATAAAAGCCTAGGTGGCCCTCACATGTGATGTTGTCACAAGATGGCCACCATTAGGTGGCCGTGTGCACAGTGGAGGCAGGGCCCAGTGGCTGCTCTGCGTGGTGAGGCTTGGATTTCCCCGCAGCTTTTCATAGCATGGAAGAGACCAGTAATGGTGTATCCACCACCTCATGCACAGGAGGCAGGTCCCAGAGAAGGAGGTGGGTTGCGGCAAGAAAGTACACTTGTGGGCAGTCAAATCAGGTCAGCAGGGAAGGGCAGTTGGGGGCAATCAAGCTGGCAAAGGAGCAGTTAGGCATCAATCAGGCTGGCAAGGGAAGGGTGAGGGGGCAATCAGGCAGAGGCTGGCGAGAGGTTAGGAGCTAGTGGTCCTGGATTGTGAGAGGTATGTCCTAGACTGGAGAGGGTGCAGGCCAGGGTAAGGAGTACCCCCCATGCAAAAATTTTGTGCACTGGGCCACTAGTAATTTATAAGAATTTTTAGGAAAGCCAAGGGATCATAGCTATCCTTATAACCAAATTCAGTCATACTTAGAAAATTAAACACTTAATTTTAAAATATAAGAAAATAAAATGAAATCATATTAAAATACTTCCATATAGTACCAAAATACTTGACATAATTAAAGTAAATATGAAAATGTTAAGAGATCACTTGGGGGAAAAAATCTTAAAAGAGTAAAATAACTTTTATGTCCACACTAAATCTAAGGAATTAAATAGGATTGAATTTATTTTTTTTTTACTAATTACAAAACACAGCAGGCGAACAGATTCTATTTATATAAGTATACTACATTTGTGTAGAATGGGGTATTTATAGGTACTACAAATAACTTCACCTTATTATTTTACAAAAGTTGTATGCCATTGCTCTTTAGAAAAAAAATATTTTTAATATACAGGGGAGTAGAAAACCCCTATATTCCAATTAACCAAATAAGCCACCATCATCATTTTGTGTTTCCTTTATTATTTTATCTGTTTGCTATATTTTTCTATGGAATGTACTATATTATTAAAGACTATACACAGTTTAGATGACTGGGTAGTATTCTATTGAGTGGCTGTGCAGCATTTGTTTAATGAATTCTCTTTTAGAACACTTATGCTATTTTCAAAGTTTTAAATTAAAATAAGACTAGGATAAACACTCACAATTTTTAAAATGTGGCTTGTTCTTATCAACAATAAATACAGATTTCGTTCTCAGAGGAAATTTGTCATGATCATATTTTGAGAGAACTTTACCTAGAATATATTATAATAATTTCTAGACAGAAGGAAAAAAGGAAGTGATATTCACAAAATTTGGAAGAGAGAGAGTCACTAGAATTTAGAATTTCCATATTGCTAATTGCTAATAAGAAAGTTGCATTAGTTTTTTCTGTAAGTTAAATGAAATCGCACAAAAAGAACATGGCTCCCTACAAAATCAGATATTCTAAGATTCTTCATAACAAATGTTTCTTGTCAACAGCATAAGCATAGAAGGAATAACTCCATGCCTTAGTCTTGCTTCAACTAAGGAAACCTATCCATATGGTCCTATAACTTCATTAACATTTAAACCCAAAATCTCCACCTCTTTAAAATTATTCTTATTAACTAACAGACAATTTGGAGATGTTGACATTATTTCAATCTAGAAGGCAAGTAGATTTACAACTTTCTCAGATTTACTGTTTTCAATTAGTGAAAATGAAGATAAACAGGCTCATTATTGGTCTTGTTTCCAAAGGATTTAGCAAGCTGTCTGCTAAGGTAAAGCATATAGTTCAATAAGAACAAAGTAACAATAATTAATACAATATTATTTAAAGATGAACCAAACATTTGGGAGGGAAAACTCTTTGCCCCATTGATCAGTTTTAGAGAGAACAAGATAAAGAAACCAGAGGCCAGATTATTTATATTTCACATATTTTGTCATCAAATGTTTATTAAATATTGAGTAGTTCAATGAAATTAATATCAATAGACCTACATATTATTCATTCATTCATTTCTTTCAATTAACAATATACAGAATTTCGTGCATGTTTGCTCAGCCACAATTTTTTTGTCATTTAGTAAATGTTGAAATTCAATGTAAAGAATAAAACAAAAGATTGAATATTGTGTTTTCTGTTTTGTGAATTCACAGACACTGCTTTACTAATACAACATGTAGAAATCTAAGCTGACATCAAAGCCCCTCCAAAAAATCATCTGAAATAACAGCAGCAGCTGCAGCATCCACCTCTAAATTAGGCTGTTTCAAAGTCTATATGCAATGGTGAAGCAGCATAAAAACCCAGGAGGAAGGCTGCCCAGAAAAGAGTAAGCCTTCTGACCTAACACATCAAAGTAACACATGCTAAGAAGAACAATAAATGCATGTGGCCCACATTCTCATGCTGCCTAATTGCACTGGGCTCTTAAAAACAAGAAAAACCTTCAGCTGATTCCTAGTTTAAGTGAGGATCTGAGATCTCTTTTATGCAGAAGCTGACACAAATTAGTGGCAGATTAGACTCTAACCCAGCAGCAAAACATCCCATAATTTCAAAATATGGTGATTTCAGTGTCATCTGGATCTTCACTAACTTCTTAATGTAGTAGAATATAAACTAGCCATTAGGTATAAATAAAAAAGTTTAAAAATAAGCTTCACAAATGAAGAAAGCCTTAATTTGTATATTAAGTGGTAAATGCTTTGAGGAAAGGCTTTTTCATTTGTTTAGCATACAAATTACCATTTGGAGGGCATTTATCTTCTAAAGCATAAGCAATTTAATGAGAACTTAGAATAATAATATCTATTAATAGAGAAGAAAATAGTTATATATTTTTAAAGTAAATTTTAGCAGAAATGCATACTACTGTCATAAGGTTTGCATTAAGGGGTCATTACTATATATATGATGTAACACATTCAGTTGCAGAATTTTCAATTAGATATATAGCAACATACATAAGAAAAACTTCTTATATTAAAAATCTGGATTCTTTTATTCAAGACTCATACCTTCTTTACTGCATTTTGCAGCACAATGCCTATAAATACTCTTTTATATGAATTAATTGCCGAATTTAACTTACACAATTACCTGAGGAGATCCTATATAATAAAAGCCTAATATACAAGTTATCCCCTCTGGTGGCCGTTCACTATAATGTGTGCTGACCACAAGGGTAGGCTCAGAACATGATGGGCATTGGTGATGCGGTGCTGGCAGTGGGGAGCAGTGGAGGCACTGCCTATCCTGATGGGCCCTGATGAGAAGGGGACTGCGGTGCAGGTAAGTGGGTAGAAACAGGCCAAGATGGGTGCGAGCAGGGACCAATCACCCTGCTGATCACCCAACATGTAGTATGGTAGAAGAGGTGAGGAGGAGGCACCAGGCCACAGTGGGGTGCCAGACAGAGCTGTGAGGTCACTCTGAGGGACCCCACCTATGCACAAATTCCTGCACCTGACCTCTAGTATTAAATATAATTTGTGGAAGGCTGATAATTAATCCTATTAAATGAGATATGCATGAGTTTTACTGAGCATATGCACTGAAAAAACAAACAAACAGAAATATGTAGCTTGCTTATAGATAGGTGAGAATAGAAAGGAATAAAAAGCAATACTAACTTCAGTGGATCCTCATAAGAAATACTAGATAGGAGACCAGAGAAAGTCTTGCAGCAGTACTAATATGGGGAAAGCAGTCACTACTCTATGAAAAATACAGAGGTCTCCCTGGTCCCTTGTCTAAAGAAGAAAAATCTTGGAGATTAAAAATGGAACCAGAATAAGTGAATGTTGCATGGGCATGCTCCAAGAACAAAGTGGAATTACAACTAAAATAGAAAAATAATAAATAAATAAATAAATAACAACTTCCTGAATAATCAATGGAAAACTGGCAGAAGAGAAACCTGAGATCTGAGGACCAAAAGTGGAGACCACATACAGACTGATAGGAGGGACAGAGGAGTGAAAGGACTAGCGAGGTGCTCAGTGACAGCAATTGAATTTCCAGAGAGTTATCTCAGGTGTCAGGGGTTTGCCACTGCGAACTCTGAGGTCGAATCCCCAAGCTGGGCCTCCTAGCAGAGATCACCAAAACTGAGGAGAATACAAAAGTAACATCTAGTTGTGAAAAGCAACAGCTTTTCAGATAGCTCCTGTCAGGGAATAAGAGCTGAAAATTCAGGCACCTTCTTGAAAAAGCCAATGCCCAAAATTCCCTGTGGAGCCACACACCTTGTGCTCCAACTGAGGAAGGGTGAAGTGATCTGGAGCTATGAGAGCAGGAGCCAGAGCTGGGGACTGGAAGGATAGAGAACAAAAGGCAGGCAACCTAAGTTTCCTGTCCTGAGTCATTCCCTGGCACAATGGAGGCCATCTTTAATATACAGACATTTGCCTTTCCTGGGGGAAAGAGAGTTGATAAAATCTACTGGAAAACACCTTGCCCTGAAGTTATGTAAGAGTTTAAAAATAACAATTAGCATCTAGGTAGAAGCTATTGTTTCATCCTATTGAGAAAACTCTACCCACACCTGAGGAGAATTTCCTGTGGGCAAGAGGTATTTCAAGTCACAATCTTATCAGTCTGTAGGCAGAGGCAGTCTCTGGAGGCTTTAGTTTTTGCCTGATCTGATTAGTCAGAAACAGCTTTTACCATTGTCCTACACTACAGATTGAGAGGTGTAGAAGATGTACCTAATACATAGTCAAAAACCCAAACAGGCAACCAAAATGAGGAGACAAAGAAACAACCCTCAGGAAGCTGAAAAAAATGGTGGCGAAATAGTCAAACGTGTCCAGAGACTTGTCACTGAGCAGACAGAAAGAATACCTGAGGGTCACACTGGGAGTGTTTGTTGGCAAGTTAAGGGACAGTTATCATTCAGGAGAAGGTGGGGGACTGCTGAACCGGACTCCCCTGACCAGGCAGCCCAACTGCCAAGTGGTTTATTCTCCTGGAGCCAGCACCACAAACGCAGAGAAGGCACTATTTTGGAAGGTAAAGTGGATGTTTATGATAGACTAAAAAGGAACAGCTATGGCAGCCACTGAACAGGGCAGGGACCAGAACACCACTCCACAATCAGCAGAAACACTTGGATTCAGAGAAGATCCACAGGCCACATAGAAAGGTCAGTCAGATTTTGCCTGGGATAAGTGCTTTGAGTGTTGTCATTTGTTGTGTTGTATTTTGGACCTTTAAATTAATGCAGGAGAGAGCACTACATAACGAGACACCCAGAGAAGAAAGACCATGGGCAGACAAAGAAACAGCCAGCATATGAAAAAGAAGCAGGTATCACCAGACAAGGACGTAAATGAACTTGAAGCAAACAACATGCCAGAGAAAGAGTTCAGAGAAATGGTAATAAGGTGGCTGAGAAGAATGGAAGACAAATTAGAAAATATAAGTAAGAACCAAGAGGAAATTATAAAGAATCAAGAAGAAATGAAAAATGACATTGCTGCTATAAAGAACTCAAATAGAAAGCATCAAAAGTAGAATGGAAGAAGCACAGGAAAATTCAGTGAGATAGAAGACAAGGTAATAAAATATCCAGGTACAGCAGCTCCTAGAAAAAAAATAAAATAAAAAGCAAGAGCAGAGCCTAAAAAAATTTTGGGATAACAAAAAAACAAAACAAAACAAAAAATATCCTCATAATAGGGGTTCCAGAAAGAGTGGAAACTGAGCAAGGAATAGAAATCCTGTTTGAAGAAATAATGCCAGAAACCTTCCCAAATATAGAAAAGAAAAACCCAATACAAATCCAAGAAGAACAAAGAGTCCCAAGCAAAATGAACCCCAAAAGACAGATACCAAGGCACATTAAAATTAAATTAGCAAACACCAATGACAAAGTAAGAATCTTAGAAGAAGCGACCAGAGAGATACAGAAAGTTAAGTAAAAAGGAACCCCCATCACATTTGTGAGTCATTTCTCAACAGAAACTCATCAGGCCAGAAGAGAATGGAATGAAATATATAGTCATGCAAAGGAAAGGTCTGAATCCAAGAATACTGTACCCAGCAAGGTTTTGAATCAAAATTGAAAGTGAAATCAGGAGCTTCACAGACAAAAAAGAACTAATGAAATTTATTACCACCAAACCAGCAATGCAATAAATGTTAAAGGATCTGCTGAAAAAAAAAAAGAAATGGGAAGGAAAGAAGGAACACAGGGATAAAGAAAAAAAATGGCGACAGGTAAGTACTATCAATAATAACTTTAAATATAAATGGATTAAATGCTCCAATCACAAGACAAAGGGTAACGGATTGGATAAGAACACATGACCCGTATATCTGCTGTCTACAAGAAACTAATCTCAGAAAAAGAGATGCACACAAATTGACAGTGAAGGGATGGAAGACGGTTGTTCAGTCAAATGGAAATGAAAAAAAAGCTGGGGTTGCAATACCTATGTCTTACAAATTAGATAAGAAAGGCCAATTCATAATACTAAAGGGAGAAATGCAACAAGAAAAAATAACTCTGGTAAACATATACACACCCAATACAGTAGCACACAAATACATTAAAAAAAAATTCCTGGAGGATATAAAGGGAGATATTGACAGCAATACAATCATAGAAGAAGACACCCACTGTCAACCCTGGACAAATCCTCTAAACAAAAATCAGCAAAGAAACATCAATCCTAAATGACTCACTAGATCAGATGGAATTAATTGACATCTTCAGAACATTTCACCCCAAAACCACAGAATATACATTCTTCTCAAGTGCACATGGATCATTTTCAAAGACAGAACATAGTTGGGTCATAGGAAAAGTCTCTCCAAATTCAAGAACACAGAAACCATATCAAGTACTTTCTCAGATAACAGTGGAATAAAAATGAAAATAAACTACAATAAAAAATATAAAGAAATCAAACACATGAAGACTAAAGAGCATACTATTAAACAATGATTGGGTAACCAGAGAGGTCAAGGAAGAAATAAAAAAAACATCATGGCAACAAATGACAATGAAAACACAGAATAAAAAATTTATGAGACACAGTGAAAGCAGTCTTGAGAGGGAAGTTCATAGCTCTACAAGCCTACTGCAAAAAAACAAGAAACAACGGTAATAAATTACCTAACTCTACAATTCAAAGAGCTAGAAAGAGAGCAACCAGAAAAATTCAGTTTAAGCAGAAGGAAGGAAATAGTAAAGATCAGAGCAGAGATAAATGACCTATAGAACAAAGAAACAATTCAAAAGATCAACAAAACCAAGAGATAGTTTTGTGAAAGGATAAACAAGATTGATGGGCCTCTAGCCAGGCTCACCAAGAAGCGAAGACAGAAGACCCAAATAAACAAAATTATAAAAGAAAGAGGAGAATAACAAGAGACCCCTCCAAAGTACAAAAAATTGTTAAAAAAAAATACTATGCACAACTCTATTCCAACAAACTGGATAACCTGCAGGAAAGGAACATTTTCCTAGAAAAATATAAATTTCAAAACTCAAACAGGAAGAATCTTAACATCTCAATAGGCCAATAGTTATGGGAGAAATTGAAGCAGCATCAAAAAACTTCCAGCAAACAAAAGCCTGGGACCAGATAGCTACAAAGGAGAGTTTTACCAAACATTCAAGGAAGAATTAAAGCCTATACTCCTCAGACTATAAAAATATTCAAGAAGAAGGAACACTTTCAAACACCTTCTTTGAAGCCAGCATTACCCTAATACTAAAACTGGATAAAGACAACACAATGAAAGAGAATTACAGGCCAATATCCCTCATAAACATAGATGCCAAAATCCTCAACAAAATGCTAACAAATTGGATCCAACAGTGCATCAGAAACACAATACACCGTGACAAGGTAGGATATATTCCAGGAATGCAAGGATGGTACAATATCTGCAAATCAATAAACGTGATACATCACATAAACGAATTGAGCCATAAAAATCACATAGTCATACAAATTGTTGCAGAAAAGCATTTGACAAAATCCAACATTCTTTCTTCAAAAAAACTCTCATCAAGGTGAAATAGAAGGTTAGTAACTCAACATCAAAAAAGCCACATATGATAAACCCACAGCTAACAGCAAACTCAATGGGCAAAAACTAAAACCATATCCTCTAAGAACAGGAAAAAGACAGGGATGCCCACTCTCACCACTCCTCTTTGACATAGTACTGGAAGTATTAGCCATTTCAATTAGACAAGAATAACAAATAAAAGGCATCCAAATTGGAAAAGAAGAAGTAAAGCTGTTCTTATTTGCAGATGACATGATATTGTACATAAAAAACCCAAAGGACTCCATTCCAAAACTAATTGACTTAATAAATGAATTCGGCAATGTAGCAGGATACAAAATTAATGCCAAGAAATCAATGTCATTTCTATACATTAATAGTGAACTTACAGAAAGAGACACCTAAATAGCAATCCCATTTATCATCGCACCAAAAAAAAAATTAAGATGTCTAGGAATAAAATTAATTAAGGAGGTAAAAGACCTATAAGCAGAAAATTACTGGACACTGAAAGTAGAGATAGAGGAAGATGCAAATAGATGGAAGAGCATACCATGCTCATGGGTTGGAAGAATCAACATCATTAAAATGTCCATAGAACCCAAAGGAATCTATAGACCCAATGTATTACCCATTAAAATACCAATGACATGTTTCACAGACCTAAAAAGTACCCTCCATAGATTCATCTGGACAAAAAAGACCTCAATAGCCACAGCAATCCTGAGAAAGAAGAATAGAATAGATGGGATCTTAATACCAGATTTCAAGTTATATCACAAAGCAACTGTTCTCAAAATAGCCTGGTACTGGCAGGAAAACAAACACATAGACCAATGGAATAGAATAGAGTATCCAGATATTAACCCAAACCACTATACTCAATTAATATTTGACAAAGGAGACATGAACATGCAATGGAGTCAAGGCAGTCTTTTCAATAAATGGTGTTGGGAAAACTGGGCAGATACATGCAAAAAAATGAAACTAGACCACCAACTTTCACCATATACAAAAATAACCTCCAAATAGATACAGTATTTAACCATAAGATGGGAAACCATAAATATACTAGAGGAATCCACAGGAAGCACAATATCAGACATATGCCGAAAGAACTTCTTCACTCATACTGCTCCAAAGGCAATGGAAGCTAAAGAGAAAATTAACAAATGAGACTACATCAAATAAAAAGCTTTTGCATAGCAAAAGAAGCCATTAATAAAATAACAAGAAAGCCCACTGTATGGGAGAACATATTTGAAAATGTCATCACTGATAAAGTTTTAATCTCCAACATTTATAGGCAACTTATATAACTTTATAAAAGGAAAATAAATGATCCAATAAAAAATGGGCAACGACCTAAATCAATCGTTTTCAAAAGATGACAGAAGGAAGGCCAAGAGACACATGAAAACATGTTTCAAGTCACTAATTATCTGAGAAATTCAAATCAGAACAACACTGTGGTACCATCTCACACCTGTCAGAATAGCAATCATCAACAAATCAAGAAATGACAAGTGTTGGTGAGGATGCGGAGAAAAAGGAACCCTTTTGCACTGCCTGTGGGGATGCCGACTGGTGCAGACACTGTGGAGAACAGTATGGAGTTTCCCCAAAAAACTAAAAATGGAACTCCCATTTGAATCCAGCAATCCCACTCTTAGGAATATATCCTAAGAAACTAGAAACACCAGTCAGAAAGGATATATGCACCCCTATGTTCATAGAAGCAAAATTTAGAATAGCTACAATTTGGAAACAGCCTAGATGCCCGTCAGCATATGAGTGGATCAGAAAACCAGGGTACATCTACACAATGGAATACTATGCTGCCATCCAAAAGAGGGAATTCTTACCATTTGCAACTAACTGAATGGAACTGGAGAGCATCATGCTAAGCGAAATAAGTCAGTCAATGAAAGAAAAACACCACATGATCTCACTCATGTATGGATAATTTATAACATTATAAACTGATTAACAGAAACCCAGATATAGAGGCAGTAAAGCATCAAACAGACTGGCAAACACAGTGGAAAGATTAGGGAGAGGTGGAGTAGATAAGAGATCAACCACAAGACTTGTATTCATGCATATAAGCATAACCAATGAACACAAGACATTGTGGTGTTAGGTTATTCCTGGGTTGGGGAGCAATGGGAATACAGTGGTACCTGGAGATACGAGTTTAATTCGTTCCATAACCTTGAGGGGTGGTAAACTATGAGACGCTCGAGTCACGGTAAACTGGTGGGTCGTGTGCAGCCGGCCGATCCTTGCAATTACTCCTATCTCAAATGTTGCTCATATTTCAAAGCAAAAATCACTCGCTTGACAGCTCACATCTGAAACATCTCGTATGTTAGGGCACTCGTATCTCGAGGTACCACTGTATATGTATATATGTAATACATTAATAAAAATGAAAAAAGAAACAACCCTCAAATGTAAGAATTAGATAATTCTTCTGAAGAAGAGAAAAATGAACAGAAATTAGAAATTTATCTGAAACAGTGTTCAAAGTAATTATGGTAAAAATGCTCAACAGCATGAAAAGATATATGTAACTATGAAAATGTAAGTCAAAATAAAAAATGACACAACATAAAGAAAGAATACATTGGAAGGAATTCAAACCAGATTAGGGTTAAATCAATGAATTACAAGACAGTTGAAAATATCAGTGAATCAGGAGAAAAAAATGGTGGCGGATTAGATGGACATGTGCAGAGCCTTGTCGCTGAGCAGACAGCTGAGGGTCACATTGGGATTGTTTGTTGGCAAGTTAAGAGTCAGTTATCCTCCAGGAGAAGGTGAGGGACTGTTAGATGGGGCTCCCCTAACCAGGCAACCCCACTGCCATAGGGTTTTTGTTTCCTGGAGCCACCAGCACGAATGCGGAGACTACACCATCTTTCCAGAGGAAGTAGATGTCTACTGCTGTCTGAAAAACTACAGCTGCGGAACCCACCAAACAGCCGGTGATGGAGAACACCAATCTGCACAAATACTCTGACTCAGAGGACTCCACAGGCCATACAGAAAGGTCAGATTTGATCTGGAATAAGGTGAGGTCTCCAGTCCTGAAAAACAGAGAAATGTGCACAGTGTGGAAACTGGACTGGGGGAAAGCTGCTCCTAAGAGAAATCCGTGGATGTGGGGTAGGACATGATCCCTAAACGTGGAAGGGAGGGGTCTCTCAGAGCTATTAACAAAGGGGAGCTCTAGAAAACAGCTCATATTTATCTGAGGCAGAAGAACAGCCTGGGAGTTATTACAGTGTCCCAGCTATTCGAACAGGGGCAGGGAAGGGAGAGAGCACAAACTGCACTCTTTCCACTTCAGATCCTGGCTTCTGATTGTGTGATACATAGGATCATACAATTGGAGACATCCTGAGAGACTTCAGGGGAAAGTTGTTTCTCTGAAACCTAGGGATCAGAGCTCAGAATAACCATCAGAGAATCAGCTCTGGGGCAACCCATCCCCACAAACCAGTCTTGAGTACCACAGAGTACGCAGGATCTAAGCACAGGCTAGAGAGGTCCTGTGCTTAGTCTCAGAGGTCAAATCTGAAACACTGCCACCCAGTGGATGACTCATAAATTGATTTTAGCATAATCACAAATGAATAAAGAGATTAAGATACAGCACAGCAGTGGAACCCAGGGAACTGCAATACCCTCCCTACAGGGAAACGGGTGCCAAACAGAACAATAGTGCAAGTGAATGAACTCCACTACTGCCCATTCTATTGTTTTATTTTTAATTTCTTTAATTTTTATTTTTTTATTTTTTATATTTGCATATTTTAATTTAAAAAAGCTATTTTTTCTCTTTTCTCCTCAATTGATTTGTCCTTTTTAATTATTACATTTTTATTTTCAACTAGTATTACTACTACTACTATTTTACATTTTTTTTAAAGAAGTGTCATTTTATTTTCTCTATATTTTATTTTGGGATTACAGTTCTACATTCTATTTTCATATTTCCTTTAGCATAATTTTACCCTTTCTCAACTCTACCTTTATGCCAACACTCTCTTCCTAACTTTCCCCATTTTGTTGTCTTGTTTCTCTTTCCCTTCACCAACTTTAGATTCTCCCTAGTCTTTCTTTTTACCTAGTTAAAATTTCACCTCACTTATATATCTAATTTTGAATCCCCTACTCCAAGACCATACAAACCTCTCTCTTCTCTGTCTTCACTATCCAAAAAATTGTTTTTCTCTATGTCCTTTTGATCTTGTTTGCCTGAACTGTGATTATATTGATTTTTTATTCTTGTTGTGAGATTATTTTTACTTATTCTACTTGTTTTATTTTGCTTTTTGTATGATTTGTTTTGGTTTGCTTCTAGCTCTGTTTTCCCTTGCCTCCCTTAATATTAGTTGTTATTTGTAGTTTGTATTAATCACCAGGTACTTGTTGCCAGTAATTGTTAAGATTAGTGGCTGTTCTATGGAAGTTTTCTTCTTACATATATAATTTGTTCCCTTTTTCTATCTTATTCTCTTTCTTTTCTTTCTTAGTTGTTTCCTTTCTCTTTTCTTCTTCTTCTCCTTTTCCTTTTCCTCTTTTTTTTCTTTTCTCCCTTCTCCCAATTTGATTTTAGCACTTCTTTCTTTTTTTTTTTTGCTCATTTTTCTCTTCTTCTTTCTCTACTTACCCCTAATTTGTCTTTCATTGGTGGTCACCATATTTGTGGTTATTAACATCATGAATATATTTCTGTTCAGTGTCTTGTGTGTCGTACCTGGTCATGTTGTAGTTTGTGTCTTTAAATCAACGTAGGAGAGAGAACAACTTAACCAGACACCCAGAGAAGAAAAACCATGGGCAGACAAAGAAACAGCCCGCATATGAAAGAAAAGCAGGTATCACCAGAAAAGGAAGTAAACAAAATAGAAGCAGAAATAAACCTGCCAGAGAAAGAGTTTAGAGAAATGGTCATAAGGTGCCTGGAAAGAATGGAAGACAAAATAAACAATATGAGTAAAAACCAAGAGGAAATGAAGAAGACCCAAGAGGAAATGAATAAGAACCAAGAGGAAATGAAGAATAATCATGAAGAAATGAAAAATGACATCGCTGCTGTAAAGAAAATAGAAAGCATCAACAGGAGACTAGAAGAAGCACAGGACTGCATCAGTGAGCTAGAGGACAAAGTAGAAAAAAATACACAAGTACAGCAGCTTCTAGAAATTAAAAAGAAAGAGAAGACAAAAAGGGAACTTTGGGATAACATGAAACAAAAGAACGTCCACATAATTAGGGTTCCAGAAAGAGTGGAAACTGAGCAAGAAATAGAAATCCTGTTTGAAGAAATAATGACAGAAAACTTCCCTGATATAGGAAATAAAAATCCCACATAAATTCAAAAAGCTCATAGAGTCCCAAGCAAAATGAACCCCCAAAAAACAACACCAAGGCACATTATAATTAAATTGGCAAACACCGGCAAAAAAGTAAGAATCTTAAAAGCGGCCAGAGAGAAACACAAAGTTACCTACAAAGGAACCCCCATCAGACTAGCAACTGATTTCTCAACAGAAACTCATCAGGCCAGAGGGGAATGGAATGAAATATACAAAGTCATGCAAAAGAAGGGTCTGAATCCAAGAATACTGTAATAAGCAAGGCTTTCAATCAAAACTGAAGGTGAAATCAGGAGCTTCACAGAACAAAAAAGGACTAAGGGAATTTGTTATCACCAAACGAACAATGCAAGAAATGTTAAAGGATCTGCTGTAAAAAAAAAATAAAGAAAGAAATAGGAAATGAAGAAGGAACACTGGGGTAAAGAATAAAAATGGCAACAGATAAGTACCTATCAATAATAACTTTAAATGTAAAACGGATCAAATGCTCCAATTAAAAGACATAGGGTAACTGATTGGATAATAAAACATGATCCATATATCTGCTGTTTACAAGAAACCCACCTCAGCAAAAGAGATGCACACAAACTGAGGGTGAAGGGATAGAAGTTGGTGTTTCAGGCAAATGGAAATGAAAAAGAAAAGCTGAGGTTGCAATATTTATATCTCACTAATTAGATCTCAACCTGAAGGACATACAAGAGATAAAGAAGGCCACTTCTAAATACTAAAGGGAACAATCCAACAAGAAGAAATAACTCTGGTAAACATATACACACCCAATATAGGAGCACCAAAATACATTAAAAAACTCCTGCAGGATATTAAGGGAGAGACTGACAGCAATACCATCATACTAGTAGACTGTAGTACCCCTCTATCACCACTGGACAAATCCTCTAAACAAAAAATCAGCAAAGAAACATCAATCCTAAGTGACTCACTAGACCAGATGGAATTAATTGACATCTTCAGAACATTTCACTCCAAAGCCACAGAATATACATTCTTCTCAAGTGCACATAGGACATTTTCAAAGATAGACCATGTGTTGGGTCAAAGAAAAGTCTCTTCAAATTCAAAAAGATAGATATCATAACAAGCACTTTCTCAGACCACAGTGGCATAAAACTGAAAATCAAATACAATAAAAACAATATAAAGAAATCAAACACTTGGAAACTAAACAGCACAGTATAAAACAATGACTGGGTAATAAGAGAGATCAAGGAAGAAACAAAAAACATCTTGGCAACAAATGTCAATAAGAACACAACTATATATAATTTATGGGACACAGTGAAAGTAGTCTTGAGACAAGTTCATAGCTCTACAAGCCTACTGCAGAAAAGAAAAAAAAAGAAAAAAAGAAACAATGGTAATAAATTACCTAACACTACAACTTAAAGAGTTAGAGAGCAACAAGAAAGGCCCAGTGTAAGCAGAAGGAAGGAAAAATTAAAGTGGAGATAAACAACATGGAGACTAAATTCAAAAGATAACAAAACCAAGAGCTGGTCTTTGAAAGGATAAACAAGATTGATGGACCTCTAGCCATGCTCACCAAGAAGCAAAAAGAGAAGACCCAAATAAACAAAATCAGAAATGAAAGAGGAGAAATAACAACAGACCCCACCAAATTACAAAGGATTCTTAAAAATGCTAAGAACAACTCTATTCCAACAAACTGGAAAACCTGCAAGAAATGGACATATTCCTTGACAAATATAACCTTTCAAAATTCAATCAGGAAGAATGGAAACATATCAATAGTCCAATAATTATGGAAGAAATTGAAGCAGTCATCAAAAAGTTTCCAGCAAACAAAAGCCTGGGACCAGATGGCTACACAGGGGAGTTTTACCAAACATTCAAGGAAGAAATAAAATCTATCCTCCTCAGTCTATTTCAAAATAATGAAGAAGAAGGAACACTTCCAAACACCTTCTATGAAGTCAGCATCACCCTAATACCAAAACCAGATATAGACAACTCAATGAAAGAGAATTACAGGCCAACATATCTCATGAACATAGATGGCAAAATCCTGAACAAAATTCCAGCAAATCGGATCCTGCATTAAATTAGAAAGACCATACACCTTGATCAAGTAGAATATATCCCAGGAATGAAAGGATGGTGCAATATCCAAAAATCAATAAACGTGATACATCACTTAAGTTGAGAGAAAATCACATAGTCATATCAATTGATGCAGAAAAAGTTTAACAAAATCCAACACCCTTTTTTTTGTGTGTGTGTGTTAAAATGTTTAGAGTTTATTTACTTATTTTAAACATGATGGGTTATAATATAGTGTAACTTTTGGTTAACAGCTCTTCTAAATCATTCTTAGTTTCTGTATAAATCATCTTATTATTTATTTTATTTAATAATAACAGATGATTTAAGAAAGCCCCAGGGTTTTTATTTATTTATTTATTTATTTATTTATTTATTTATTTTTATTCTTTTTTTTTTGCCATCTTTATTTTTTTTTTTTTATTAATTGTTATACATATCTCCCCAATGCCCCTCCTCCCTCCCAGGCATACCCCAATCCCCCAGTGTCTATGTTCATTGGTTATGATTATATGCATAGATACAAGTCCTTTGATTGATCCCTTATCTACCTCACCTAACTTTAAGCTTCCTGCTGTAATTTCACAGTCTGTTTGAAGCTTTACTGTCTCTGTATCTATCCTTTTGTTCATCAATTTATAATGTTCTTTATTATCCCCCAATGAGTGCGATCATGTGATGCTTCTCCTTCATTGACTGGCTTATTTCGCTAAGCATAAGGCTCTCCAGTTCCAAGAGGTTGCTGCAAATGGTAAGAATTCCTTCTTTTTAATGGCAGCATAGAATTCCATTGTGTAGATATACCACAGTTTTCTGATCCACTCATCTGCTGACGGGCACCTAGGCTGTTTCCAAATTGTGGCGATTGTAAATTGTGCTGCTATGAACATAGGGGTGCATAAATCCTTTCTGATTGGTGTTTGTAATTTCTTAGGATAAATTTCTATGAGTGGGATTACAGGGTCAAGTGGGAGATCCATTTTTAGTTTTTTGAGGAAACTCCATACTGTTCTCCACAGTGGCTGCACCAGTCTGCATTCCCACCAACAGTGCACAAGGGTTCCTTTTTCTCCGCATCCTCGCCAACACTTGTCCTTTGTTGATTTGTTGATGATTGCCATTCTGACAGCTGTAAGATGGTATCACATTGTCGTTTTGATTTGCATCTCTCGGATGATTAATGACTTTGAACATGTTTTCATGTGTCTCTTGGCTTTCCTTCTGTCGTCTTTTGAAAAGGTTTTATTTAGGTCCATTGCCCATTTTTTTATTGGATCCTTGATCTTCCTTTTGTTAAGTTGTATAAGTTGGTTGTAGATTTTGGAGATTAAACCTTTATCAGTGATAGCATTTGCGAATATGTTCTCCCATGCATTGATCTTTCTTGTTGTTTTGTTGATGGTTTCTTTTGCTGTGCAAAAGCTTTTTATTTTGATGTAGTCCCATTTGTTTATTTTTTCTTTAATACCCAACTGTCACCATTGGACAAATCCTCCAAACAAAAAATCAGCAAAGAAACATCAATCCTAAATGACTCACTAGACCAGATGGAATTAATTGACATCTTCAGAACATTTCACCACAAAGCAACAGAATATACATTCTTCCCTCGTGCACATGGGTCATTTTCAAAGATAGATCATACATTGGATCATAAGAGTAGTCTCTTCAAATTCAAGAAGATAGAAATCATATCAAGCATTTTCTCAGAAAACTGGCATAAAACTGGAAATCAACTATAATAAAAACCATAGAAGGAAATCAAACACATGGAGACTAAACAGCATGCTATTAAAGAATGACTGGGTAACCAGAGAGATCAAGGAAGAAATAAAAAACATCATGGCAACAAATGATAATGACAACACAACAATACAAAATTTATGGGACACAGTGAAAGCAGTCTTGAGAGGGAAGTTCATAGCCCCACAAGCCTACTGCAAAAAAACAGGAAACAATGGTAATAAATTACCTAACCCTACAACTCAAAGAGGTAGAAGGAGAGCAACAAGAAAAGCGCAGTGTACTCAGAAGGAAGGAAATAGTGAAGATGAGAACAGAGATAAACTACTTGGAGACCAAAGAAACAATTCAAAAGATCAACAAAACCAAGAGCTGGTTCTTTGAAAGGATAAACAAGATTGATGGACCTTTAGCCAGGCTCACCAAGAAGCAAAGAGAGAAGACCCAAATAAACAAAATCAGAAATGAAAGAGGAGAAATAACAACAGACTCTGTGGAAATACAAAGGATTGTTAAAAAATACCATGAATTCCAAAAATTGAACAACCTGCAAGAAATGGACATTTTCCTAGAAAAATATAGCCTTCCAAAACTCAATGTGGAGGAAGCCAAACATCTCAATAGTCCAATAACTATGGAAGAAATTGAAGCAGTCATCAAAAAAGCTTCCAGCAAATAAAAGCCCAGGACCAGATGGCTAAACAGGAGAGTTTTACCAAACATTCAAGGAAGAATTAAAACCTATCCTCCTCAGACTATCCAAAACTATTCAAGAAGAAGGACCACTTATAAACACCTTCTATGAAGCCAACATTATCCTAATACCAAAACCAGATAAAGACAACACAAGGAAAGAGAATTGTAGGCCAATATCTCTCATGAACATAGATGCCAAAACCTCAACAAAATTCTAGCAAATCGGATCCAGAAGTACATCAGAAAGATCATACACCATGACCAAGTAGGATTCATCCCAGGAATGCAGGGATGGTACAATATCCGCAAATCAATAAATGTGATACATCACATAAACAAATTGAGAGATAAAAATCACATAATCATATCAACAGATGCAGAAAAAGCATTTGACAAAATCCAACACCCTTTCTTGATAAAAACTCTCAGCAAAGTGGGAATAGAAGGAGCATACCTCAACATCATAAAAGCCATATATGATAAACCCACAGCTAACATCATACTCAATGAGCCAAAACTAAAACCGTTTCCCCTAAGAACAGAAACAGGACAGGGATGCCCACTCTCACCTCTCCTGTTCAACATAGTACTGGAAGTATTAGCCATTGCAATTAGACAAGAAGAAGAAATAAAAGGCATCCAAATTGGAAAAAAAGAAATAAAGCTGTCCTTATTTGCAGATGACATCATATTGTACATAAAAAACCCAATGGACTCCATTCCAAAACTAATTGACTTAATTAGTGATTTCGGCAATGTAGCAGTATACAAAATTAATGCTAAGAAGTCTGTGGCATTTCTATACACTAATAGTGAAATTATAGAAAGAGAAACTAAAAAAGTAATCCCATTGACCATCGCACTAAAAAAATTAAGATACCTAGGAATAAAGCTAACTAAAGAGGTAAAAGACCTTTATGCAGAAAACTACAGGACACTGAAAAAATAGATAGAGGAAGATGTTAACTGATGGAAGAGCATACCATGCTCATGGATTTGGAGAATCAACATCATTAAAATGTCCATACTACCCAAAGCAATCTACAGATTCAATGCACTACTCATTAAAATACCAATGACATATTTCACACACCTAGAAAGAATTCTTCATAGATTCATCTGGAACAAAAAAATACCACGGATAGCTACAGCAATTCTGAGAAGGAAGTATAAAGTAGGTGGGATCTCAATACCAGACTTCAAGCTATACTTCAAAACAACGGTACTCAAAACAGCCTGGTACTGGCACAAGAACAGACATATAGACCAATGGAATAGAATAGAGAACCCAGATATCCACGCAAACCACTATGCTCAATTAATATTTGACAAAGGAGGCATGAACATTCAATGGAGCCAAGATAGCCTCTTCAATAAATGGTGATGGGAAAATTGGACAGATACATGCAAAAGTTGAAACTGAACCACCAACTTACACCAAATACAAAAATAAACTCAAAATGGATACAGGACTTAAACATTAGAAGGGAAACCATAAGAATACTAGAGGAATCCATAGGCAGCACAATCTCAGATATATGCCGAAAGAACTTCTTCACCGATACTGCTCCAAAGGCAATGGAAGCTAAAGAAAAAATAAACAAATGAGACTACATCAAAATAAAAAGCTTTTTCACAGCAAAAGAAACAATCAACATAACAACAAGAAAGATCACTGTATGGGAGAACATATTTGCAGATGTTATCACTGATAAAGGTTTAATCTCCAAATCTATAGCCAACTTATACAACTTAATAAAAGGAAGATGAACGATCCAATAAAAAAATGGCCACAGACCTAAATAGAACTTTTTTCAAAACACGACAGAAGGAAGGCCAAGAGACACATGAAAACATGTTCAAAGTCATTAATCATCCCAGAGATGCAAATCAAAACGACAATGTGATACTATCTTACAGCTGTCAGAATGGCAATCATCAACAAATCAACAAAGGACAAGTGTTGGCAAGGATGTGGAGAAAAGGAACCCTTGTGCACTGTTAGTGGGAATGCAGACTGGTGCAGCCACTGTGGAGAACAGTATGGAGTTTCCTCAAAAAACTAAAAATGGATCTCCCATTTGACCCTGTAATCCCACTCTTAGAAATTTATCCTAAGAAATTAGAAACACCAATCAGAAAGGATTTATGCACCCCTATGTTCATAGCAGCACAATTTACAATAGCTACAATTTGGAAACAGCCTAGGTGCCTGTCAGCAGATAAGTGGATCAGAAAACTGTGGTACATCTACACAATGGAATTCTATGCTGCCATTAAAAAGAAGGAATTCTTACCATTTGCAGCAACCTGGTTGGAACTGGAGAGCCTTATGCTTAGTGAAATAAGCCAGTCAATGAAGGAGAAGCATCACATGATCGCACTCATTGGAGGATAATAAAGAACATTATAAACTAATGAACAAAAGGATAGATACAGAGACACTAAAGCTTCAGACAGACTGTGAAATTACAGCAGGAAGATTAAAGTTAGATGAGGTAGATAAGAGATCAATCAAAGGACTTGTATGCATGCATATAAGCATAACCAATGGACATAGACCCTAGGGGGTTGGCGTATGCCTGGGAGGGAGGGGGGGCAATGGGGAGATATGTATAAAAAATTAATAAAAAAAAAAGATTTGTCAGTTCTGTCATGTGTTTTTTTTTATTTTTGTTTTTGTTTGTTGTTTCTAAAAAATGGACCTGCCAAAACCGGTTTGGCTCAGTGAATAGAGCGTGGGCCTACAGACTGAAGGGTCTCTGGTTTGATTCCACTTAAGGGCATGTATCTTGGTTGTGGGCACATCCCCAATAGGGGACGTGAAGGAGGAGGCTGGTCAATGTTTCTCTCTCATCGATGTTCCTAACTCTCTATCTCTCTCCCTTCCTCTCTGTAAAAAATCAATAAAATATATATTTTAAAAATGAAATAAATTAAAAATGGACCAAAAACAGATTTGTGCAAGAGTAATAGCACAGACTGAAAACAATCCTCTTATCTTTCTCTTCTCCACTCCAGTGCTGTTTTGATTGTCTATTGCTTCAATCATGTACAACTTTCTCTATACTATTCCTATCCCCTGTTTCCCACATTCATGTCCATCTATTCTACCTCTCCCAGCATTTTCAATAACAAGAGCAAGTCATCTAAATTATACCCGGCAAGGGGCTTCTATCTGTAACTGGCATAGATCTTATGGTATGGTTGTGATTCCAAGGAAAAGCACATTTTTATCTCTAGTATCATGGGATATGATACTGCATATCCCATTTCTGAATACACGTTCACAGTGAAAAACCCGAATCCTAATTCATGATGTTTAAAAATTATAAAACTGCTATAGAGTATAACTATTTATCGATTGAGACAATGAATAGCATAAATTAGAAACACTTTTAATTTGATATGGATTAAATTGGTCCATAAATGGACACTTGTGAGGACCCTGTTTAGGATGCACCAGATAGATGGTCAAGGCCACTCTATGCCTGGGACTTGTAATGAGGATGTTCAAGGCTAAAATACCATACACAGGTCTAAGGATGCACAATGATCTCATATTCACTGTGCCCTTTCATAGCCAAAATGATTGATGTCATTGTTGGCAACTACCCTCCTTTGTCTACATAGAATAACACCTACATATAATCAGCCAGTATGCTGAGAGAGAAGCTCAGAGGTAGTTACTATGTGAGGCTACAGAGACCAGCCAGTGTTCTGGGCAGAGGAGTTTGATAGAGAGGCAGTAGACATAGAGGATGCAGCTACCAGAGAGAAGCCAGAGAGATGAGAGAAGCTGCTGAGACAGAGCTCAGATATCACTATGAGGTGAGGCAATGAGTCTAGAGATAGCATGCAGCTGCTCAGATAATAGTTGTAGGTACAGAGGCTATTAGAAGTGCTACTGCTTTGTGGGAAAGCTGTATTTATCAGCCAGTGTGTGGCTCTCTATACAAGACTTGCTATGAAGAACTGCTTTGTCTAATGGTTCTACAATAAAGACTCATTTTTATACACCCACAATTTATCATGGCTTTTCCGTCTAAGACCACATGTCTTGCGTAGGAGGTCAGACCCTGGCAGGGGGACTGTAACTGGTAAGCAGAGGATAAATGAAGTACTTGGACTAAGTCCCCAATAGTTAGTGTAGTGAGTAGTTTGAGAAAGAGACTACTCTGGTGTAGTTGGGAAGAATTTAGAATAATATATGGACTCAGAGAAACTCAGAGCAGCAGTGTTCTTACTGTGTCTGACAACATTAAATTTGGGCTAAAGCAGGAATTCTTATAAGAAAGTACTAATGATCTTTCCCTCATTCAGGCCACATGAGTACCTCATTGGCATAAAATATTATTCTAGAAATAATGTATTCAAATTATTCTATTGTCTGCAAGTACATGCAATTTATCAAAGATATTATTTATCACTAGAGACCAGTACATGAAGATTAGTGTGCAGGGAGTGGGTCCCTCAGCTCAATCTGTACCCTCTCCAATCTGGGAGCCCTCAGGAGAGCCCTCTCTAATCTGTGAGTTTGTCTGTCTTTGCAATCATATGAGCAAATTGTCTGAGATCCCAACCCAGTTTGGTTTGTTGCTCACAGAATAATAGAGGCCTTTTTTTTTCTTTACTTCATTTGTGAAAATTTTCTGAAAGTTTTAGGATATCTTTGCTTTAATTTTTCCTAGGCACTCTGATTTTATTTATGTCTCTCACCTTTGCTTTTCCTCCATCCCCCACCACAATAGTTACTTGTTTCAGGCTCACTTTGCTCAATTGTTTAGGAGATCCATCTGCCACCAGAACTACTATTCCCAGAATTCCTGGTGCTCCCCATACTCTTGGTTTTCCCTTCCTGCTCTGTCTCTGTTTCAAGGCCTCCCACTCTGCCAAATCCTCCAAGCCACCAGTTCTCCCTCTCTGCTCTCCATTTGGCAGCTTGGAAATCCAAGTTCCCCAAGCAACTCCACTCTTCTCCGGGCTCTCCTGCTCTGCTATCCACATGGGGGCTTGAGGGAAGTGACAGAGAGCCATGTCCCTCCAAGCTGCCTGCTCTCCCACTCTGCTCTCCACCCAGCACCTGTGTATTGGTTTTTGAGAATGTAAAGCACATTATATATCTTAGCTTTGCTAGCTCTCCCGCTCTGCTCTCCACCAGGTGCCTATATATGCAAATTAACCCACCATCTTTGTTTGGGTTAATTTGCATACTCACTCCTAATTGGCTAGTGGACATAACAGAGGTACAGTCAATTTACATGTTTCTCTTTTATTATGTAAAATATGAGGGAACATTCTTTTTTTTTTAAATATATTTTATTGATTTTTTACACAGAGGAAGGGAGAGAGATAGAAAGTCAGAAACATCGATGAGAGAGAGACATCGATCAGCCGCTTCCTGCACGCCCCACAATGGAGATGTGCCTGCAAGCAAGGTACATGCCCCCAACAGGAATCAAACCTGGGACCTTTCAGTCCGCAAGCCAACGCTTTATCCACTGAGCCAAAACAGTCTCGGCATGAGGGAACATTCTTCATGTAGAAGTGGAAAGGACTGTTGGTGGAAGCAAGGCTGTAGCTAGATGAGGACATGTTGTGTTGATGAAATATATAACACTGTTGTAGCTGTAACACTTTTATGTAGTTATTTGTTGAGAATAAGTGCTTTATCAGACCAGTGACCAGTATCCTCAACACACAGTGTATTGCCTGATATATTCTAAACTTCATTAATCCTCAGGTTCCATAGATAATATATGGAGTCCTTATTTTATGTATCTGTAAGTAAAAGAGTCAAAGGTTGAATTATGGCATATGATCACATCTAAAACTAATCCCATTTGTATATCTTGGGATAAGTGCCTGTTCAGGATTATCTGTGCATTTTAATTTGATTGTTTGGTGTTGAGTTGAATGACTTTTTAATATATTTTGGATATTGACCACTTTTTGCAACTGTTGTTTGCAAATATCTTTTATTCAGTTGACTGCCTTTTTATTTTGTTGGCAATTTCTTTTGCTGTGCACAGTTTTGTAATTTGTTTCAGTACCATTCATTTGTTTTTCCCTTTACTTCCCTTGCCCTTGGGGTCAAGTTCATAAAATGTTCTCTATGACCAACGTCCATAAGTTTGGTACCTATGTTTTCTTTTATTTGGTTTATTGTTTCATATCTTATATTTAGGTATTTGATTCACTTTGAATTAATTTTTTACATGGGACAAATTGTAGTCTAATTTTGTATTTTTGCATCTGGTTTTCCAATTTTTTAAGCACTATTTTTTGAAGAGGCTTTCTTTGCACCATTGCATGTTTTTGGCTCCTTTGCCAAAAATCATCTGCTCATATATATGTGGTTTTATTTTTGGACTCCCACTTCTGTTCCATTGGTCTGTGTGAATTTCTTTCTTTCTCTTTCTTTTTTTCTTTCTTTCTTTCTTTCTTTCTTTCTTTCTTTCTTTCTTCTTCCTTTCTTTTTTTCTTTCATTTTGTACACCCCCTTTATGCTTTCTTTTTCTTTTCTTTTTTAAAAAATAAAATTTTTATTGTTTAAAGTATTCCATTGGTCCTCTTTTTTCTCCCATTAACTGCCTCTAACCTGCTCCCATCTCCCCCTTATCCTCAGGCCCTCACCAACCTACTGTCCATGGATTATGCATATATACATACAAGTTCATTAATTATTCCCTTTCTGCCCACCCTCCACATCTAATTTTATGCCAAAACTATGCTATTTTAATTACTCTAGCTCTGTAGTATAATAACTAAACCAGAGAAAGTAAGATAAAAATAATTTAGGAAGATGTTTAAGCAAATTAAAACCTGTCTATTGGAAAAAAATAGTAAAATAAAACTAATCCTAATTTTATAATGTTAAAATGTAGGAAAAAGGTGTCCTCAGAATTGAATTGTGTTGGTAGGAATCCCAGAATATGTGATGCATGAACCACCCATCTTAAATGTTCATATAGTAATTCTAGACTTCTGTATTGTTTGTTTTGATTTGTTAGTTGGTTAGTAATAGCAAAGCTAAGATATACAAGGTGCTCTACATTCTCAAAGACCATTGATATTCATCAAGTTTAGAGGTGAGAAGAAAGTTAGAGATAAACTAGCCCATACCTTTATTCAACAAAAGTGAAAACTAAGGCTCAAAGAAGTTAAGTGACTTATTCAAAGATCCAAACATAAAATGTCTAAGAAGGCCAAAACTTTAAAAAAATAATTAATCATTATCTCCAGCAATTAAAATAACCCAGATCAAAATGATAGTTCACATTGACTAAAACAAATATCTAATGCTATATTAAAAAATAGTACTATGGATTCTTAAATCCATTGGTTTGCTCTAATTCTATTTAACTATTTAACTATAATGTACATGTCATCTCTATAGGCAGACATTTTGTAAAATTTCTATTTAGGCATGATATATAATAGGATGATATTGCTAATTTTCCAGTAGTGGCCATTATTGAGTAATTAATTTGTAAAAAATTATATTTCCTCTCTATTCCTCCCTCTAAATATTCACTAACATTACCATTATCACACTTATTTGTATTCCATCTACTAGTAGTCCTTAGAATGACTGTTTTATTATCACATAACTATAGTCTAAAAGGTTTATCTTAATTTTTGCTCTGTTGACAGAACTGACCATAGCAATAAATTAAGCAGATGTGCTTACTAAATTGTTTGCAGTAATGTAAACATTCTTGCCATGGGAAGATTAAGGTACAGCTGTGGGAAAGAAGGTTTCACCTAAATATGTTCCATGAGTTCAAAACCACAGATTCCATTGAGATGAGACATTAGCCTTTGGGTTTCATTTAGTATATCATGTTCACAAAGTTCTAAAAGAATGTGGACTCCTGCAACAGAGAGGAACTGACAGGTCTGCGCCAACCACGAAGGCAAGAGGAGAAACAGTCCACAGATGGAAGATGCTGACGACACCTTGCCATGTGAGCAGTTAGCAGCTTAGCATCACTACAGGATACCCAGGACCAAACCAGAGAGGGTCGGACCGGCATCACCACCATTTGTCCAGAATCCAGATACCATTGATGACATGTACACATAAGGAACTGTTTGACATTGAAACTGGGACTCAAAGCTATTGGACATTGAAATTGGGACTCAATCATTTTTCTTTTGCTCTGGTGGGTTTATTTCTAGCCTACAGGGGCAAGATGTTTTTTAAAGACAAGAATCAGGGAGTTGGGGCTGGGGGGAAGCAGATGCAGAGGCAAAGAAGCAACAAACATACTGTCATGCTACAGTGGTAAGGCAGGGGAAGTTGGGGAGGAGGGGCCTATAGGAGATCAACAGAAGGACTTGTATGCATGTGTGTGTAGGTGTAACCAGTGGATACAGGGCAATAGGGGGAGGCAGGGAGGATGGTAAAGACAGATGAGGGCATGTACTGGAGGGTGGAGAGGGCAATAGGGGAAAATGAAAGAAAGAAAGAAAGAAAGAAAGAAAGAAAGAAAGAAAGAA
>JAAGEH010000286.1:56258545-56355955 GCA_011751065.1 Lasiurus cinereus | reverse complement strand
GGAAGGAAGGAAGGAAGGAAGGAAAGAAAGAAAGAAAGAAAGAAAGAAAGAAAGAAAGAAAGAAAGAAAGAAAGAGGGAGGGAAGGAGGGAGGGAGGGAGGGAGGGAGAAAAAGAAAAGAAAAGAAAAGAAAAGAAAAAGCACACTCTAGTGAGCTCTGTAGTTTAGTAAGCCCTCTAGAACTTATATTTCTCTCTGTGTGATTACTCCACTTAATAGGAAGAATTTACCTATAGGAGGACTATCTCCAAAACTGTGGGCCTATAATCAAATTATTCCATGCTAGCATAATATTTGCATCCAAATGAAAAGTGTTTGAAATTAATATCAAAAGCTATGTGAGAGGGAGCATGCCAAATATGAAGTATTTTAATATTTCTTTTTGATATCTGGTAAAATAACTGTTTATATTTTTATAAGAATTAGTTCTTCTAATATCTTTATTCTTTCATATATATTTTTCAATCAATTCCCAAAAATGATACCATTAAAGTTTTGCTTTGAAATACCTTAAATTGATATTAATTTAGGAGTAAGAATAATATTTTTATTGAAATTTCTCAATAGGGACTTCTTCTTTTATAGCTCATGAAAGGTTCTTATTCTGTTTAGTTTATTTCTAGATGTTTTTGCTAATATAAATGGGATCTTCATTATTATGTTTTATAATTGGATGTTGTTGATCTATAGGAAAGCTATCTAAAGAATCTTCATGCCCAGCTGTTGTAGTTAAGTAGTTTAGTGCTGACCTAGGAACCAGGAGGTTACTGGTTTGATTCCTGGTTAGGGCTTGATCTCTGGTGGGGACCATGCAGGAGGCAGTCAATAGTTGACTTTCTCTCTCATTGATGTTTCAATCTCTCTTCCTTCTTCTCTCTCTAAAAGTCAATAAAATATATTTAAAAGATAGTAAAGAATCTTCTATGAATTAGGAATTTTATTAGGCATTGGAGATGGAAGATGAAGGAGGAATAAGAGGTATATATAGAGATAAGGAGGAGGAAGTGCTAATTCCACTTGTTTGCAGATTTGATAGGTGAGGTTATGGAGTTAATTAATAATAAAATTGCAGTGTGATAAGGTTAGGGTTACTGTTAGCTCCATCTATGATGGCCATCTCTTCATTATCTTTTCTGTCTACACAGGTTTTTAGTATCTGAAATAATCCATCTCAATAATACAATGGAGTTATTCTGGCTGGTACATAACTACCATTTTTCTTTTCATAGAGAAGCTAATTAGTTATCTGGTATTACTTTATTGAATAACTGTGAATCTATTATGTGCCTAACATTTCAGTAGGCAATAGGGAAACAGTGGTGAATAAAACAGTTATAATCCATCCACACAATCCATGTTCACCTACTTTATAGTATAGCAAAATACTTTTATTAAAGACATTTTCTGGACCTCTACTCATACAAATGAGTAGTATTGCACACATACACACATATACTACTATAAAGAAGTACCTTCACACACATACTACTATAAAGAAACCCAATGTATATGAGAAACAAAATCATCTCAATTTCCTTTTGCAAATATATAACTAAAAATCCACTATGCTGATGTGATGGGTTAAGCAGTTCCATCTCTCAAAGATGTTCACAACCTATTTCCAGAACCTATAAATATTTTACTTTAAATGGCAAAAGGGACTTGCAATTTTGATTAAATTTGGACATTGCCACAGATTATCTCTGTGGACTTATTGTAATCTCTCATGAGAGTCCTAGCCAAAGAGAAGGTGCCAGAGACTACCACATAGCAACAACGTTGGCAAGAAAGTGCAACGTGGACCTTGGGTGTCAGCAGGGCTGACGCCAGCACAGATTCCTCTTACTGAGATTTCGGTATCTCAAAGCAATGTCCTGAACTCATAACCTTTGAGTAAATGTTTAGGATAAGGAAACATGTATAATACCTTAATCAATAAAAAATATGCTTACTGAGCTTTACTTATATTTACTGACCTTGATATTATGTGCTTACTACATACTCTGCCTATGTGCTTTGCTAAGGGCAAATGTGTAACCAAATTGAATAAAAACAGGCAAGGCAAGGACTTGTTGTCCTTCTTCCCAAAAGAGGTTCCCATGCTTAAAATTTATTTCTTGTGTAGTGTCTTCATTGTGCATCAGCCCTCCTACAGGTCCTCCTGAACCCACCATGCAGGTCCCAGCAAGTGGCACCTGAACAGTAACTTAAGGAGAAGTTTTGCCTGAGAGTAACAAAGTGAAAGTGGAAGTTCACTGAACTCACAAGCCCAGGCCAGCTATGGAGTCACAACCAAAATTTGATGGAGACTCCTGAAGTTAGCCAGGTCATCATGGGGCAGAATTCAAATAAAGAGGGAAAACATTATTGTAGACTTTGGCTTGCATGCTCAAGGATAAGGAAATTAAGGTGTCAGAGGGCATTCTGTTACAGTTTTTGCATATTATCATAGAACATAATCCCTGGTTTGCTGACGAGGGTACATTAGATATACAGTGTTGGAAAAGAATAGGACAGAACTTGAAAAGAGCTCATCAGCAAGGGAAAAACTTGGCCCTAAATTATGAACAGATTAGATTTTGTGGAAGAAGAGCCTGTTAGGCTTTATCAGCTAAAAAGGATCTTGAAAGAGCATTTATTAAGTGTATGCAGGAACCCACTGAATCATTTTCTGATTTTGTGGCTAGCCTCACTTGAGCAGTGAGAACACAAATACAGCATGAAAAATCAGGGGACATCATGATTTAACAATTAGATTGAAAACGCCAATGCTGATTGTAAGAAATGTCTGACACATCTGCAGAAAAGTGGTACCATTACAGAAATGATTCGAGCACGTCAGGATGTGGAATCAGGTATTTTTTAAACAATGCAGCTACACCCTTCTTGTGTCTTAAATGTCAAAAGGAAATCACTGAGCTAATCAATGTAGATCTAAATTTCATAAAAATGGGCAGCCCTTAAAAAGGCATATGGAGTGGACAGACACAGGGAAACAGCCAAAGGGGCTTCCGCACCGTGTCAACAACAGGGGGGTTACTCCCTGAAAGGCCCACAGTGGATACCCTCATCTGAGCCACCCCAGAGAACACAGACCTTGATTTTACTAGCATAGTAGTGGTCATCCTGACCCTTGACATGGCTCATCAAGCTGTTCCTATAGGAATTTGGGGGCCTGTACCACCAGGAATGTTAGGATTAATTTTAGGGAGAAGTGGAAACACTCTGAAAGGATTAATTTTTTGGCAGGAATCACAGATTCCGATTATGAGGGAGAAATCCAAGTATTACTAGAATGCAAATGCATTATACAAGTTACCCCAGGACAAAGAATTGTTCAGCTCATATTTTTACCTTATATTCATCAGGGTGAGGCTATAAATAGAAAAAGGATTTGGGAGCTCAGATATTTATTGGGTACATAAAATTAGTAAAATATACTCTACAATTAATTTAAGATTATAAGGAAAACTGTTTAAGGGTTTCATAGACGCTGAAGCTGATGTTAGTATTATTAGTAAAGAATTCTGGCCTCCAAATTAGTCTATGGTAGAAGCTATGGGGTCTATTATGGGTATTGGAGTTCCTGATAACATTCAATGTAGTGCTGCAGTGTTACAGTGGCAAAATGAGGAAGGACAAACAGGATAGTTTCAGCCCTATAGAGTTTCTGGAATTTTAGTCAACTTATGGGGCCGAGATGTTTTGGAGGATTTACAAGCTCATATTATTACTGAAAAAGAATAGCAGCTAATAATCCAGATAGGATATCAAGCTGGTCAAGGTTTAGGAAAAAATAACCAGGGGATTAGAGAACCCATTCAAGTCAAAGGGAACCCCGGAAGACAAGGATTAGGATGTTAACTTTTTTAGGAATGGTCGCTAATCAGTCTCCTCACCCCCATGCTGATACTATACACTGGAAGGATGATATACATAAATGGGTGAATCAGTGGCCATTAACCAAGGAGAAATTAGGTTAGATTTATGAATTAATACAGAAAAACTGGAAGCTGCCCATATAGAACCTATCAATAATCCTTGGAATACTCCTATATTTGCAATACCTAAAAAGGCCATGGGAAAATGGCAGTTGTTACATGATCTTAGAACAGTTAATGCTACTATGCATGATGTGGGAGCTTTGCAGCCTGGACTTCCATGCCTTCTCAAAATGTCTAAATTGGTCTCTTATAGTAGTAGATCTCAAGGATTGTTTTTCACCTTTCTCTTGGCATCTCAAGATAAACAAAGATAAACAAAGATTTGCCTTTTCAATACTATCCATTAACAATGCAAAACCTGTGAAAAAATATAAATAGAAAGTTTTACCTCAAGGAATGGACAATAGCCCCACCTTGTGCCAGAAATATGTTGCTCAAGCTATCCCACCATTAAGAGAAAAATATCATCAGCATTACATTATCCGATACATGGATGACTTGCTCTTAGCAAGCCCACAGAAAAAGAAGACTTTACCAATGTTTACCCAATTAGAGAAGGGGCCCCCTAAATGGGGCTTAAAAATTGTTCTGGGAAAGGTACAAAGAGAAATGCCCTTTAAATACTTAGGAACTGTAATTGAAAACAATGTAATAGGTCTCAAAAAGTAGAAATATGAAAGGATTGCCTTAAAACTGAATGACTTTCAGAAATTATTAGGGGACATTAATTGGTTAAGACCTTGTCTAAGAATCTCTTCAGGAGAAATAACAAATATATTCAATATACTTAGGGGTGACTGTGATCTTTTCTCACCCCGAACATTGACAGATGAAGCTAGGTAAGAGTTACTAAGAATTGAGCAGGCAATCTCTTCAGTCCAAGTAGCATGGGTATAGCTGAAGTTGCCTTTATTAGGACAGATTAATCCTACTGCAAATAGTTCCACTGGAGTCATCTTCAAAAATAAAAATAAATAAAAACTCTCCTACTATTATCGATTGGGTCCACCTAGGACACCAATCCTCTAAAAATGTGGTTACATAATAGTATGTAGAACTCATGTCTCAATTAATATCAACTCAGAAAGCACTGCAGGCAGCTTATAGGGGAGAAGAGCCACAGTGCATTTATCCTTCCCTTGCCAGGAAGCAATTAGAAACTTTATTTCAGGCTGATATGAATTAGCAAATTAGAATAAGTGGATATTCAGGGGAACATAGTTGTCACTTACTACAAGTCAAATTACTACAGTAATTACATCCTTATTATACCAAAAAATTCTAGGCAGGAATTTATTCCTGGAGCATTAACTATTTTTTAAAAAATATATTTTATTGATTTTTCACAGAATCTCATCAGCTTTTACATCAGCCTGACAAAATGTTGTCTAAACAATTCTTGATAGCAGGCTAAAAAGATTATCAAGGATTGCCCCACTGGTGTGCTACATCTGCCTCAAGGGCCTAATATAGGAGTTAACCCTCTAAGACTGAAAAGGGACCATATCTGGCAAATGGATGTAACACATTATACTCCCTTTGGACATCTTGGGGCATTACATGTCTCTGTAAATACATTTTCAAAGGTCCTTTGGGCCCCTGCATCTACAGGGAAAATGGAGAAACAGGTCATTAATCATTGCCTAGCTGCTTTTGCCATTATGGGAATTTCAATAATTATTAAAACTGACAATGGACCTGCATACACAAGCTGTCATTTTCAGCAATTTTGTACAAAATGAAAAATTCAACACACTTTGGGAATACCATAAATCCCCAGGGACAGGCAATTATAGAACTGGAACATCAGTGAATAAAATCCCAACTTGAAAAACAAAATGGAGAAATACTAGAGAAAACTCCTGTAGGTAGACTATATTAATCCTTAGTTACCCTACATTTGTTCCCTTGTAAAGTTGATGGTAAGACCCCAATGGAACTGCACCGGTGTCATGATGAGTCAAAGGAAAAAGGCTTGGTCAGGTGGAAGGATCCTGAGTCTGGTTTATGGAAGGGTCCTAACCCTTTGTTAACATTTGGTCTAGGACAGTGGTCCTCAAACTCATTAGTCAACAGAGCAGCAAACTGCATGTGGCTCACAAGCCAGTTTGCTGACCACTGGTCTCTGATATGCTTCTGTATTTCCAGAAACCTTCTCCAAGCCTTTGTAGATTCTTGCAAGGAACACCAAACTTCAATATGGATCCACAGGAGGAACTGGCCAAACTAATGAGGAACTTGCACCTGGACCCTCAACCTGTACCTGTGGCCACAGACAATCAACTACTGTAGCTCCAGATAACAATTATCCCAAGCAAACTTACAAACTAGTTCCTTAGATGCCTGAAACAATTTAAAAAGGACATGGAAGAATTCAATCATTTTTATTGGATCTCCCTACATTTGCCTCTTAGCCTAATCACTATTGTCTGTCTCATTTTTGTCTTGTGTGTTTATTTTTAATCTGCAGATGTGGAATAAAAAGTGTTAAAAAGACTCAAGCATACCCTTTTCAAAATTCATTAAGAAAACAAAAAGGGGGAGATACTGGAGACCACCACATAGAAGCATTGTCAAGAAAGTGCAACAAGGAACTTTGAAGATCATGGATCTTGGACATCAGCAGGGCTGATGCCAGCATAGATTGCTCTTGCTGATATTGCAGTGTCTCAAAGTGATTTCCTGACTTGATAATCCTTGAGTAAATGTTTACAGACCTTTACTGATATTTACTGACCTTTGATACTATCTGCTTACTATGTGTCCTGCCTACATGCTTTGCTAAGGTTAAATGTGTAACCAAGTTGAAAAAACAAACAAACAAAAAAACAAACAAACAGGAAAACAGGTAAGGCAAGGACTCATGATCCTTCTTCCCAAAAAATGTTCTAACTGTTCCCTGTGCTTAAAACATAGTTCTTGTGTATTGTCTTCATTGTGCATCAATTCTCCTATCGGTCCTCCTGAACCTACTGTATAGATTGTGGCAAGAAGGCAGTATGATGACAAGCTAGGATCAGAGTATTGCACAGAAGGGATCATGACTCAAGTAAGGCAAGTGGCATCTAAAAACTTTGAAAGTCAAGGAAATAAAATTTCTCCTTAATGCTATGTTCTTACCTTCTGCATCTTTTTTAACCTATCCCCAATTCTGGCCATTAAGCAGCTCAATTCATTCCCAAGTCCTGCTTAAAGATGAATTGGTAAATTCATCTTATTCCACCAACTTGAATCTTTCATATTCCAGTAATATTCAAACAGTGCTTGAACTTTCTAAATTCAATATTGTGCTGTCTAATTGTTTTCATGGAATATGGAATATCCATTATGCTGCTGTACCATATTATAAATGTCTAAAAGAACAGACGTTATATATGCTTTTGATTTTTTATCATGCTGATTGGGTGTCCGATTTTCTCACATTATGGCATACATAGACAATAATAGAATTCACAGAACACACTTAAGTAAATGTAGGTGGTTGTTCCTAGACAGGTTTCTGGCTACCCCAGAACCTGCCTGAAGGCCAGGTCAAAACTTGGAAGTTAACTCAAAACATGGAAGCTAAAAAACTTTCCTAGCCGAGACTGGTTTGGCTCAGTGGATAGAGCATCGGCCTGCGGACTGAAAGGTCCTGGGTTTGATTTCGGTCGGGGGCATGTACCTTGCTTGCAAGCACATCTCCAGTGTGGGGTGTGCAGGAGGCGGCTGATCAATGTTTCTCTCTCATTGATGTTTCTGACTTTCTATCCCTCTCCCTTCCTCTCTGTGAAAAATCAATAAAAAAAAAACAGCAAGAAAACTTTCCTAGGTATTTAGTAACCCCTAAATGGGGTTCAGGACATATTTATCAACTCTTCTTATTGACCAGAAATAGTAAAAATTTTGGAATTTCTAAAATAACATATATATATATATATATGTCAAAAAAAGAAATAATTTATGCTTTTTAGAACTGTAAATTATAAACTACTTTTATACATAACCTCATGACCATCACAAGAAGCCTGTGAGATAAATAAGCATTATTGCTGCTATTGTATAAATGAATAAGCTCAGACTTAGAGGAGCAAATTATTTCCTGAAGTTATAAAATTTCAGTTATTGCCTTTCTAGTTATTCCCTCTCCTCACCATGATTAATCAATGTCCCCAAGTATAATAATGATATTTCTAAAACCCAGATTATAATATAAGTAAACTCATTCTTTAAGTTGTAAATATAAGCTTAGAATATTATATTCTTAGGTCTGGGAATTTTATTTTTATGTTTATTTTCTATTAGAATAAAAACACATTAAATAGTACCAAAATTTAACATAATACCATGGTTTTTATTTTGGAGAAAGGGTTTAATATATTTTTATTGTTTTAAAGAGGGAGGGAGAGGGAGAGAAGTGGAATCATTAGTGATGAGAGAGAATCATTGACTGGTTTCCTCCTGCACTCCCCCTACTGGGGATTGAGCCCACAACCTGGGCATGTGCCCTGACAAGAAATCAAACCTGGGACCTTTCAGTCTGCAGTCTGATGCTCTATCCACTAAACTAAATCAATCGGCACCATAATACTCACTTAAGTGAAACATTATTAAACATAAAAGTTTTTATGTTTTACATTTAACTGCTGAGGTAGCAAACTGCAGCCCAATTGGGGAACTGCTACAAGGTATTTGAAGATAAGAGAATGGCTGAAATAGAGAAACCAGATGCATTATGAAAATTGCTTAGGGGTCTGCATGGTTGGAGGAAAAAGAAGACATACATCACTGCCCTTGAGAAATACAAACAGCTAAATTATTTTACTTTTATATCACCTATAAAAGTCAGCAAGTTCCTTCAGGAAAAATAAATAAAGCAGTTGTATACTTAGAATTAATATTAGTATATTATCTATTATTCCACCATTCAGCCATAAAATGAAAAATAACTTAATTTATTAAAATTAGAAGGGTGATAATATGGCAACCTTCCATAAGCTACATGCAGATCTCCCCAATATAATACTGTCATCATTCTGGGTGCTCCCAGAATCTAAAAAATGATAAAAATAATTCACTATGAAGTTTGTTAATTCTCTGTCACCTAATAATTATTAATTTTATAAGACAATTGCTCTAAAAAAATTACTATTTTTTTTAAAATATTTTTATTGATTTTCAGATAGAGAGAGAGGGGGGTAAAGAAAAAGGAGAGAAAGGAAATAGGCAGTTGGACATCCCTCAAGGGGTCCCAGATTGGAGAGGGTTCAGGTTGGGCTGAGGAACACCCTCCCACCCAGTGCACAAATTTCGTGCATCAGGAATCTAGTCTATACATTTCTGAAGAATACTTTCAATATTTGGTTTAGTGTAGTATAACAAACTTTTTAATTTTTAAAAAGAGACAAAAATTATAAATATATCTTCTTAAGATACTTATACATGTATCAAATGACATCTAGTCATTCTAACACTTGTAAGTCTTAATCCAAGATTACAATATAAGCAAAAAAAATATTAACAGCATTTTGATGAAACAGTATAATTCATTTGGGGTAATTGACAAAGCTCATAAAGCCAGACATAAAGGTGGTGAAGTTACTTTCCAACCAGTTGGCAGATGTCTTCATTCTGTTTTCTGTCACCATTAAGAACAAAAGTTACATTTCTAGAATAGTATTGAAGTGGAATAACTGGATACAAGGTGACAGTATTGAGCTGCGAATAAATGATAAAAAGAACAGCAAAAAGAAGCAAAAAGAAAAGTCAATTAAAAATAATGCTGAAAAAAATGGCAGTGGAATAGATGGACGTGTCAGGAGCCTTGTCGCTGAGCAGACAGAGAAAACAACTGAGAGTCACACTGGGAGTGTTTCTTAGTGAGGTAAGGGACAGTTATCCTCCAGGAGAAAGTGGGGGACTGCTGGACGGGGCTCCCCTGAGCAGGAAGCCCCACTGCCATGGGGTTTTTCTCCCAGAGCAACCAATGTGAACAAGGAGAAGGCACCATCTTGAAGGGGAAAGTGTATGTTAACTGCAGTCTGAAAACCTACAGCTGTGGAACCCTCCAAACAGCTGCGGGACCCAGAACACCGCTCCCCAATTAGCCCAAACACTTGGATTCAGAGGAACTCCACATGCCACACAGAAAGGTCAGATTTTGCCTGGGATAAGGTGAGATCTCTGGTCCCGCAGAACAGAGAGATGTGCACACTGGGAGAAAGCTGCACCTAGAGAAATGCGGATGTGGGCAGGGCATGATCCCTGAATGTGGAAGAGGGCCCTCAGAGCTATTAACAGAGGGGAGCTCTAGAAAGCAACCCATTTTTATCTGAGGCAGAAAGACAGCTTGGGAGTTATTTAAGTGTGAAGGCTGCTCAAACAGGAGCGGGGAAGGCAGAGTGCACAGACTGCATTCTTTCCTCTACAATCCTTGTTTCTGATTGCTAAGCCCAATACATAGGACTGCCCAATTGGGGACATCCTAAGAGACTGCAGGATAAAGTTGTTTTTTCTGGAATCTGGAGATCAGAGACTAGAATAACCATCAGAGAACCAGCTCTAGGGCAACCCCCTCCCACAACCTGGTATTGAGTGCCACAGAGAAAGCAGGATCTAAGCACAGGCTAAAGAAGACCTATAGTCTCAGAAATCAATTTGCAACCCAGGGGATGACTTACAAATTGACTCTTGCATAATCACAAAAGAATAAAGTGGGGAAAAAAACGGGGAGAGGTGGAGGATGATGGCGGCGGGCAAGATAGAGGTGAGGGAGAGGAAGTGAGTGAGGGAACAAAAAGAGAGAGCTTGGTGTGTGTGGTGGGTGTGTGATTGAGTGAGGGACAGTTGAATATCGAGGGAGCAGTGGGGGCTGGCAGTCCAGGCTCTCTTGGAAGGGGAGAGACTGCCCCCGCGGGTTTTACTCCCCGGACTGTGGAACGTGGGAGTGGAGCCACACCATCTTGAAGGAAAACAGGGCCTTTCTTTGGGAACTCACCAACACCGCCAGCTAGACGGGCATTGGAGTTGCCCTGCGACCCAACAGCCACTCCAGGCAGAGTCCCACAGACCTGTGGACCCAGCATTGCCGTGGACCCTGCATACCCATGGACCCAGGGACTTCCACCTCCAAAATAGTGGTGCAACCTCCCCCTCCCCAGCTACATCTGTGCGGCTGCAGCAGCAGCCACACAGGGGTCCTGGCTTGGGATCTCACCAGTCACTGCACCCTAGTCCCTGTGTTTGTGCATTGGGGTCACCCCGGCTGTGGTTTCAGCTGTGGTTACACACTAGGTCCTCCCCCTTCCCCCGCCCACAGAACTCCGGGGTCAACGTGATCCAGTGCATGCACGTTCAAGCTCCCAGGCAGGTCCGCTATGGGCCTTCACACCAGCTTGCTGACACACTAATCCCTGAGTTTGAGAGTCTGTGGCATCTTAGACCCTGTGTTTGTGGGTTCTGGTCGCCCTGTCTGTCGTGTACCCTATTATCTGGTTTGTGGAGCTTCCTAGTCACCAGTATTTTCCGTGCACCCTCGAGGCCCCCACGCAAGGTGGGTTTTCAGCAGCACGTTTCTAGTGGTCCACCCCTTAAACAGTGCCTGGGAGCCACTGGGAGCCCCCTCGAGTGTGCGAGTGTGATTTTTTAACTCTGGACACCACAACCAAACCTCTCCTGGGGGGTAGGCCCCTGAAACACATCACCAAGACAGACGGGTCCTTGGTACCACTGTGTATCCCCGCTGGGCACATGTGATCTCAATTAAGGGTGCAAAACAGCAAAAATAGGGACACTCCTCTCCATGGATGCCGACTTCTAGACACCACAGCTGTGCTCCTCACAATCACAGATCTACATCAAGACAACCCAAAGAGCTCAAGTATTAACAAACACAGGAGAACTGAGAGAATACACCAGTAGCACCACCCCCTGACCACCCCACCAAAAAAAAAAAAAAAAAAAAAAAAACTTTGGGTAGTAAAATAATTAGATCTACAATTAAAACATTACAAGAAAACACGGGAAGCAATCCCCAAAGGAAAGAAAAAGAGGAATTACCAGAAAGGGAGCTAGATGAAATTGAAGTGACAAGCCTTTCAGAGAAAGAATTGAGAATAATGGTTTTAAGGATGTTTAAACTGATGAAGATAATTACACACAACTCAACGACAATATCACATAACTCAATGAGAACTATAAGGAGCTGAATGAGAATGTCACCAACATGAAACAAAACCAAGAGGAGATGAAGAATGAGATAGCTGCAATATGGAACACAATGGAAGGCCTAAACAGTAGACTAGAAGATGCTGAGAACAGCATCATTGAATTAGAAGACAAGGTAGGGAAAAACACACAAACACAGCAACAACTGGAAAAAAAGACTTAAAAAACCAGAAAAGACCCTAAGGGAGCTTTGGGACAACACAAAACGAAACAACATACACTTAATTGGGATACCAGAAGGAGTGGAAGAAAAGGAAGGAATAGAAAACCTATTTAAAGAAATAATGACAGAAAATTTCCCTGATATTGGCAAGGAAAAAATATGAAAGTCCAAGAAGTACACAGAATCCCAAATAAGCTGAACCCTAAAAAACCAACACCGAGACACATCATAATTAAATTGGCGAATACTAACGACAAAGTACGAATCTTAAAGGCAGCCAGAGAGAGAGAAACTTACCTACAAGGGATCTCCTAATAGAATAGCAACTGATTTCATAACAGAAACACACCAGGCCAGAAGGGAATGGAATGAAATATATAAAGTGATGCAAAACAAGGGTCTGAATGCAAGAAGATTATACCCAACAAGGCTATCATTCAAAATTGAAGATGGAATCAGGAGCTTTACAGACAAGAAAGGGCTAAGAGAGTTTATCACTACCAAGCCAATAATGCAAGAAATGCTAAAGGGACTGCTATAAACAGAAGAAAGAGAAAGGAAAAAAAATAAAACTAAAAAAAAACACACAAAACACTAAGGAAAATAGGACAACAAACATGAACTTGTCAATAATATCATTAAACGTAAATGGGATAAATGCACCAATCAAAAGACAGGGTAGCTGAGTGGTTAAGAAAACAGGATCTATACATTTGCTGTCTACAAGAGACCCACCTCAGAGAAAAGAATTCACACAGACTGAGAGTGAAGGGATGAAAAAATATTTTCCAGGAAAATATAAATGAGAAAAAAGCTGGGGTAGCAATACTTATGTCTGATAAAATAGACCTCAAAGTAAAGGCTATAACAAGAGATAAGGAAGGCCACTACATAATACTAAAAGGAGCAATTCATCAAGAAGATATGTATAACTCTGGTAAACATATACGCACCTAATAGAGGACCCCTTAAATACATTAAAAAAAACAACTCTTGGAGTATATCAAAGGAGGGATCGACAGCAACACAATCATAGTAGGGGAATTTAATACACCACTGACATCTCTGGACAAATCCTCTAGACAAAAAATCAGCAAAAAAAGCACAATTTTAAATAACTCACTAGATCAGATGGACCTAATTGACATCTTCAGATCATTTCACCCCAAAGCTAAAGAATACACATTCTACTCAAGTGCACATGGGACAGTCTCAAAAATAGAGCACATATTGGGTCATAAGCAAAGTCTCCCCAAATTCAAAAAGATTGAAATCATATCTAGTATTTTCTCAGACACAGTGGCATAAGATTAAAAATAAACTACAATTAAAAACATTCCAAAAAATCCAAACACTTGGAAGTTGAATAGCATATTATTAAATAATGATTGGGTTATAAATGAGATAAAAGAAGAAATTAAAAATTTTCTGGAGATTAATGACAATAAAAACACATCAACGCAAATGCTATGGGACACAATGAAAGCAGTGCTAAGAGGGAAGTTTATAGCTCTACAGGCCTACCTTGAAAAAACAAGAAAAAATGGTAATGAATCACCTAACTCAACAACTCAAAGAATTAGAAAGATAGCAACAAGAAAATCCCACGGTGAGCAGAAGGAAGGAAATAATAAAGATCAGAGCAGAAATGAATGACATAGAAACCAAAAAAATGATACAAAATATCAACAAAACAAAGAGCTGGTTCTTCTCAAGAATAAACAAGATTAATGAACCTCTAGCCAGGCAAACCAAGAAACAAAGAGAGAGGCCCCAAATAAACAAAATCAGAAATGAAGGAGGGGAAATAACAACAGACACCACGGAAATACAAAGGATTGTTAAAAACTATTATGAACAACTCTATTCTAACAAATTTCACGATCTAGAGGAAATGGACAGATTCCTAGAAAAACACAACCTTCCAAAACTCTCACAGGAAGATTCTAAAAATATTCACCAATAACTAAGGAAGAAATCGAAGCAGTCATCAAAAACTTCAAGCAAACAAAAGCCCAGGGCCAGAGAGCTTCACAGGGAAATTTTACCAAACATTCATAGAAGTAAAACCCATACTTCTCAGACTATTCCAGAAAATTCAAGAGGAAGGAACACCTCCAAACTCCTTCTATGAAGCCAGCATCACTCTAATACCAAAACCCAATAAGGATAACACAACGAAAGGGAATTACAGACCAATATCCCTCATGAACATAGATGCCAAATCCTCAACAAAATACTAGCAAATCGAATCCAGCAATATGTCAGAAAGATCCTACACCATGACCAAGTAGGATTTATTCCAGGGATGCAAGGATGGTACAATATCCTAAAATCAATAAACATGATACATCACATAAACAAATTGAGAGATAAAAATCACATAGTCATATCAATTGATGCCGAAAAAGGATTTGACAAAATCCAACACCCTTTGTTAATAAAAACTCTCAGCAAGGTAGGAATAGAAGGATCATACCTCAACATAATAAAAGCCATCTATTACAAACCCACAGCTAACATCATACTCAATGGGCAAAAACTAAAACCATTTCCCCTAAGAACAAGAACAAGACAGGGAGGCCCACTCTCACCACTTCTATTTAACATAGTGATGGAAGTATTAACCATTTCTATCAGACACGAAAAAGAAATAAAAGGCATCCAAATAGGAAAAGAAGAATTAAAACGGTCCTAATTTGTAGATAATATGATACCGTACATAGAAAACTCTAAACAGTCCATCAATAAATTATTAGACTTAATAAATGAATTCAGCAATGTAGCAGGATACAAAATTAACACGAATAAATCTTTGGCATTTCTATATACGAACGATGAACTTACAGAAAAAGAGACTAAAACAGCAATCCCATTTACCATCATACCAAAAAAATTAAAATACCTAGAAATAAACTTAACTAAGGGGGTAAAAGACCTAAAAGCAGAAACTACACAACTCTAAAAAAAGAGATAGAGGAAGACATAAACAGATGGAAGACCATACGATGTTCATGGATTGGGAGAATAAATATCATCAAAATGTCCATTCTACCCAAAGCAATTTATAAATTCAATGCAATCCCCATGAAAATACCAAAGGCATACTTCACAGACCTAGAACAAACTTTTCAAAAATTCATTTGGAATAAAAAAGACCCCAAATAGCTGCAGCAATCTTTAGTAAGAAGAACAAAATAGGTGGGATCTCAATGCCAGATTTCAAGGTGTGTTACAAAGCCACTGATCTCAAAACTGCTTGGTACTGGCGTAAGAACAGACACATAGATCAAAGGAATAGGATAGAGAAGAGAACCCAGAAATCGACCCAAACCGCTATGCTCAATTAATATTTGCAATGGAGTCAAGACAGTCTCTTCAACAAATGGTGTTGGCAAAAAAATGAAATTAGCCCACCAACTTACACCATAAACAAAAATAAACTCAAAATGGATAAAGGACTTAAACATAAGATGGGAAACCACAAAAATACTAGAGGAATCCACAGGCAGCAAAATCTCTGGCATATTCGGAAGGAACTTCCTCACTGACACAGCTCCTCGGGCAATAGAAACTAAAGAAAAAATAAACAAATGGGACTACCTCAAAATAAAAGGCTTTTGCACAGCAAAGGAAACCATCAACAAAACAACAAGAAAGCCCACTGCATTGGAGAACATATTTGCCAATGATCTCAATGATAAGTGTTTAATCTCCAACATTTACAAGGAACTCATACAATTTCACAAAAAGAAGATAAACAACCCAATCAAAAAATGGGCAACTGATCTAAATAGGCACTTCTCAAAAGAAGACAGAAGGAAGGCCAAGAGACACATGAAAAGCTCCTCAAAGTCACTAATCATCAGAGAGATGCAAAACAAAACAACAATGCAGTACCATCTCACACCTGTCAGAATGGCTATCATCAACAAATCAACTAATGACAAGTGTTGGCGAGGATGTGGAGCAAAAGGAACCCTCATGCACTGCCGGTGGGAATGCAGACTGCTACAGCCACTGTGGCGAAAAGTATGGAGTCTCAAAAAACTAAAACTGGAACTTCCATTTGACCCAGTGATCCCACTACTAGGAATATACCCCAAGAAACTAGAAACTCCAATCAGAAAGGATATATGCACCCCAATGTTCATAGCAACAATTCACCATAGCTAAGATATGGAAACAGCCTAAGTGCCCATCAACAGATGATTGGATTAAAAATCTGTGGTACATCTACACAATGGAATTCTATGCTGCGGTAAAAAAGAAGGAGCTCATACCATTTGCAACAACATGGATGAAGATGGAGAGCATTATGCTTAGTGAAATAAGCCAGGCAGAGAAAGACATAGATCACATGATCTCACTCATTTGTGAAATATAATGAATAACATAGACTGATAATCAAGATCAGATCTAGAGAATGAGAAACATTGATCAAAGCATCAAACCTCGGCGAAGGTGGAAATAAGAGGGATAGATCAACAGAGGGACCTTCGTATATCTGTATGAGCATAAGCATTGGGCACAGAAAATGAGGAAGGTGTGGTATGAGAGCAAATTCATACAGTGGTCTCCATAAACTTAAGAGAAATTACTTCATGAGACAAAGATTTTAAATGAAACTCTATAACATGAAAATCATTTTGGAAGGAATAAAAGAAGTTTCCTTTAAACATCATAAGGAGTAGAATTGAAAGTCAAATACATTTTGTCTCTTGAGCTAAGGTAAGTAATCTATGTTTTTGCCTCCCTGAAATACTTTATATAAAGTTACAAAAAGAAATTGTCAGCCCGTTTGAAATTTTATTGACATGGCCCAGAGCAAAGAATATCCTTACATGATATTATCCTACAATATCACTTAATTTTTGATATTTCACAAAACAAATTGTACAATCACCCCAAACAAATGTACAAACTAATTCTTTGAATGTTTAGCAGCAATTTAAAAAGAGAACATGAAAGGATTTAATTCCTTTCAGAAAGAATTGAGGCACTGGGAAGGCACTTGAGCATTCTATACTGGCCCTCCTTCCTCTTTTACCAAAAGGGATCCTCTTCTCACAATCCAATGACCCTCAGCTGTAGCCTGAGCTCTCTATTCATCCTGAGGTTGAAGCCTCAAGGTGGCTGATATAATGAATCTGTCTCTTGCCAAATGTTGTGAGCTGGCCCATCCCTGCAGAAGGAACCTGAATTCCCCCAGATAAGTGAACAGTGCTGGGTCCCCGCCAGCAGGCGAGGGGATCCCCAAGGCAAGTGCTGGGCGTGGAGGCCAAGGGGGTCATAGGCTATCATGGAGACAAAACTGAACCTCACAACAACCTGTTTGGCCTCGGAAGATGACTGGTTAGGCAGAGATGGGTAAGATTCCTCAGGGAAGGAACAACCTAAGACAGGCACAGTTGTAGAAGGGCCCTCAGGAGAGAACTTGGGGATCAACAGAGGTGGGGCACAGACCATCACCCCCACAACACCAACCTTGCAGGGGTCTGGACCTTCACCCCTTCTGAGGGAGGTCTCCTGCCCCCATGGATACTTCGCTTCCCATGCTCAGCACAAACCAGGACCCAGGTAACAGACAGAGACTAGGCCCAGCTCAGATCAAGACCCAGGTAACAGACAGAAACATGCCAACAGCAGCTGCCCTATATCTAATTTCAGCCTAGCACCAGGAATGCTCAGTGCCAACTCAATGCAAATAAACCTCTGCACTAATATATACAGGGTAATATAAAATTGTTGGTAGAGTATTAAATGACATAAAAGAGTTATCAAGTTTACAGATTAATTTAAATTGGCGAACTGAAATAAGCAAACACCCAAGAAAATTTAAGTGTACTGGACAAAAAGCTGTTTCTAACGTATTAATTAAAATTTCTATTGATAGCTCATCTCTTGATATAATTGTTTAATATCTAATGAACAGAAAATAGGCATATTTGTGTGCAAAAAATTAAATTTAAAGTCATCAAGATTGCATTAAAAATTTCTTACCAAATTCTCCATCAATCAAAAAAAAGGGAGGGGGGAGTAGGATAACAGCATGTAAGGAAAAAAATAACTAGTAAGTAAAATACATTTAGAAAAATTTCACTTTAGAAAATTAATTTTGATTTGTAATGCTAACAGCAAGACACCCATGAAAAACACTCATGGTGTCAAAATGAGCAAAAGGAAAAGTGGATAGACAAAATTAAAAGGACCCCAAGTCAATTTTATAGAAAAAATTCCTGTATTAACACTTGGTCAAGAATATATTTATATACTTTCAGAAATGAACTCCAAGACCAAGTGGACTCCTACAACAGAGAGAAACTGACAGGTCTGTGCCAAACATGAAGGCAAGAGGAGAAACAGTCCAGAGATGGAAGATGCTGAGGATGCCTTGCCATGTGAACAGTTAGCAGCTGAGCATTGCTACAAAATACCCAGGACCAAACCAGCATCGCCACCATCTGTCCAGTATCCATATACATAAGGAACTGTCTGACATTGAAACTGGGACTCAAAGCTATTGGACATTGAAATTGAGACTCAATTATTTTTTTTTTGCTCTGGTGGGTTTAGTTCTAGCCTACAAGGGTAAGATGTTTTTAAAGACAAGAAATGGGGTGGAGAGGAGGAAACAGATGCTGAGGCAAAGAAGCAATGAATGGACTGTCCTGCTACAGTGGGAAGACAGGGAAAGTTGGGGACGAGGGGCCTATAGGAGATCAATGGAAGGACTTGTATGCATGTGTGTGTAGGCATAGCCAGTGGAGACAGGGCAATAGCAGAAGGCGGGGGGGGGGGAAGAATGGGTGAGGGCATGGAATGGAGGGGGGGGAGGGCAATAGGGGGAAAAATAATAAATAAATAAATAAAGAAAGAAAGAAAGAAAGAAAGAAAGAAAATAATAAAATAAAGAGATTAAGACACACTACAGGTTTAAAAACCATGACTGACTTCCAATACTGAGCAGCAGTGAAATGCAGGAAACTGCAGTATCTTCCCAACTGGGAAACAGGCGTAACAAACAGAAACAATAGAAGAAGTGAATGATCTCCACTACTACACATTCCATTCTTTTATTTTTTTATTTTTTTATTTTTAATTTTTTCATCTTTTAATTAAAAAACTTTTTTCATTTTTCCTCAATTGATTTTATCTTCTTAATTATTACATTTTTATTTTCAACCAGTATTGTTACTACCACTATTTTACCTTTTGGAAAAAAGAAATGTCATTTTATTTTCTCTTTATTTTGCTTTGGGCTTAGAGTTCTACATTCTATTTTCATCTTTCCTTTAGCATCATTTTACTCTATCTCAATTCTACCTTTATGCCAAAACTTTCTTCCTAACTTTTTCCATTTTGTTGTCTTCTTTCTCTTACCCTTTTCCTACTTTACATTTTCCCTATTCTTTTTAAGCAGATAAAATTTCACTGCACTTATATATCTAATTTTCAATCCCCTAATCCAAGTCGATACACACCTCTCTCTTCTATGTCTTCACAATGTTTTCCTCTATGTCCTTTTGTTGTTGTTTTCTTAAACATTGATTATATTTATTTTTTTATATTTTTTGTGAGATTGTGTTTGCTTATCCCATCTGTTTTATTTTGCTTTTTGTTTACTTTGTTTTTGTTATTTATTTCTGTTTTCCCTCACCTCCCTTGATATTAGTTTTTATTTGTAGTTTGTATTAATCTTCTGGTACTTATTGACCGCATTTGATGGGATTACTGGCTTGTTCTATTGGAGTTTCCTCCTAATATATATGAATTGTTACCCTTTTCTTTTTTATTCTCTTTCTTTTCTCTATTTTTTCTTCTTTTTTCCTTCTTTTTTCTTCCTTCTCCCAATTTCAGTTTAGCATTTCATTCTTTTCTTTTTTTCTCTTTTCTCTCTTCTTCTTTCTGTACTTTCCCCTAATTTGTCTCTCACTGGTGGATACTTTATTTGTGGTTATTAACATCATGAAAACATTTCTGTTCAGAGTCTTGTGTGTTGTACCTGGTTGTGTTGTATTTGTGTATTTAAATTCAATGCAGGATAGAGAACTACATAACCAGACACTAGAGAAGAAAGACCATGGTCAGACAAAGAAACAGCCCTCATATGAAAGAAAAGCAGGCATCACCAGAATAGAAAGTAAATAAAATGGAGGCAAGTAACCTGCCAGAGAAAGAATTCAGAGAAATGGTTATAAGGTGCCTGAAAACAAGAGAAGACAAATTCAACAATAAGAGTAAGAACCAAGAGGAAGTGTAGAAGAACCAAGAGGAAATGAAGAAGAATAAAGAAGACCTAAAAAATGATATCGCTGCTGTAAAGAACTCAATAGAAAGTATCAAAAATAGACTAGAAGAAGCAGAGAAACTCATTAATGAGCTAGAAGACAAGGTATAAAAAAAAATACCCAAGGACAGCAGCTTCTAGAAAAAAAAAAGAATAAAAGGCAAGAGGAGATCCTAAGGAAACTTTGGGATAACACAAAACAACACACCCATGATTGGGTTTCCAGAAAGAGTGGAAACTGAGTAAGGAATAGAAAACTTATTTGAAGAAATAATGACAGAAAACTTCCCTGATATAAGAGAAAAAAACCCACAGAAATCCAAGAAGCTCACAGAGTCCCAAGCAAAATGAACTACAAAAATCCGACAACAAGGCACATTATATTTAAACTGGCAAACACCAACGACAAAGTAAGAATCTTAAAAGCAGCCAGATAGAGACAGAAAGTTACCTAAAAAGGAACTCTCATCAGACTAGCAACTGATTTCTCAACAGAAGCTCATCAGGCCAAAAGGGAATTGAATGAAATGCACAAAGTCATGCAACAGAAGGATCTGAATCCAAGAATATTGTACCCAGCAAGGATTTCAATAAAAATTGAAGATGAAATCAGGAATTTCACGGACAAAAAAAGGACTAAGGAAATTTATTACCACCAAACCAGCAATGTAAGAAATGTTAGAGTCATAATACTAAAGGGACCAATCCAAGAAAAAAAAAATAATATGGTTGCCGAAACGTGTTTGGCTCAGTGGATAAAACATCAGCCTGCAGACTGAAAGGTCCCAGGTTCGATTCTGGTCAAGGGCAGGTATGTTGGTTGTGGGCACATCTCCAGTAGGGGGTGTGCAGGAGCAGGCTGATCAATTTCTCTCTCTCATCAATGTTTCTAATTCTCTATCCCTCTTCCTTCTTCTCTGTAAAAAATCAATAAAATATATTAAAATAATAATAATAATCTGGTAAACTTATATGTACTTAGTACAGGAGCTCCTATATTCATAAAAAACAACAACAAAAAAACTTCTGGAGGATATCAAGGGAAAGATTTACAGCAATACAATCACAGTAGGAGACTTTAATACCCCACTGTCACCACAGGACAAATCCACTAAACAAAAAGGCAGCAAAGAAATATCAGTCCTCAATAACTCACTAGACAAGATGGAATTAATTGACATCTTCAGAACATTTCACCAAAAAGCAACAGAATATATACATTTTTTCAAATGCACATGGGTCATTTTCAAAGATAGACCATACATTGTGTCAAAGGGAAAGTCCCTTCAAATTCAAGAAGATAGAAATCATATCAAGCACTTTCTCAGATCATAGTGACATAAAAATGGAAATCAACTACAATAAAAAACAATACAATGAAATTAAACACATGGAGACTAAACAGCATGCTATTAAATAATGACTGGGTAACCAGAGAGATCAAGGAAGAAATAAAAAACATCATGGCAATAAATGACAACTATAACACAGAAATACAAAATTTATTGGACACAATGAAAGCAGTCTTGAGAGTGAAGTTCATAGCTCTAAAAGCTTAATTCAAAAAAACAAGAATATAATAAAATACCTACAACTCAAGGAGGTAAAAAGAGAGCAACAAGAAAAGTCCAGTGTAAGCAGAAGGAAGGAAATAGTAAAGATCAGAGCAGAGATAAACAACATGGAGACCAAAGAAACATTTCCAAAGATCAACAAAACCAAGAGCTGGTTCTTTGAAAGGATAAACAAGAATGATGGACCTCTAGCCAGGCTCACCAAGAAGCAAAGAGAGAAGACCAAAATAAACAACATCAGAAATGAAAGAGGAGAAATAACAACAGACCCCACCAAAATACAAAGCATTGATAAAAAATACTATGAACAACTCTATTCCAACAAACTGAACAACATGCAGGAAATGAATATATTCCTAGAAAAATATACCCTTCCAATACTCAAATCCGGAAGAATCTAAACATCTCAATAGTCTAATAACTATGGAAGAAATTGAAGCAGTCATCAAAAAAAATTCCAGCGAACAAAAACTCGGGATCAGATGGCTACACAGGAGAGTTTTACCAAACATTCAAGGAAGAATTAAAATCTATCCTCCTCAGCCTATTCCAAAAAATTCAAGAAGGAACTCTTACAAACACCTTCTATGAATCGAGCATCACCCTAATAACAAAACCAGATAAGGACAACACAATGAAAGAGAATTACAGACCAATATCCTTCATGAACATAGATGCCAAAATCCTCAACAAAATTCTAACAAATCAGATCCAGCAGTACATCAGAAAAATCATACACCATGACCAAGTAAGATTTATCTCAGGAATACAAGGATGGTACAATATCAGAAAATCAATAAACTTGATACATCACATAAACAAATTGCGAAATAAACATCACATAGTCATACAAATTGATGCAGAAAAGCATTTGACAAAATCAAACATACTTTCTTGATCAAAACTCTCAGCAAGGTGGGAATAAAAGGTTCATACTTCAACATCTTAAAAGCCATATATGATAAACCCACAGCTATCATCACACTCAATGGGCAACAACTAAAACCATTTCCCCAAAGAACAGGAACAAGACAGGGATGCCCACTCTCACCACTCGTGTTTGACATAATACTGGAAGTATTAGCCATTGCAATTAAACAAGAAGAAGAAATAAAAGGCATCCAAATTGGAAAAGAAGAAGTAAAGCTCTCCTTATTTGCAGATGACATGATATTGTACATAAAACATCCAAAGGACTCCATTCAAAATCTAATAGAGTTAATAAATGAATTCGGCAATGTAGCAGGATACAATGTTAATGCCAAGAAATCTATGGCATTTCTATACACTATTACTGAAATTACAGAAAGAGACACTGAAAAATCAATCCCTTTTACCATTGCACCCCAAAAATGAAAATACCTAGGAATAAAATTAACTAAGGAGGTAAAAGACCTATAAGCAGAAAATTACAGGACACTTAAAAAAGAGATAAAGGAAGATGTAAACAGATAGAAGAGCATACCATGCTCATTGATTGGGAGATTCAACATCATTAAAATATCCATACGACCCAAAGCAATCTATAGACTCAATGCATTACCCATTAAAATACCAACGACATATTTCACAGACCTAGAAGAACTCTCCTTAGATTCATCTGGAACAAAAAAAAGACCCCAAATAGCCACAGAAGTGTTGACAAAGAAGAATAAAGTAGGTAGGATCTCAACACCAGATTTCAGGCTGTATTACAAAGCAATTGCTCTCATAACAGCCTGGTACTGGTGCAAGAATAGACACATAGACCAATGGAATAGAATAGAGAATCCATATAATGACCCAAACCACTATGCTCATTAATATTTAAGAAAGGAGGCAAGGACATACAATGGAGTCAAGACAGTTTGTTCAATAAATTGTGTTGGGAAAATTGGACAGACACATGCAAAATAATATAACTAGACCACCAAATTATACCACAAAACAAAAATAAACTCCAAATGGATACAGGATTTAAACATAAGACGAGAAACTATAAAAATACTAGAGGAATTCAAGCAGCACAATTTCAGATATATGCCAAAAGAACTTATTCACTGATACTGCTCCAAGGGCATTGGAAGCTAAAGAGAAAATAAACAAATGGGACTACATCAAAATAAAAAGCTTTTGCACAGCAAAAGAAGCCATCAAAAACAACAAGAAATCCCACTGTATGGGAGAATATATTTACAAATGTTATCACTGATAAAGCTTTAATCTCCAACATCTATAGGCAACTTATACAACTTAATAAAAGGAAGATAAATGATCCAATAAAAAATGGGCAACAGACCTAAATAGATCCTTTTTGAAAGATGAGAGAAGGAAGGCCAAGAGACACATGAAAACATGCTCAATGTCACTAATTATTCGAGAGGTGCTAATCAAAACGATAATGCAATACCATCTCACACCTGTCACAGAATGGCAATCATCAACAAATCAACAAATAACAAGTAAATGTTGGTGAGGCTGGGCAGAAAAAGGACTTCTCGTGCACTGCTAGTAGGAATGCAGACTGGTGCACTCACTGTGCAGAACAGTCTGGAGTTTCCTCAAAAAACTAAAAATGGAACTCGCATTTGACCCAGTAATGCCACTCTTAGGAATATATCCTAAGAAACTAGAAACACCCATTAGAAAGGATTTATGCACTCCTCTGTTCATTGCAGCATAATTTACAATAGCTACAATTTGGAAACAGCCTAGGTGCCCATCAGCGGATGAGTGGATCAGAAATCTATGGTATATCTACACAATGAAATACTATGCTGCCATAAAAAAGAAGGAATTTTTACCATTTGCAGCAACCTGGATGAAACTGGGGAGTATTATGCCAAGTGAAATAAGCCAGTCAATCAAAGTAAAATACCACATTATCTCACTCATTTATGGATAATAAAGAAAATTATAAACTGATGAACAAAAAATAGATATAGAGGCAGTAAAACTTCAAGCAGTCTGTCAAATTACAGTGGGAAGGTTAGCGAGAGGTGGGTTAGATAAGAGATCAACCAAAGGACTAGTATGCATGCATATAAGCATAACCAATGAACACAAGACACTGGGGAATTAGGGTATGCATGGGAGTGGGTGGGCAATTGGAAGATATGTATACTTGTAATACATTAATAAAAAAAAATTAAAAACCTGCTTATAATACATAGCTTGAAGAATCAGTTGACATAAGCACATTTTTAAGATGTGGTAAACATTTTCCTCAAGGTTTTAACAATGAAAGTGAATCTTCTGAGGGGGAAATAAAACACACCATAAAACCTATGCAACCTAGAAGGAGGAGAAAATGGAAGCTGAATAGGCTGACCTGTTGGGCACCTTGTCCCAGGGTCAGGATGAAAATAAACTAAATTGGAGAACATTCACCTAGAAAATCCAGCTGAGGTCTAGCTGAGGAAGTGGCTTATAACAAGGAAGATCTAAAAGCACCTAGAGACTGGTAGGAAGGGTGAGATCATGAGAGGGAGTTTGCTGGAGAAGAGGGTGCTTAGCTATGGGGTGAACTGTTCTGGGATCACACATACCCACCTGCTATTGTAGTGGCAGGAGTGCTTTCAGATCTGCAGCGTTGTGACCATCTATGGCACAACCCACAGCACCCATATCATCAAAGCAGCTACAAAAGATAGCAAGACTGCTGGCTGCAGCAGAATCTAAACCTAGCAGATCACAGCCAATGAAAGAGAGAAACACAGTTTCAATTGCCTTTTTAAAAATTTAATCTCTAAACCCAAAACAGAAGAGTTTCTATTTTCAACCATACACCCAAGGCATTGGCATAAGAAGAGAGGTGCAGATTGGAGATTCCTGAGGACAGGCACGGGTGAGAAGCAGGGCAGGGAGACTTGGAAAAGTAGTATCCAGAAGTCTGGGGGGGAATAAAACACACCATAAAACCTATGCAACCTGGATAGTCAAGGCCTTGTTGTTAGTACACTTGAATGGTCAAGGCTTCTCTGAAAATGGAAATCGTAATCAGAATGTACAAAGCTAGGATACTATAAGCAGTTGCAAGGCCACAGCAATCTCAAAGTATACTGCACACATTTGCCCTTTTATAACCCAAATGACTAACATCATTATTGGCTAGAGGCCTCTATTATCTAAGTTGTATAATATATGGTACTGATCAAGTAGAATGTGCTGGAGAAGCTGGGGAGAAAAAGATGGCTCAGAGAATGTAGCTGCTGCTGGGAGAAGAGTGCAGGAAAAGGCTAGAGAGGAGAAGCCAGAGAAGCAAGAGTGGAGAACTAGGTTTCACTACTGTGTGAGGCTGTGAGTTTAGGGACAGCATGCATCTGCTCATAAAAGACTCCAGCAAAAAATATTATACTTAATAAATGAATTCAGCAATGTAGAGGAAACAAAATTAATGGCATGAAATCTTTAGAATTTCTATATACCAATCGTGAACTTACAGAAAGAGACATTAAAAAAGCAATCCCATTTATCATCACACCAAATAAATTAAGATACCTAAGAATACATTTAACTAAGGAGATAAAATACCTATATGCAGAAAACTATATGACACTGAAATAATTGATAAATCAAGACATAAACAGAACATACCATATTCATGGATTGGTTAGAATCAACATCATTAAAATGTTCATACTAAATGTTCATACTAAAGCAATCTATAGATTCAATGCATACCCCATTAAAATACCACGACCTAGAAAAACTCTCCAAAAATTCATCTAGAAAAAAAAAATAAAGACCCTGAATAGCCATAGCAATCCTGAGAAAGAAGAATAAAGTAGGTAGGATGTCAAAACCAGATTTCAAACTGTATTACAAACACTCTGTTCTCAAAACAGCCTGATACTGGCACAAGAACCGACATATAGACCAATGAAATAGAATAAAGAAGCCAGACATTGACCCAAACTACTATGCTCAATTAATATTTGACAAAGGAAGCATGAATATACAATGGAGTCAAGACAGTCTCTTCAGTAAATGGTGTTGGAAAAATTGGACAGGTACATGAAAAAAAATGAAACTAAACCACCAAATTTCATCATACACTAAAAGTAACTCATAATGGATAATGACTTAAACATAAGATGGGAAACTATAAAAATATTAGAGGAATCACAGGCAGAGAAATATCAGACACATGATTAAGCAATTTCTTCATGATACCACTTCTAGGGCAATGGAAACTAAAGAGAAAATAAACAAATAGGGCTACATCAAAATAAAAAGCTTTTGCAGACCAAAATAAACCATCAACCAAACAAGAGGCCTAGTGAATGGGAGAACATATTTGCAAATGTTATCACTGATAAAGGTTTAATCTCCAACATCTGCAAGGAATTTACATAAAAGGTAATATATTAATTAGACTGGGAAATCTTCCAGGAGACCCTCTGGACATTCTTTTGGACAAAACCATTGTGGCAGGGCCAAGCTAGAGGTGGTTAGAGACCAAGAGGTGAGGGCAGTTGTGTGTGATCAGGCCAGGATCAGACGACAGTTGTGGATGATAAGGCTGGTGGAGGGGAGGGTCCATTGTGAGTAAGCAGACCAGTGAGTGGGCCAGTTGGAAGAAAGCAGGCTGCCAGTGGGGGTCAGTTGGAAGTGATCAGGACAGCTGAGGTGGCAATTTTGAGTGAGCAGACCATCAGGGGGCCAGTTGTGGATAAGCAGGCGAGCAGTAGAGACAGTTGAAGGCAAGCACACTGGCACGGGGGGCAATTCGGGGTGATCAAGCTGGCCAGGGGGGGCATCTCAGAGCAAGCAAGCTGGTGGCAGGGGGGATGGGGGTGAGCAGGCCAGTAGGCAGAGTGGTTAGGGGCAATCAGGCAGGCAATCAGGCGAGAGGTTAGGAACCAATAGTCCCATATTGCAAGAAGAATGTCCAACTCTGGTTTAGGCCCGATACCTGTAAACTGGTAGTAGGACATTCTTCCAGGGGTCCAAGATTGGAGAGAGTGCAGGTCGAGCTTAGGAACACCCCCTGCCCCATGCACAAATTTTGTACACTGAGCCATTAGTACAACTTAATAAAAGAAAGATAAATGATCCAATTAAAAAAAAGGGCAATGGACCTAAATAAAATATTTTTTGAAGGAAGACAGAAGGAAGGCCAAGAGACATAAAACATGAAAACATGATCAAAGTCACTAATTATCCCTGAGATGCAAATCAAAACTACAATGAGGTACCATCTCACACCTGTCAGAATGGCAATCATCAACAAATCAACAAATGGCAAGTGCTGGTGAGGATGCAGAGAAAAAGAAACCTTTGTGCACTGCTGGTGGGAATGCAAACTGGTGCAGCCACTGTGGAGAACAGTTTGGAGTTTCCTCAAAAACCTAAAATGGAACTCCCTTTTGACCCAGTAATCCCATTTCTAGGAATTTATCTGAAGAAACTAGAAACACCAATCAGAATGGATATACGCACCCCTATGTTCATAGCAGCTAAGATTTAGAAACAGCCTAAGTGCCTATCAGCAAATGAGTGGATTGGAAACCCATGGTGCATCTACACAAAGGAATAGTGTGCTGCTATAAAAAGAAGGAATTCTTACCATTTGCAGCAGCATAGATTGAACTGGAGAGCATTATGCTAAGTGAAATTAGCCAGACAATGAAAAAAAAATACCACATGATATCACTCATTTATGGAAAATAAAGAACATTATAACCTGATGAACAAAAAGATACATATGGAGGCAGTAAAGCACCCAATAGACTATCAAATTAGAGTGGGAAAGCTGGAGAGTACTGGGGAAGGGGGAAAGAGATCAACCAAGGGACTTGTATGCATGCATATAAGCACAACCAATGGACACAAAATACTAGGGGCTTGGGATGAGGGCATGCAACAAGGAGTAGGGGAGGCTGGGGGAAGGTCAATGGGGGAAAAAAGGAGATGTATGTACTACTATATGTAATACCTTAAACAGTAAAAAATTAATAAATATGAAAAAAGTTTTAATATTAAAATCTTTCAGTTATCACTAAAAGATGTTTATTTGTCTAAGTTTATATTCTTAAAATTGTGTCCAATAGGAGCTTCCTTAAAACTGCAATTAGAGGCCATCTATATAATAAAAAGTCAATATGCACATTGGTCAGGATGCCCTCACGCAGCAACTGAACAAAAGGCTACATTGGGCAACCAGGCTGGCAGGGGGTGTAGTGAGGGAAGACCAGGCCAGCATGGGGGGCAGTTAGGGGCAACGAGATTGGCAGCAGAAGGCAGTTGGGGGCTATCAGGTTGGCAATAGTCAGTGAGGGGGGACCAGGCTGGTACAGAGGGGCAGGGATTGCAGTTGCAGACAACCAGGTTGGCAGTAGGAGGCAGTTGGGGGTGACCAGGCCAGAAGTGGGTAGGCAGTTAAGGGCAATCAGGCAGACAGGCAGGTGAGCGATTAGGAGCCAGCGGTCCTTGATTGTGAGAGGGATTTCTAACTGCTGTAAGAAATCCCCCAAGGGGTCCTAGATTGGAGAGCATTCTGGCTGGGCTGAGGGCCCCTTCCCATGCACTAATTTTATGCACCAGGCCTCTAATAAAGGAATAATTGTGGAGATCAAAATCCTACAGACCCCCAAATTAACCCTGAGTGAAATAGCTACCATTTAGTTTCAAAAGAAGTTACAAAACATGAACAGTACAAATAATTTATATGTGAGGAGAAAGCTTTGATGAATATAACTAGCTATAAAGAAATAAAAGAATACTCTACTTGCTAGTGGAATATTTTACATCTAAAAGACTAAAGCAAATAACTAAAGTTTTAAGAAGTTTAGTTAGATAATCTCAAAATTAGTTTTTATCTATTAGTTATGGGAGCATGTATAAAAATAAGAAAAGAAAGAGGTGTGAGTAGTCAGGAAGGTAGACAGAAGCAAGATGAAAGAGATAAAATCCGATTTCAAATTTTGACTCATGACTTGGAAAAGTATGAAGAATCAGAAATATATTGCTCTTTGAAAAGCATAGGATTACTTTCATGACATCAAAGTCTACCCCTAGCCTCAACAGGCTTATCTTTGGTTTATGTGCACAACTTGTTTCTAACTTTAGGGCAATGACAAAAGCTTGGTCAAAAGAAATTAGATCTTAGACACCAGAAAATACACCAACTTTTTCTATTATTTATACCTCTTGATGTTTTCAAGAATTTTAAATCCATACCCACTTAGAAACATAACTTGCCCCAATCCAAATAAATGTCAATTAAGCTGGCACCCATCCAGTAATGTATCTTTAACTCAGGAGGGAAATTTTATAGCTTATAATTGAAAACAATATAAAAACCTCTTTTATAGTGGATGTCTCCTTTGTAGCAATCACTCTTACCTTTACTGAATCCTAAAATAAATTTAGAATATGAAGCCCTTGCTTTAATTTACAAAAGAGGAAAATCCAAATATTGCCTTCAACAGAAGGAACACAGCCTCGATATGTTTCTATCACACTATCAAGACTGTTAAGATTCCTATGGGGCGCTTTGACATAAATCCTATAAATGTCCTACTTAAATTTTCAAACAGGGGAAACCAGAGATACATAGAAGAACATAAACCCACCTTTTGGGAATGGTTCTGTACTAGTCTGCATTGCTAAAGACTACTAATAGGGCCATAAAGGAAGTGGAATTATACTAAACAGGATCTTAGACTCCACATTATATTTGTAAACACATACTTCTGTGAAGTGCACAGAGAAAATGGGGAAGTATTTTCAACTATGTAAGTTGGGAGAGAGGCAGTTAGCAAGACAGTTACCCCATGGGACCCATACATCTAAGTTCCATAGATACAAATAAAATAGGTAGCAGCCCTGACCTGTTTGGCTCAGTGGATGTAGGGTCGGCCTGTGGACTGAAGGGTTCCAGGTTCAATTCTGGTCAAGGGCATGTACCTTGGTTGTGGGCACATCCCCAGTGGAGGGTGTGCAGGAGGCAGCTAATCGATGTTTCTCTCTCATCGATGTTTCTGACTCTCTAGCCCTCTCCCTTCCTTTCTGTAAAAAAGCAATAAAAAATATTTTTAAAAAATAGGTAGCAAATACAGTGTTTACTTATACAAACAGGCATGACATTACTAACATTAATTGTTTCATTTTCACTTCCTACTTCACTTAATATGTGGAGCAAACTTATAAAAAGGCTATAAAGTACTAAATATTACAATTTATCCTTCATCCTTTTTTAAATACGTTTTTATTATTTTTTTATAGAGAAAGGGAGAGAAAGAGAGAAACTTTGATGAGAGAGAAGCATCAATCAGCTGCCTTCTGTATGTCCCCAACTAGGAATCCAGGCCAAAACCCTGGCATATTCCCTGAATGGGAATGGGAATTTAATCAGGGAACTTTGGTGCATGGGATGACACTCAACCAACTAAGCCACACTGGCTGGGGTATTCTTCACCTTAAATTTTATCACAAAATACTTGATATGTCTTTGTTGACATTTCCTATTTAAAGAAGTACAGAAAACAGGAGTTGTAACAAAAATAAATTGATAGTTTTCTATATTTGAATTAAAAAAGAAATCATGGCTTCCTTCAGATTATTCAAGTACAACCTCAAATTAAGGTCTCCAAATGCCTGTGCTCTTTTTTCTCAGAGTTACTGTCATTAATATTGCAATTACATTTTTACCAATTTGACTCTTTCTCAAGACTGTAAGTTGCCGCCACCTGTTTGGTTCAGTGGATAAGAGCGTCGGCTTGCTGACTGAAAGGTCCCAGGTTCGATTCCGGTTGGGGGCATGTACCTTGCTTGCGGGCACATCTCCACTGTGGGGTGTGCAGGAGGCTGCTGATTGATGTCTCTGTCTCATCGATGTTTCTGACTTTCTATCTCTCTCCCTTCCTCTCTGTAAAAAACATCAATAAAATATATTTTAAAAAAAGACTATAAGTTAATGGTAGAGACTGTATTCTAAGACCAGAAGTTGGTACAGGAAATGTCTTTGATAAATATTTGGTATAGTAATCTGATTGGGGAAAGTCTTAACACCAAATAAGACACTTTTAGAGAAAAAAAATGGCGGTGGAATAGATGGACGTGTCCTAAGCCTTCTTGCTAACGCAGACAGTGAGAACAGCTGAGGGTCACACTGGGAGTGTTTGTTGGCAAATTAAGAGAAAGTTATCCTCTAGGAGAAGGTGGGGGAGTGCTGTACGGGGGTCCCCACTGCCACGGGGTTTTTGTTTACCGGAGCCACCAGCGCGAATGCAGAGACCATGCCATCTTTCAGGGGGAAGTGGATGTCTACAATGGTCTGAAAAGCTAGCTGCAGCACCCACTGAACAGCCAGGGTACCCAGAACACTGCTTTCAAATTTGCACAAAAACTCGGACTCAGAGGAGCTCAATACGCCACACAGAAAGGTCAGATTTCGCCTGGGATAAAGTGAGGTCTCCAGGTCCCACAGAACACAGAGATGAGCACTATGCTGGAATTGGACTGGGGAAAGCTGCTCCTAAGAGAAATCCGTGGATGTGGGGCAGGGTGTGATCCCTAATTGTGGAAGGGGTCTCTCAGAGCTATTAACAGAGGGGAGATCTAGAAAACAATCCATTTTGATCTGAGGCAGAAGGGCAGCCATTTGGAGTTATTAGAGTGTCCCGGCTGCTTGAACAGGGGCAGGGAAGGGAGAGAACACAAACTGCACTCTTTCCTCTTCAGACACTGGCTTCTGATTGCTAAGCCCAATACATAGGATCACGCAATTGGAGAAATCCTGAGAGACTGCAGAGGAAAGTTGTTTTTCTGGAACCTGGGAATGAGAGCACAGAATAACCATCAGAGAATAAGCTCTGGGGCAACCCATCCCCACAAACCAGTCTTGAGTACCACAGAGTACGCAGGATCTAAGCACAGGCTAGAGAGGTCCTGTGCTTAGTCTCAGAGGTCAAGTCCAAAACACTGCCACCCAGTGGATGACTTACAAACTGACTTTTGCATAATCACAAAATAATATAGAGATTAGGACACACCTCAGCTGTGGAACTCAGGGAACTACCATACCCTCCCTACTGTGAAACAAGGGTGCCAAACAGAACAATAGTGCCAGTGAATGAACTACACTACTGCTCATTATATTTTTTTTATTTTTAATTTATTTAATTTTTAAAGTGTGATTTTATTTTATCTTTATTTTACTTTGGGATTACAGATCTACATTCTATTTTCATCTTTCCTTTAGCATAATTTTACCCTATCTCAACTCTACCTTTATGCCAACACTCTCTTTCTAACTTTCCCCATTTTGTTGTCTTGTTTCTCTTTCCCTTCACCAACTTTAAATTCTCCCTAGTCTTTCTTTTTACCTAGTTAAAATTTCACCCCACTTATATATCTAATTTTGAATCCCCTACTCCAAGACCACTCTTCTCTGTCTTCACTATCCAAAAAATTGTTTTTCTCTATGTCCTTTTTTTGTTGTTTGCCTGAATGGTGATTAAATTGATTTTTTATACTTTTTGTGAGATTATTTTTGCTTATTCTACTTCTTTTATTTTGCTTTTTGTATGCTTTGTTTTGGTTTGCTTTTAGCTCGGATTTCCTTCACCTCCCTTAATATTAGTTGTAATTTGTAGTTTGTATTAATCTCCAGGTACTTGTTGCCAGCATTTGTTAGGCTTAGTGATTGTTCTATGGAAATTTTCTCCTCACATATATAATTGGTTCCCTTTTTCTTTCTTATTCTCTTTCTTTTCTCTTACATTTTTCTTTCTCTTTTCTTCTTCTTCTCCTTCTTTTTCTTTTCCTCTTTTTTTCTTTTCTCAATTCTTCCAATTTGATTTCAGCACTTCTTTCTTTTCTTTTTTGCTCATTTTTCTCTTCTTCTTTCTCTACTTACCCCTAATTTGTCTTTCATTGGTGGTCACCATATTTGTGGTTATTAACATCGTGAATATATTTCTGTTCAGTGTCTTGTGTGTTGTACCTGGCCATGTTGTAGTTTGTGTCTTTAAATCAACGTAAGAGAGAGAACTACATAACCAGACACCCAGAGAAGAAAAATCATGGGCAGACAAAGAAACAGCCCTCAATGAAAGAAAAGTAAAAAATCACCAGAAAAGGAAGTAAACAAAATAGAAGCAGAAATAAACCTACCAGAGAAAGAGTTCAGAGAAATGGTCATAAGGTGGCTGAAAAGAATGGAAGACAAAATAGACAATATGAGTAAGAGCCAAGAGGAAATGAAGAAGAATCAAGAGTAAATGAAGAATAATCAAGAAGAAATGAAAAATGACATCACTTCTGTAAAGAACTCAATAGAAAACATCAAAAGTAGACTAGAAGAAGCAGAAGACTGCATCAGAGAGCTAGAAGACAAGGTAGGAAAAACTAACCAAGTACAGCAGCTTCTAACAAAAACAAAAAAAGAAAAAGTAAGAGGAGAGCCGAAGGGAACATTGGGATAACACGAAACAAAAGAACATCCACATAATTGGGGTTCCAGAAAGAGTGGAAACTGAACAAGAATTAGAGAACCTGTTTGAAGAAACAATGACAGAAAACTTCCCTGATATCGGAAAGAAAAAACCCACAAAAATCGAGAAGCTCACAGATTCCCAAGCAAAATGAACCTCAAAAAACCAACACCAACACACATTATAATTAATTGGAAAACACCAACAAAAAGTAAGAATCTTAAAAACAGCCAGAGAGAAACAGAAAGTTACCTACAAAGGAACACCATCAGACTAGCAACTGATTTCTCAATAGAAACTCATCAGGCCAGAAGGGAATGAAATGCAATATACAAAGTCATGCAAAGAAAGGGTCTGAATCCAAGAATACTATACCCAGAAAGGCTCTCATTCAAAATTGAAGGTGAAATAAGGAGCTTCACAGACAAAAATGGACTGAGAGAATTTATTACCACCAAATCAGCAATGCAAGAAATGTTAAAGGGTGTGCTGTAAAAAAAAAAGAAATAGGAAGCGAAGAAGGATCACAGGGGTAAAGAATAAAAATGGCGACAGATAAGTACTTATCAATAATAACTTTAAATGTAAACAAATTAAATGCTCCAATCAAAAGACATAGGGTAACTGATTGGATAAGAAAACATGATCCATATATCTGCTGTCTACAAGGAACCTACCTCAGAAAAAGAGATGCACACAGACTGAGGGTGAAGGAATGGAAGACGGTTTTTCAGGAAAATGAATATGAAAAAACAGCTGGGTTTCCAATACTTATATCTGACTAATTAGATCTTAACCTGAAGGACATAACAAGAGATAAAGAAGGCCACTTCTTAATACTAAAGGGAACAATTCAACAAGAAGAAATAACTCTGGTAATCTAATATACACCCAATACAGGAGCACCTAAATACATAAAAATCTCCTGAAGGATATTAAAAGAGAGATTGACAGCAAACCAATCATAGTAGGAAACTTTAATAACCCTCTGTCATCACTGGACAAATCCTCTAAAGAAAAAATCAGCAAAGAAACATCAATCCTAAATGACTCACTAGACTAGATGGAATTAATTCACATCTTCAGAACATTTTTCTACAAAGCCACAGAATATACATTCTTCTCAATTGCACGTGGGTCATTTTCAAAGATAGACTATATGTTGGGTCATAGAAAAAGTCTCTTCAAATTTAAAAATATAGAAATCATATCAAACATATTCTCAGATCACAATAGCATAAAAATGAAAATCAAGTACAATAAAAGCAATACAATGATATGAAACACATGGAGACTAAACAGCATGCTATTAAACAATGACTGGGTAACCAGAGAGATCAAGGAAGAAATAAAAAACATGGCAACAAATGACAATGATAACACAAAATAAGAAAATTTATGGGACACAGTGAAAGCAGTCTTGAAAGTGAAGTTCATAGCTCTATAAGCCTACTGCAAAAAACAGGAAACAATAGTAATAAATTACCTAACCCTACAACTCAGAGTTGGAAAGAGAGAAACAAGGAAAGCCCAGTGTAAGCAGAAGGAAGGAAATAGTAAAGATCAGAGCAGAGATAAACATTATGGAGGCCATAAAAATAATTCAAAAGATCAACAAAACCAAGAGCTGGTTCTTTGAAAGGATAAACAAGATTGATGGACCTCTAGACAGGCTCACCAAAAAGCAAAGAGAGAAGACCCAAATAAACAAAATCAGAAACAAAAGAGGAGAAATAACAACAGACCGCGCCGAAATACAAAGGACTGTTAAAAAATATTATGAAAAACTCTATTTCAAGAAACTGTACAACAGCAGGAAATTGACATATTTCTTGAAAAATATAACCTCACAAAACTCAATCAGGAAGAATCTAACATCTCAAAAGTCCAATAAATATGGAAGAAGTTGAAGCAGTCATCAAAAAGATTCCAGCACACAAGAACCCAGGGACCAGTTGGCTACACCTGAAAGTTTTATCAAACAATCAAGGAAGAATTAAAACCTATTCTCCTCAGACTAAAATATTCAAAAAAAGGAACACTTCCATATACCTTCTATGAAGTCAACATCACCCTAATACCAAAAACAGATAAAGACAACACAATGAAAGAGAATTATAGGCCAATATATCTTAAGAACAAAGATGCCAAAATCCTCAACAAAATTCTAGCAAATCCGATCCAACAGCACATCAGAAAGATCATACACCATTACCAAGTGGGATTTAGCCCAGGAATGCAAGGATGGTACAATATATGCAAATCAATAAATGTGATACATCATATAAACATATTGAGAGATAAAAATCACATGGTCATATCAATTGATGCAGAAAAAGCTTTTGACAAAATCTAACACCCTTTCTTGATAAAATCTCTCAGCAAAGTGGGAATAGAAGGATCACATGTCAACATCATAAAAGCCATATATGATAAACCCACAGCTAATATCATACTCAATGGACAATACTAAAACCATTTTCCCTAAGAACAAGAATAAGACATGGATGCCCATTCTCACCACTCTTGTCCGAAATAGTACTGGAAGTATTAGCCATTGCAATTAGATAAGAAGAACAAATAAAAGGCATCCAAATTGGAAAAGAAGAAGTAAAGCTCCCCTTAAGTGCATATGACATGATACTGTACGTAAAGTATCTAAAGGACTCCATCCAAAATCTAATAGACTTAATAAATCAATTTCGAAATGTAGCAGGATATAAAATTAAAGCCAATAAGTTTGTGGTATTTCTATGCACTAATAGTGAAATTACATAAAGAGAGGATATAAAAGCAATATCATTTACCATCGCACAAAAAAAGTTAAGATACCTAGGAATAAACCTAACTAAGGAGGTAAAAGACCTATATGCAGAAAACTATAGGACACTGAAAAAATAGAGGAATATGCAAACAAATGGAAGAGCATACCATTCTCATGGAATGGGAGAATCAACATCATTAAAATGTCCATACTACCCAAAGCAATCAATAGATTCAATGCATTACCCATTTAAATACCAACGACATATTTCACAGACCTAGAAAGAACTCTTCAAAGATTCATCAGGAAAAAAAGGAGCCCAAATAGCCACAACAATCCTGAGAAAGAAGAATTAAGTAGGTGGAATCTCAATACCAGATTTCAAGCTATATTACAAAGCAACTATTCTCAAAGCCTGGTACAGGCAAAAGAACAGACATACAGACCAATGGAATAGAATAGAGATTCCAGATATTCACCCAAACCACAATGCTCAATTAATATTTCACAAAGGAGGCATGAACATACAATGGAGTCAAGACAGTCTGTTCAATAAATGGTGTTGGGAAAATTGGACAGATACATGCAAACAAAAAATGAAACTAGACCACCAACTTTCACCATATACAAAAATAAACTCCTAATGGGTACAGGACTTAAACATAAGATGAGAAACCATAAAAATACTAGAGGAATCCACAGGCAGCACAATGTCTGATATATGCCAAAAGAACTTCTTCACTGATACTGCTCCAAAGGCAATGGAAGCTAAAGAAAAAGTAAACAAATGGGACTATATCAAAATAAAAAGCTTTTGCAGAGCAAAATAAGCCAGCAACAAAACAACAAGAAAGCCCACTGTATGGGAGAACATATTTGGCAATGTTATCACTGATAAAGGTTTAATCTCCAACATCTATAGGCAACTTATACAACTTAATAAAAAGAAGATAAATGATCTAATAAAAAAAATGGGCAACGGACCTAAATAGAACCTTTTCGAAAGCCAAAAGATACATGAAAACATGTTCAAAGTCACTAATTATCCGAGAGATGCAAATCCAAACAACAATGCCATAATATCTCACACCTGTCAGAATGGCAATCATCAACCAATCAGCAAACCACAAGTGTTAGTGAGAATGTGGAGATAAAGGAACCCTCCTGCATTGTTGGTGGGGATGTAGACTGGTGCAGTCACTGTGGAGAACAGTATGGAGTGTCCTCAAAAATCTAAAAATGGAACTCCCATTTGATCCAGCAATCCCACTCTTGGGAATATATCCTAAGAAATTAGAAACACCAATCAGAAAGGATTTATGGCCGAAACTGGTTTGGCTCTGTGGATAGAGCAGTTGTCTGTGTAGTGAAAGGTCCCAGGTTTGATTTCGGTCAAGGGCATGTGCCTTGGTTGCGGGCACATCCCCTGTAGTGGGCGTGCAAGCTGATCCATGTCTCTCTCATGGATGTTTCTCACTCTCTATGCCTCTCCCTTTCTCTCTGTAGAAAATCAATAAAATATATATTTTTTTTAAAAGAAAGGATTTATGCACCCCTATGTTCATAGCAGCACAACTTACAATAGCTACAATTTGGAAACAGCCAAGGTGCCCATCAGCAGATGAGTGGATCAGAAAACTATGGTACATATACACAATGGAATTCTATGCTTCCATAAAAAAGAAGGAATTCTTACCCTTTGCAGCAGCCTGGATGGAACTGGAGATCCTTATGCTAAGTGAAATAAGCCAGTCAATGAAGGAGAAACACCACATGATCTCACTCATTTGTGGGTAATAAAGAACATTATAAAATGATGAACAAAAGGCAGTAAATCATTAAACAGACTGTCAAATTACAGCAGGGAGGTTAAGGAGAGGTGGGGTAGAAAAGAGATCAACCAAACAACTTGTATGCATGCATATAAGCATAACCAATGAACATAAGACACTAGGGGGTTAGGGTGTGCCTGGGAACAGGGGACAATGGGAAGATATGTATACATGTAACACAATAAAAAATAAAAAATGATACTTTCAGTTCTATAATTTTATCTTTGCCCATTTGTTCTATTTGACAAAATTTACCGAGTAACTATTATGTGCCTGGGGCTGTCATAGACACTGGAAATACAGCAATAAATGAAATAATTAAGATCCCTTACCTTTATGAAAATTATCTATTTGGGGGTCAATAACCAAAATAAAGCATCTGAAAATAAACAAGCGAATGATAAGTACCAGAAATATAAAATGAAGCTAACATACATAGGAATATCCAGGAGCAAATATCTTCCCAAACAAATAAAAGCAAACAAAAGAAAGCTTTTTGAGGACCATGTAAAAGTTAAAAAGGTAATACTAGCGTATAGTTTCATAAGGGTATGGTGAAAGACCTAACGTTGTTCCCATGTGCCACTTTGACATCTGAAACCAGGAAAGTGTGGGATGGCCGCGCCTTAAGTTCTTCTTTCTCTGTTCCTGTATGCCATGTCCCCTCACTGAACAACCCTCCTTATCAAATGGACTAAATGTAATTGTTATTCCTGAAGAGCAGGTTTCAGGTCCCTTCCAGCCATTCAAATTATTTAAAGTTGCCAATCATAGCTTACCATAGGAACCAGGGCACACCTGACCACTTAATACCATAAAGTATGCCTCTCACAGTCCTGCTTGCTCACTCTTTTCTTGCTCACTCTTTTCCTGTGTAGCAATGCATGTTTTATGATGTCCTCTTGCCCCAGGACGGGAGTTATGTGAATAATAAAATAATGCCAATTTCATATATCTCAGTTTGAATGCAGTGTGTTCAGTCATCCCATTATGCCAAGGTGGGAATTCTCCTAACCAACAGCAGGAACAAGAAGTAATCAAAGTAGAGTTCTACATTTCTAGAACAAAATTCCACAAAGAAAGACAAATGTATCTTTATCCATAAAACCCCAAGGCAAATCTTTTCACCTTCTTGGAGTCACATTCAATTTTCTGAATCAATAAAATAAGGATGATCTTAATATGTAATTAGAAGTACATTGCAAATAAAATAATGTTTGAAATGTTCCAGGCATAAGGAGATACAAAACATGTTTACTTTTTTTACACAATACCCTTAGTGGTTAAGGACACTGGATAAAGAAATGTTTTTAGCCTTGGTCTGGTAGAGCATCAACAGACACAAAAATGTTGTTTTTCAATTCCCCCATCAGGGCACAAGGCCAGGTTTTAAGTTAGATCCATTATCAGGGTGGGAATACGAAACAATGCTTAATGTTTCTCTCTCTCTCTCTCTCTCTCTCTCTCTCTCTCTTTCTCTCTCTCTCTCTCTCTCTCTCTCTTGTCTCTAAAAAATCAAGTTGAAAATGTTTCCTCACATTCCTGATATCTCAGTTGGCTTCCCATGACTATATAATTGGAGGTGCCTTTCTCTCTGATAATCCAAATTTATTCTTTCTATTGAAAACCTTCCTAGCTTTCACCAGCAATAAGTATGTAATAACACCACAGTACACATTTGACACTTCCAATTCAACAGCATATTTTGTTATTTTTTTTCCTGTGAGTTCATATAATCTCCCCAACTAAAAGTAAATGCCTTAGCTCTCTTTCCAACTCCAAAATCTTGTTATAAATAAATAATGAATGTTTGTAAGTAACTGAACATTCATCCTACCTTTTTTTTTTATCATGGAATAAAAGCTGGTAAAAAAAAACACACAACAACAACAACAACAAAAAAAAAACTGTTTTGATTTTGCTTCAATACAAAGCCTAAATAATATATTAAGGACATGCCTTATAGTGGAAATCACTAAAGTATTCTAAAATTAGGATTAAAAATGGTGGCAGAGTAAGTGGATGTTGCAGTGATATGCTATGGGGAATAAACTGAAATTACAACTAAAATACAGAAAAACAACTTCCTGAATAATCAATGGAAGACTCTCAGGAGAGAACATTGATACCTGAGGTCACTAAAAGTGAAGAATGCATAGAAACTGGTAGACGGGGCAGAGGCACGAAAGGGCTGGCTGGGTGCCCATAGAAAGCAACTGAAGTCCTGGAGAGATATCTTAAATATGGGGGTTTGCCACTGTGAACTCTTGGATCTAATACCCAAGCTGGGCTCCACAACAGAGAGTACCACAACTGAGAAAGGTACCCACATAACATCTGGCTATGAAAAACAGCAGGGTTATTGTATGCCAGGGAGTAATGGCTGAAAATTCAGATACCCTCTTAAAGGGCCAACACACAAAATTTGCCACGAATCCACCCACCTTGTGACCCAGAAGAGGGAGGGCAGAGTGGACTGAAGCCATGTGAGCCAAAACCAGGATTAGAGACTCTGGGGTTTGAAGTCAGAAGGCAAACACTCCCAGTTTTCTGTCCTGTGTCATTCCCTCGGACAGCAGAAGACATATTTCCCAGAGACATTTGCCTTGCCGTGGGGGAAGATAGTTGACCCTCCATATTGGAAAACACCTGTCCCTGAGACCACTTAAGAGACTAGAATAAAAATTAGCCTCCAGAGAGAAGCAACTGTCCCACCCTGTTGAAAAAAAAAATCCTGGAGACAATGCCTGGGGTCATTCAAGTCAGAATCCTATCAGTCTGTAGGCAGAGGTTGTCTTTGGGGGTTTTGAGTCTTTGCTTGGTTTAATTAGTTAGAAACTGTATTTGACACTGTCCTGAAATAGAGATTGAGAGGTGTAGAGGATCTGCCTTATACATAGTCACAAACCCAAACAGGCAACCAAAACAAGGAGACAAAGAAACAACCCCCAAATGAAAGAACAAGAGAATTCTCCAAAAGACAAGAAATATGAAGCAGAGATAAGAAATTTATCTGAAACAGAGTTTAGAATAATGATGGTAAAGATGCTCAACAGATATAAGATCTAGTTACTATAAAAAAGATATAATAACTATAAAAAAAGGACAGTCCAAAATAAAAAGTAACAACACAAATAAAGAAAATGTGGGAAGGAATAAACAGAGATTAGGGAAAGCTGAAGGTTAAATCAGTGAATTAGAAGACAGGGTTGAAAAAATTATTCAATCAGAACCAAAAAGAAAATAAAAAGCACAATTAAAAAGCAAGAGGGTAGCTTAAGGGAGCTATGAGACAACATGAAATGTAACAATATTTGAATAATAGGTGTGCTAGAAGAGGCAGAGAAGGAGAAAGTTTTTTTGAAGAAATAATGGCATAAAACTTTCTTAATCTGGTAAAGGAAAAAGGCCCACAACTACAGGTGGTAGAGATAATCCCAAGCAAGAAGAACCCATACAGGTCCACATCATAATTAAAATGTCAAAAATTAAAATCAAAGAGAAACTCTTAAAGACAGCAAAAGAAAACTAAACTGGTACATCAAAGGAGCCCCTATAAGGCTCACACCTGATTTCTTCTCAGAAACACTACAGGCCAGAAGAGAATGGCATGACATTCTCAGGGTAATGGAAAGAAAAGATCTAAAACCAAGATTACTATATACATCAAGGTTATCATTCAAAATAAATTGTCAAATAAAGAGCTTTAAAGATAAAAATAGGCTAAAGGAGCATATCATCATCAAGCCAGCATTATAAGGAATGCTAAAGGGACTGCTGTAATGAGAAGAAGAAACAAGAGGGAAACCTAAGCACACAGAATTAAAATGGCAATGAATAAGTATCCTATCTAATACAAGAGTAATATGCAAATTGACTGCACCTCCACTACACTCACAAGCCATGCCCACAAGCCATGATCACAAGTCAATCAGAGAGAGAATGCGAATGAACTCAACCAAGATGGATACAGCCACAGAAAGGGCAGGAGGGAGGCTTGGGTTGCTCTTGGTGATGGAGGAAGCCAAGCTTTCCATAAACCCTGAGCAGCCCAGGCCTCTGCTTAAGGCAACACAGTTTTAATGGCTGCAGCCACAGAGCAAGGCTTGGGTTGCCCCTGGCAATGGAGGAAGCCAAGCTTTCTGCACATTCTGGCCGCCCATGCCTCAACTTAAGGCAACAAAGTTTCAATATCTGTGTGAGCAGAACGTGTGGCTCTGTTCCAGGCTACAAAGTTTCAAATGTAAAAGATAAATAAATCCCTGATGCCAGGGCCTCCACTTGGGTCTCTGGGGGGTGGCCTATAAATCACCACAGGCCCCTCGCCCAGACCAACCCACACCCCAAGGACACACCCACACTGATCCAGGACACCCTTCAGGGCAAACCAGCTGGCCCTCACTCATGCACCAGGCCTCTATCCTATCTAATAAAAGAGTAATATGCAAATTGACCATCACTCCAAAACACAAGATGACTGCCTCCATGTGGTCAAAAGATCCTGCCCCCATGTAGACACAAGATGGCCACCACAAGATGGCCAGCAACGGAGGGCAGTTGGAAGGGACCAGGCCTGCAAGGGAGGGCAGTTGAGGACAATCCATTCTGCAGGGGAGGGCAGTTGGGAGGGACCCAGGTCTGCAGGGGAGAGCAGTTAGGGGTGACCAGGCCCACAAGGTAGGGCAGTTAGGGGCAAACAAGCTGGCAGGGGAGCAGTTAGGCATCAATTAGGCTGGCAGGGGAGTGGTAAAGGGGTGATCAAGCCGGCAGACAGAAGTGGTTAGGGGCAATCATGAAGGCAGGCATGTGAGCAATTGGGAGTCAGCAGTCATGGATTGTGAGAGGGATGTCCATGTAGGATCAGGCCTAAACAGGCAGTCAGACATTTCTCAAGTGGTCCCAGATTGGAGAAGGAGCCGGCTGGGCTAAATGACAACCCCACATGCACGAATTTCTAGTCTATAATAATAATTCAAAATGTAAATGGATTAAATGCTCCAATCAAAAGGCATAGAGTAGTTTAATGGATACAAAAACATGACCAAAATTTCTTTCTGCATGTATACAATGTGAGTGAAAGGATGGAAAAAATTTTTCCAGACAAATGGAAAAGAAAAAATGCTGGAGTAGCAATACTCATATTTGACAAAATAGACTTCAGAATGAAGGCCATCACAAGAGAAAACAACTGTCACTACATAATACTTGTTATGAATCCAACAAAAAGGTATAGCCCTGGTAAACATATATACACCCAATATAGGAACACCTAAATATATAAACAATCTTTATAGGATTTTAACAGAGAGATCAACAACAATAGAGTCATAGTAGAGGACTTTAATACTCTGATGACTTCACTGGATAGATCTTCCAGACAAAAACTTAAGAAACAGTGACTCTAATGAACACACTGAATCAGATGGATTTAACTGAAATTGATAGAACATTTCACCCAAATGCAGCAGGATTTACATTTTTTTCAAGTGCATATGGATCACTTATAAAGATAGACCACATTTTAGGACACAAAACAAGTTCAAGAAGATTAAAATCATATCAAGCATTTTTTTTGAATCACAGTAGAATTAAACTATAAATAAACTACAGTAAAAACACCTAGAAAGACTCAAACACATGGAGGCTAAATAGCATGTTATTAAACAACTAGAGTCCCGGCACATGAAATTCTGTGAGGTTCCAGCCTCTAGGCTTGGTCTGCGATCAGGGCCATCTTCCCTGGTTGCCCACAGAGAGCCCTGCCCGCCTCCCCACCCACTGGTTCCTTTTTTGCCATTGAGTGATCAGTGTCTTATGGCTGGGGGAAGGGACCAAGAGGTCAGCAATTCATGCCTGGTCACCATCCCTGATCATGCTGCTGGTCACTCTTTGTGTATGGGGAGACTGGCAGGGCAGGAGCCTTGGCCTGGTACTGCCCTCATCCCCTGCCACCAACTTCCAGTTCCCCATTCACCATTAGGTGATCAGAGCCTGCTGGCTGGGAAAAGAGACTGAGAGGTGGTCATAGTGATTGGTCCAGTGGTCATTCTGACGTTAGGGTCAATTTGTATATTATCCTTTTATTATATAGGATAGAGGCCTGGTGCACAGGTTGGGACCAACAGTCTGTCCTTATGGGGGCCCTGATCAAGGTGAGGGTCCCTGCTAGGAGGTGGGTCCAGCTGGGGTAAAGGGCCACCAGTGGTTTTCAGGTCAGCCACACCCCTAATCAGTGTGTGGGTCCCCCCTGGGGGCAACACTGGCCATGGCAAGGGGCTGCTGAAGGTTTGCAGGCCAGCCATGCTCACAATCGAGTTCAGTGTCCCTGCTAGGGGGTGGTGCAGCCTGGGCGAGGGACCATCAGGGGTTTGCAAGCTGTCCATGCACCTGATCAGGGTGGGGTCTTCACTGGGGGGCGGGGAGGAGAGCCAGCCTGAGTGAAGGGCCACAAGTGGTATGCAGGCCAGCCATGCCACCAATCAGGATGGGGGTCCCCACTGAGGGATGGAGGGAATTGGGGCAAGGGGCCATAGTCATTCTGGTCTCTGGTCATTCTGATCATTTCACCATTTCAATCACTGGGCTTTTAATATAAGATGAATGGGATACAACAAGATCAAGAGAGAAATAAAAAAATAATAATAATAAAACAAAATAAATAAAAAAAAACTTCCCTGAAACAAATGAAAACAAACAACACAAAATCATTGGGACCCAAGAAAAGCAGTTCAAGAGGGAAGTTCATAGCATTATAAGCTTACCTCAAGAAAAACTGGTAATAAATCATCTAACTCTACAACTTAATGAATAAGGAGAAGAGAAACAAGAAAAGCCCAGAGTAAGCAGAAGGAAGAAAATAACAAAGATCAAAGCATAAATAAATGACATAGAAACAACAACAAAAATACAAAGGATCAATAAAACAAACAGCTGATTCTTTGAAAACATAAACAAACTGATGAACTTCCAGCCAGGCTCACCAAGAAAAAAAGGAGAGGGCACAGAATCAGAAATGAAATAGACCAGCCTTAGCCAGTTTGGCTGAATGGATGGAGTATTGGCCTGTGGACTGAAGAATCTTAGGGTCAATTCTCGTCAAGGGCACATGTCCAGGATGTGGGCTCCATCCACAGTAGGATGCATGCAGTATAAATCTGATAATGATGCTCTGTCATCATTGATGTTTCAATTTCTACCCTCTCCCTTCCATTCTGAAATCAATAAAATTTATTTTTTTAAAAAAGAGAAGGAAATGAAAGAGGCAAAATAACCACAGATCCCACATAATCAAAAAGGATTCGTAAAACATACTATGACCAATTCTATTCCAACACACTGGTCAACCTAGAAGAAATGGACATAGTCCTAGAAAAAAAATATGACCTTCCAAAACTCAATCAGAAAGAATAAAAACAATGTAAATAGACCAATAACTATGGATAATATTGAAGCAGTAATCAAGAAATTACCAGCAAACAAAAAGCTGGGCCAAACAGCTGCACAGGGGAGTTATACCCAACATTCAGAAAAGAACTAAAACCTATCCTGTTCAGACTATTCCAAAAAATTCAGGAGGAAGAAATATTTCCAGGCTCTTTCTGTAAAGCCAGCATTACCCTAATTCCAAAACCAGATAAAAACACAAAGAAAGTAAATTACAGGCCAATATTTCTGATAAACATAGATGCTAAAATCCTCAACAAAATACCAGCAAATCAGATCCAGTATTACATCAAAAATATACACAATGACCAAGTGGGATTTATTCTGGGGATGCAAGGCTGGTACAATATCTGCAAATCAATAAAAGTGATACATCACATGAACAAATTAAGAAGTAAAAATCACATAATCATATCGATTGATGCAGAAAAAGCATGTCGCAAAATCCAACACCCTTTCTTGAAAAAAACTATCAGCAAAGTGGGAAGAGAGGGAGCATACTCCAACATTATAAAAGCACTATATGACAATCCTACAGACAACATCATACTCAATGGGCAAAAAATAAATACAGGATGCCAACTTTTATCACTCATGTTCAATTTAGCACTGGATATGCTAGCCATAGCAGCAGAAAAGAACAAGAAATAAAAGGCATCCAAATTGTAAAAGAAGAAGCAAAATTTTCCTTATATGCAGATGACATGATATTTACATGGAAAACCTCAAAAACTCCATCAACAAACTACTAGACTTAACAAATGACTTAGGCTAGTGATCAACAAACTCATTAGTAAACAGAGCCAATTATCAAGAGTATAACCATTGAAATTCCTTTTGAGAGCTAAATGTTTTAAACTTAAACTTCTTCTAATCCCCCTTCTTTAAAATAGACTTGCCCAAGCTGTGGTATTTTGTGGAAGAGCCACACTCAAGTGGCCAAAGAGCTATATGTGGCTTAGGCAATGTAGCAGGATACAAAATTAACACTCAGAAATCTATGGCTTTTTTATACACTAATAATTATTTCACAGAAATAAAAACAAACAAAAATATCCCAATTACGATTGCACCAAAAAAAAAAAATTAAGATGCCTAGGAATAAACTTAACTAAGGAGGTAAAAGACCTATACTCTAAAAACTATAGGAAATAAAAAAAAGAGGGAGCTAAAGGAAGACATAAACAAATAAAATAATATATCGTGTTCATGGACTGGTAGAATCAACATTAAAATGTCCATACTACCCAAAGCAATCTATAGATTCAATGCACACCTCATTAAAATACCAATGGCATATTTGAAAGACATAGAATAAACACTGCAAAAATTCATGGGAAATAGAAAGACTCCAAATAGACACTTCAATCTTGAGAAAGAAGAACAAAGATGGAGGGATCATAATACTAGATATAAAGCTATACTACAAAGATGCTGCTCTCTAAACTGCCTGGTACTAGCACAAGAATATACATATAAACTAGTGAAACAGACCAGAGAACCCAGAAATAAACCCAAGCCATTATCCTCAATTAATATTTGACAAAGAATGTAAGGACACACAATGGAGCAAGACAATCTCTTCAATAAATGGTATTGGGAACATTGGACAGATACTTGCAAAAAAAATGAAACTAGACCCCAACTTATACTATACAACAAAAATAAATAAACTTAAAATGGATAAAGGATTTAAACATAAGATGGGAAATCATAAAAATCTTATAAAATTCATAGCCAGCAAAGTAGCAGACATATATCATAGCAATATGTATATCAATTCAGCTCATAGGAAATAGAAACTAAGGAGAAAATAAACATATGGAAGTATACATCAAAATAAAAAGTCTCTGCATAGCAAAATAAGCCATGAACAAACCAAGAAAGCCCACTGCATGGGAGAACATTTTTGACAAATGTTATCTTATCAAATAAAAGAGTAATATGCAAATTGACCATAATTCCAACACACAAGATGGCTGCCCCCATGTGGTCAAAGATGGCATCCCCCACATGAACACCAGATGGCTGGCAGGGGAGGGATTTTTGGAGGGGCTAGGACTACAAGGGAGGGCAGTTGGGGGAGACCAGGCCTGCAAAAGAGGGTAATTGGGGGGCCAGTACTGCAAGGGATGACAGTTAGGAATATCCAGGCCTGCAGAGGAGGGCACTTGGGGGTAACCAAGCTGGCAGGAAAGGGCAGTTATGGATGACCAGGCCTATAGAGAATAACAGTTAGGGGCAGTCAGGATTGCAGAGGAGCAGTTAGATGTTGATCAGGCTGGGAGGGGAGTGGTTAGGGGCAATCAGGCTGGCAGGCAGAAGTGGTTAGGGGCAATCATGAAGGCAGGCAGATGAGCAGTTGGGATCCAGCAGTCCTGGATTGTGAGAGGAATGTCCCAGATTGAAGAGGGCTGAGGGACACACACCCCCCATGCTGAATTTCATGCACTGGGCCTCTAGTCTATGATAAGGGCCTAATTTCCAAAATTTATAGGGAATACATATATCTGAACCAAAGGAAGATAAACAATCCAATCAAAAAAGTGGACGAGGGACTTCAGTAAACAATTTTGAAAATGGATATACAGAAGGCCAAGAGACATATGAAAACATGCTCAAAGTCACAAATCATCAGAGAGATGCAAATCAAAACAACTATAGGTACCATCTCATACCTGTCAGAATTTCCATCAACAACAAATCAACTAAGGACAAGTGCTGGCGAAGATGTGGAGAAAAAGGAACCCTCATGCACTGCTGGTGGAAATGCAGACTGGTGCAGCCACTGTGGAAAATAGTTTGGAGTATTCTCAAAAAATTAAAAATGGAACTCCCATTTGAACCAATGATCCCACTTCTAGGAACATATCCCAAGAAATTAGAAACTCCAATCAGAAAAGATACATGCACCCCTGTGTTCATAGTAGCACAATTTACAATAGCTAAAATTTGGAAACAGCCTAGGTGTCCATCAATAGATTAGTGGGTTAAATAACTGTGGTACATCTACACAATGGGATACTATACTGATGTAAAAAAGAAAGAATTCTTACCAATTGAAACAGCATGGATGAACATGAAAATCATTATACTAAGCAAAATAAACCAGTCAGAGAAAGATAGATATCACATGATCTCACTCATTTGTGGAATATAATGAGCAACATTATATTGAGTAATAATAGATCCAGAAACAGAGAAGTATCAAACAGACCATCAAACATTATAGGGAAGGCAGGGGAAGAGGTGAAGTAAGAGATCAACCAAAATTCTTATATGCATACATATAAGCATAACCATTGGATACATACACTATGATGGTGAGGGCATGTGCTGGGGAGTGGTTAGGGGTGGCCAGGAGAGATCAATGGGGGAAATAGGAGACATATTTAATACTATATGTAATACTTTAAACAATAAAGAATCTTTAAAAATAAAACAAATAAATACTAAAAAAAAAAAGTGAATTTAGGAGAAACCAAGATGGCAGCATGGATAATCACCTATAGTTCCTGCCTCTCACAACCAGATCAAAAACACAACTAAAGGGCAGAACAACTGCCACCCAGAACCACAGGAAAACTGGCTGAGTGGAAATTCCACAACTGGAGGGGTGAAGAAAGCTCATTGAGACCAGTAAAAGGTGCATAAGTGTGGAAAGTGCTGCTCCCGTATGTTCTGCTTTTTAAACTGGGAGGGAGATACAAGCTCTGGCTTGCTCTGAACTCCAGTTCTGGGCAAGGTTCTGGGGACCCCAGGCACATAATGGAAGAAACTGGACTGTCTGGCATTGGGACAAGAACATGAAGGTGGCTTATGTTTAGAAATGCTAACAATGATCATTGTTCCTGCACAGGGGCACAGGATGCAGAGAACCAGGGACTTCTTTATTTCAGGGCAGCCGTTGCTGTTTACTCCACCCTGGTGATTCCCAGAGACCCTGTCTCATCCAATTAACAAGCACACCCAAGGTGAGCACAGCACTGTTAGCATATGAATAGCCTATTCTTTCACTTAAAATAAACTGCAGCTGGGTCAGAGAACTCCAGAGATTCCAAAAGAAGCCCCACTATCTGGCAGCAGCAGCAGCCTTGCTTCACAGCTGGGCCTCATCTGGGCACTTCCAAATCCCATACAAAGAGGAGGATTCTGCAGATGTTTTGGTAACTTCTGCTGGGCAGCCCCAGACAGTGGCTGATCTTGCACCTCCTTGGAGATCCAAGAGCCAGTGCAACCAGTGGTCAAAGTGAGACCATATTAGATTACAACTCTTCACATCCATAAGAGACATACTCAAGGGGCAGACTCAGTGAGCACCAAAGCCCTATTGAAGCAAATCCTACCTCATTGGTGTGGCTCCTGCGCAACAGATCTTCCAGTGTAGACACAGCTGGTCATCTCCGCCAATTGGCCTGGAGGTCAATTTCTCCCAGTGATACCAATAGCAATCAAGAATTAACTACAACAAGACTGTGCAAACAGCCCACAAAGGGGTGCACCAAGAGCATCCACCTCAGGTGACTGGAGAGACTGAGACACTGGGCCCTATAGGACACCAACCATACAAGGTCACTCTATCAACTCAAAGAGATTTAGTAGCTACCTAATGCATAGAAACAAACACAAGGAATCAGCCAAAATGCAGAGACAAATAAACAAGTCACAAATGAAAGAAATGGATGAAAACAAAATACTGGATATAGTGTTCAAAACAACAGTTATAAGATTACTCAAGAATCTTCTAGAAACCTCTGAGAAATTTAGTGAGACCCTCAAGGATATGAAAAAGGAGCAATCAGAAATTAAGCATACACTGACTGAAACAAAGGATATTATACAGAGATCCAACAGCAAACTAGAGGATGCCAAGAACCAAGTCAAAAACTTGAAATATGAAGAAGCAAAAAACATCCAACTAGAAAAAAAAAAAGAAAAAAAATGGAATCCAAAAGAATCATGATAGTGTAAGGAGCCTCTGAGATAACTTTGAGCATACAAACATAGAAATTATGGGAGTGCCAGAAGAAGAGAGAGAGCAAGATATGGAAAATCTATTTAAAGGAATAATGGCAGAAAACATCACAAGTGAAAGAAATGGAGGAAAACAAACAACTGGACATAGAGTTCAAAACCATGGTTATAAAGTTTTTCAGAAATTTTCTAGAAAAGATGGATTAATTTAGTGATACCCAAGAGAAGATGAAAAAGGACTAAGTAGAAATTAAATATACACTGACTGAAACAAACAAAAAAAATATTATATAGACATCTAACAGGCTAGAGGAGCGTAAGAGATTTGAAATGCAAAGAAAAAGAGAACACTCAACTGAAAAAGAAAAAAAAAATCCGAAAATGTAAGGAGACTCTGGGACAACTTAAGGTGTTTCAACATCCAACTTATGAGGGTGCCAGAAGAAGAGAGAGAGCAAGATACTGAAAATCTATTTGAAGAAATAATGACTGAAAACTTCCCCCACCTGGTGAAGAAATAGACTTAGAAGTCCAGGAAGCACACAGAACCCCAAACAAAAGGAATCCAAAGAGGACCACACCAAGACATATCATAATTAAAATGCCAACAGCAAAAGACAAAGAGAGAATATTAAAAGCAGCAAGAGAAAAACAGGGAGCACCCATATGATTGTCATCTGATTTTTTAACAGAAACTATGCAGGCCAGAAGGAAGTGGCAAGAAATATTCAAAGTGATGAATAGCAAGAACCTTCAAGCAAGATTATTCTACCCAGCAAAGCTATCATTCAGACTTGAAGGGCAGATAAAGAGTTTCACAGATAAGAAAAAAGTAAAAGAGTTCATCAACACCAAACCAGTACTATATGAAATACTAAAAGGTACTCTTAAGAAGAGAAAGAAAAAAAGGTAAAGATAAAAATTATGAACAGCAAATACATATTTATCAACAAGTGAATCTAAAAATCAAGTGAATTGAAAATTTGATGACAGAATAAACTGGTGAATATAATAGAATTAAGGGCAAGGAAAGGGAGTGGACTGACAATTTTCAGGGGTAAAGATGTGAGAGGGCTGCAGGGAGAGATTGGGCAAAAATTATACACCTATGAATGAGGACAATGTGGGGGGAGGAGGTAGGGGCAGAGGGAGAGGTGGGAGCTGGGTGGAAGGGAGATATGGGAGAAAAAAGAGGAACAATTGTAATAATCTGAACAATAAAGATTTGTTAAATAAAAAATATATATATCCAAGAACCAAGAAATAAAAGAAAAAAAATCTGAAGAACAGAATTCACTGGTTAATATAATAGAATCAGGGGCAAAGAAAGAGAATGGACTGACAATTCTCAGAGGGAAGGGGTTGTGGGGGATGAAGGAAGAGATTGGACAAAAATCTCACACCTTTGGATAAGGACAATAGGGGTGTATGGGCATGTGGTGGGGTGGGAACTGGGTGGAGGGGAGCAGTGGGAGAAAAAAAGAACTGTAATAATCTGAACAATAAAGATTTATGGAAAAAAAAGTCCCAATGGTAAAAAAAGAAAAATCAGCAATAAACTATTCAATCCTACAACTTAAAGAACTAGAAAGAAAATATTAAGAAATGCCCTGAGTAAATAAAAGGAAAGGCGTAGTAAGGATTAGAGTAGAAATAAATAACATAGAAAAAAAGAAACATAGAACAGACTCTAAAACTTCAACAGGAAAGCAGGGGAGGATTTGAGGGGGTGTAAGAGATCAACCAAAGGATTTGTATGCATGCATGTAAGCGTAACCAATGGATACAGACTCTAGGGGGCAGGGCATGTGCCAGGGCTTGGGAGATAGTGGGGGGGAGGTTAATGGGGGAAAAGGAACATATGTACTACTATTTATAATACTTTAAAAAATCCACATAATAAAAGAGTAACATGCTAATTGACCATACCTTTGTGATGCCCACCAGTTAATCAGGAGTAAGTATGCAAATTAACCCAACAAAGATGATGAGTGAATTTGCATACACAGGCCTGAGAGGCTGGAAATGGGGTGGGATGCTTGTGGAGGGAGGGTGGGATGGAGGGAAGGAGGAAGAAAGGAAGAAAGAAAATAAAAAAAGAAATAAATAACATAGAGAATAAAAACAAAACAAAAAGAAAAAAAAATCAATGAAACCAAGAGCTGGTTCTTTGAAAGGATGAGCACAATTGATAAACCATTATACAGACTCATCAAGAAACAAAGAGTAAGGTCCCAAATAAATAAAATCAGAAATGAAAGTAGAAAGTTACCACTAACATTACAGGAATACAAAGGGTTGTAAGAAAATTCAATGAACAACTATATGTCAACAAGCTGAACAATGTGGATGAAAAGGACAAATTCTTGAAACAATGCAATCTTCCAAAACTGAAACAGGACGAATCAGAAAACCTGAAAAGGCCAATAACAATGGATGAAATAGAAACAGTAATAATAAATAACAAACAAACAAACTCCCAACAAACAAAAGCCCAGGTTAGAATAGCTTCACAGGGGAGTTTTACTAAACATTCAAAAAAGAACTAAAACTTATCCTTCTCAAACTATTTCAGAAAATCCAAGCAGTTACACTTCTAATCTTTTGGTGAGACCAACATTATCCTAATTCCAAAACCAGATAAAAACACTACAAAGAAAGAGAATGACAGCACAATATCCCTGATGAACATAGATGCTAAAATCTTCAACAAAATATTATCAAGGGTCCAGCAATATATTAAAAAGATTATATGCCATGACCAAGTGGGATTTATAATGGGGATGCAAGGCTGGCACAATATCTGCAAATCAATAAACATGATGTATCACATAAACAAATTGAAAGACAAAAATCACATGACCATATCAATAGACACAGAAAAAGCATTTAAAAAAAATCCAACACCCATGTTTCATAAAAACTCTCAGGAATGTGGGAATAGAGGGAAAATACCTCAACATGATAAAGGCCATATATGATAAACCTACAGCCAACATCATACTCAATGGGAAGAAACTAAAAGCATTTTCCCTAAGATCAGGAACAAGACAGGGATATCCACTTTTAACACTCTTATTCAGCATAGAACTGGAAGTTCAACCCACAGCAATCAGACAAGCAGAAATAAAAGCCATCTAAATTAAAGTGGAGGAAATAAAACTCTCATTATTCATAGATGACTTGATATTGTACCCAGCAAACTCTAAACACTCATCCAAAAAAATGACTAGATTTAATAAATGACTGGTAATGTAGCAGGATACAAAATGTAAAAAAAACAAACAAAAAACAAAACAAAACAAAAAACAACAACAACAACAAAAAACTCTAGAGAAGTTGTGGCATAAGAATTAAATATAAGTTGAATCAAAAATATGTATGCACACAATTTTAATAATTATAAAGGCAGTGTTTATTAAAATTCATTTCATCTTCAAAATTGAGCTATGGGCTGTTAAAATTTGTTTACATTTTTGAGACACCCTGTATATAGAGCTTAGCAATCCCATATAATTTTATATTTGAATGGAACACTTAATTTAAAAAGCAGCTAGCAAAACCTATTATAGCTATCATTTATTTTCTGTAGGTAGGTTCTCATAGACAGGCTCTCATTTGTCAAAACTTTGTGTGTGTGTGTGTTTTTCAGCCTCAAAAAAATGTGAAGCTTTATGGTTCAGCCAAGCATCACACAGCAGCAAAGTGGTCAATTAGACTCTTTAAAATTCCTCCAGAGGTATCAACAAAAGTACATAAATAAATCCTGTCAATAATGAGTACCCTGCCTATTATTCAGCATTCTTTATAAAATCTTTATTTACAACTACTCTATAACATAAAATGTCTAGCCTCTAATTGAATTTGTATTTTTATTTTTAAGCACACTCTATGAGCCTATTTTAGATAGGGAATATATCCAAGTTGCTAAATAATGCCTTTAAAGTGCCAAATTTTGCAACTACTTGCCCTATAGGCACACTTTAGTTGGATGTCATAAATCTTTGAGTCATACTGTTTTCAAGTAGAGTATGTTCTCTCACATTTCCTGAGTTCTTGATAGATCCTCCATTCTTTCATCTGACTTGATTTCTATCTGTAAGAGTTCATAGAAACACCTTTGGAGACAGATGGGTGCTAGGAAACTGACATTGAGAAGGAAAGTCAGATATCCCGGTTGCTAATCCTTACAACTACCTGTGTGACTTTTGCGAAGACACTTCATTCTTCTAGACCTTAGTTACATAAACTGAGAATTAAGAGGTTTCTCTAATTGCTGACATCACATCCAATATAAATCCACACTATATTTCTGATATGTTATTTGTGATAACTACAATGTGTTTAATCCCCAAAACCAAAAGAATAACATAAATTGGGCTTTTCTATACTAATTAATCATCACTTACATTACATTTTTATATCTTTGATAATGTCTACTCACTACAAAATAGTTGGCATATCTTTCAATAACTTTTTGTATTATATTGTAACTATGTAAAATCTATCACCACATTTTTGAGAGCACTGGAGTAATTTAAACTTCCTTTTATCACTAATTCTTCTATTGTTTACCAATATATTTTTAAATAATAAAACTACTAGAATTTTTTTAATTGAAAGATAATTAATGTATCATATTTTAATATTATGGAAGTTTCTTTATTGAGATTGGAATGTTATTTTGCCTACAGCAATATCAATTATGTGCATGGTGTTTTTAATACATAAATTAAATAAGTGAGAAGAAACACATTAGATTTGCTGAAAACTTTTAAAAGTTTTAATTTAAACTTGGTTTTGAATTTTTTATTTATTTATTTATTTATTTATTTATTTATTTTTATTTTTAGTACTGTTTAAAGTATTACAAATAATAGTACATATGTCTCTTTCTCCCCCCAAGGACCATCCCTCAGCCTCACCTGCCCCCTCAACACATATCCTTACCCCCCTCCAAGTGTCTTGCATCCATTGGTTATGCTTGTATGCATGCATACAAGTCCTTTGGTTGATGTCTTACCTCCCTCTCACAAACCTCCCCAATGTTCCCACTGTCGTTCAACAGTTTGTTTGATGTCTCTCTGCCTCTGTATCTATTTTTGTTCATCAGGTTTATAATGTTTTTATTATTCATAAATGAGTAAGATCATGTGGTATTTTTCTTTCATTGACTGGCTTATTTCACTTAGCATAATGTTGTCCAGTTCCATCCATGCTATTGCAAATGGTAAGAATTCCTTCTTTTTTATAGCAGCATAGTAGTCCACTGTGTAGATGTACCACAATTTTCTAGTACAATCATCTGCTGATGGGCATTTAGGCTGTTTCTAAATCTTAGCTATGGTAAATTGTGCTGCTATGAATATAGGCGTGTGTATATCCTTTCTATTAGTGTTTCTGTTTTTCTTGGGATATATTCCTAGAAAATGACAGTTCCATTTTTAATTTTTTGAAGAAAGGCCATACTGTTTTCCACAAATGGCTGTAGTAGTCTGGATTCCCACCAGCCGTGAAGGGGGTTCTTTTTTATCTGTATCCTCTCCAGCATTTCTCATTTGTAGATTTATTAATGAAAATCATTCTGACAGGTGTGGGGTGGTACCTCATTGTTGTTTTGATTTGCACCTCTCAGATGATTACTGACATTGAACATGTTTTCATATGTCTCTTGGCTTTCTGAATTTCTTCTTTCAAAAAGTATCTGCTTAGGACCTTTGCCAATTTTTTGATTGGGTTGTTTATCTTCCTTTGTTTAAGTTGTATGAGTTCCCAGTAAATGTTGGAGATTAAACCCTTATCAGAGATAAATAACATTGGAAAAGTGTACACACATGCAGTGGGTTTTCTTGTTGTTTTGCTGATGGTTTCTTTTGCTGTGCAGAAGTTTTTTATTTTGATATAGTCCCATTTGTTTATTTTCTCCTTAGTTTCTATTGCTCTTGGAGATGTATCATTCTATCTAATAAAAGAGTAACTTGCAAATTGACCCTACCTAGGCTATACTCACAAGCCATGTCCACCAGCCACACCTACCAGCCAATCAGAGCAAGCATGCAAATTAACCCAACCAAGATGGCTATGGCTACAGAGAGAGCAGGTGGGAGGCTTGGGTTGCCCCTAGCAATAGAGGAAGACAAGCTTTCTGCAAACCCTGGCTGCTGCTTAAGGCAATAAAGTCTCAATGGCTGTGTAAGGCTTGGCTCTGTCTCAGGCTACAAAAGTTTCAACTGTAGAAGATAAATAAGTCCCAGATACCAGGGCCACCACTTGGGTTGCTGGGGGGCATGGCTGGCCTGCAAACCACCACAGGCCCCTTGCTCAGGCCACCTTATCCCCCAAGGGAACACTGACCCTGATCCAGGACGCCCTTCAGGGCAAACCAGGTTGCCCCCACACATGCACCAGGTCTCTATTCTATTTAATAAAAGAGTAATATGCAGATTGACCATCAGTCTAACACACAAGATGACTGCCCCCGATGTGGTCAAAAGATCCAGCCCCATGTGGATACAAGATGCCCACCACAAGATGGCCAGCATGGGAGGGCAGTTGGCAGAGGCCAGGCCTGCAAGAGAGGGCAGTTAGAGGTGACCAGGCTAGCAGAGGAGGGAAGTTGGGGGCAAACAGGTGGGCAGGGGAGAAGTTAGGCTTCAATCAGGCTGGCAGGCAGAATCTGTTAGGGGCAATCCTGAAAGCAGGCAGGTGAGCAGTTGGGAGCCAGCTGTCCTGGATTGTGAGAGAAATGTCCAACTGTCCGTTTAGGCCCAATCCAGGTAGGATCAGCCCTAAACGGGCAGTCAGATATCCCTCAAGGGGTCCTAGATTGGAGACAGAGCAGGCTGAGCTGAAGGACACCCCACCCATGTGCACGAATTTCATGCATAGGGCCTCTAGTTAAATATATTGCTAAGAGAAATATCTACTATTTTGCTGCCTATAGTTTCTTCTAAAATTTTTATTGTTTCCCATCTTATGTTTAAGTCCTTTATCTATTTTGAGTTTATTTTGTGTATGGCATAAAGTGGTAGTCTAGTTTCATTTTTTTGCAACTACCTATCCAGTTTTAACAACACTATTTATTAAAGAGACTGTCTTGACTCCAATGTATGGTCTTGTCTCCTTTGTCAAAAATTAATTGAGCATAATGGCTTGTGTCAATTTCTGGGTTCTCTGTTCTTTTCCACTGGTCTATATGTCTTTTCTTGTGCCAGTACCAGACAGTTTTGAGAACAATGGCTTTTTAGAATAGCTTGATATCTGGTATTGAGATTCCTCCAACATTGTTCTTCTTTCTCAAGATTGTTACAATTTTCAGGTTCTTTTTTTTATTCTGGATGACTTTTTGGAGAATTTTTTATAGGACTTTGGTATTTTTATGGGGATTGCATTGAATTTATAGATTGCTTTGGGTAGTATGGACATTTTAATGATGTTGATTCTAACATTTCTTAAACTTAGTATATTCTTCAATTTGTTCATGTCTTTATCTCCTTTTTTCATCATTCTGAAATTTGCTGAGTAGAGGTCTGTATTTGTTTATTTGGGTCCTTTCTCTTTGCTTCTTGGTGAGCCTGGTTATTTATCTCCTTGGTTAAGTTTATTCCTAGGATTCTTAATTATTTTTTTGTAATGGTAAATGGGATTGATTTTTTAAATTTCTCTTTCTGTGAGTTCATTATTGGTGTATAGAAAAGCTCTACTATAGGCTTTTTAACTAAAAATTAACTAAGTGTTAATTTTGTATCCCGCTACATGGCTATATTATTTTATTAAGTCAAGTAGTATTTTTATGGAGTTTGGGGGGTTTTCTATATACATTATCATGTCATCTGTGAATAAGGACAGTTTTCCTTCTTCTTTTCCAATTTGGATGCATTTTATTTCTACTTCTTGTCTGATTGCAATCACTAGTACTTCCAGTACTATGTTGAACGGAAGTGGTGAAAGTGGGCATATGTGTCTTGCTCCTATTCTTAGTGGAAATGATTTTAGTTTTTGTCCATTGAGCATGATGTTGGCTGTGAGTTTGTCATATATGGCCTTTATTATGTTTAGGTTTGCTCCTTCTCTTCCCACCTTGCTAAGGTTTTTAACAAAAAAGGGTCTTGGATTTTGTCAAATGCATTTTCTGCATCTATTGACATGATTATATGGTTTTTATCTCTCAATTTGTTTATATGGTCTATCACATTTATTGATTTGCAGATCTTGTACCATCCTTGCATCCCAGAGATAAATCCCACTTGGTCATGGTGTATGATTTTTCTGATGTGAGGCTGGATTCAATTTGCTAGAATTTTGTTTAGGATTTTGGCATCTATGTTCATGAGGGATGTTGGCCTGTAATTCCCTTTCTTTGTATTGTGTTTATCTGTTTTGTTTTTTTTTCCTGGTTGAGTTTTGGATGGTCGTAATTTTTTAGGAATATGTCCATTTCTTCTAAGTTGACCAGTTGGTTGGAGTAGAGTTATTCATAGTATTTTTTTTATGATTCTTCCTGTATCTTTGGAGTTTGTTGTTATTTCACTTCTTTCATTTCTGAATTTGTTTATTTGTGTCCTCTCTCTTTGCTTCTTGGTGAGCCTGGCTAGAGGTACATCAATTTTGTTCATCCTTTCAAAGAAACAGCTCTTTGTTTAATTGATGTTTTGTATTATTGTTGTTTCTTTCTTTCTTTTTATTTTTTGTCTCTATATAACTTAGTTCTGCTCTAGTCTTTATTGTTTCCTTCCTTCTTCTCACTTTGGGCTTTTCTTGTTGCCCTCCTCTACTTCTTCAAGTTCCAGAGTTAGATGGTTTATTATCAGTTTGTCTTGTTTTTTGATGTAGGCTTATAATGCTATGAACTTCCCTCTCAGGACTGCTTTCATTATACTCCAAAGATTTTGGATTGTTGTGATTTCATTGTTATTTTTTTCCAGGATGTGTTTTATTTCTTTTTTGTTCTCTTTGGCAACACACTCATTGATTAACAGTATGATATTCTGCCTGCAAGTGTTTGAATTTTTGTAATTGTTTTTAGTGGAGTTGATTTCTAATTTTATGCCATTGTGACCTGAGAAGATGCTTGATATGATTTCAGTCCTCTTGAATTTGGAAAGACTTTGCATCTGTCCCAATATGTGGTCTATCTTTGAAAATGTCACATGTGTGATTGAGATGAATGTATATTCTCTAATTTGGGGGTGGAATGTTCTAAAGATGTGAGAATTAAGTCCATCTGATCTCATGAGTCATTTAGGATTGATGTTTCTTTGCTAATTTTTTAGCTAGAGGACTTATCCAGTGATGTTAAAAGGGTATAAAAGTCTTCTACTATGATTGTGTTGTTGTCTATCTCACTTCTCATATCTTTAATAATTTTTTATGTATTTGGGTGGTCCTGCATTGGGTGCATAAATGTTTACCATAGTTATATCCTCTTTCTATATCATTCTCTTTAGAATTATGAAGTGGCCTTCCTTATCTCTTGTTATGGCCTTCACCTGAGGTCTATTTGGTCAGATATAAGTATAGCTACCCCAGCTTATTTTTCATTTCCATTCACCTATTAGATATTTTTCCATCCCTTCACTTTCAGTGTATGTGAGTCCCTTATTCTGAGGTTGGTCTCCTGTAGACATCAAGACATCATATATATATATATACTTATGCATTCAGTCACTTGATGACTTTTGATTGGAATATTTAATCCATTTACATTTAATGTTATTATTGATAGGTACTTGTTTGTAACCATTTCTGTATTTCATACCTATGTTTCTTTCTATCTTTCTATTTATTCTTTTTACAGCATTCCCTTTAGCATTTATTGAATTGCTGGCTTGCTAGTGATAAACTCCCTTAGACTTTATTTGTCTGGGAAGTTCCTGATTTCCCCTTCAATTTTTATTGATAGCCTTGCTGGATAGAGTATTCTTGGATTCAGTCCTTTACTTTGCATCACTTTGTTTATCTCTTTCCATTCCCTTTTAGCTTTATGTGTTTCTGTTGAGATATCATTTGATAATCTGATGGGGGATTCTTTGTAGGTAACTCTCTGTCTCTCTCTTGTAGTCTTCAAGATTCTCTCTGTGTCATTAACATTTGCCATTTTAATTATGATGTGTCTTGGTATGGGTCTTCTGGAATTCATCTTGCTTGGAACTCTCTCTAATTGTGTAACTGTTTTCTTCCTCGTATTAGGGAAGTTTTCTGTCATTATTTCTTTAAATAGATTTTCTAATCCTTGATGCTCTTTCTTGTCCTTCTGGAAGCTCTATTATATGTATGTTACTTTGTTTTGTGTTCTCCCAATGCTCCCTTAGGCTCTCCTCCCCTTTTTAAATTTTTTTTCTCTCCAGTTGCTATTCAGATTGGGTTTATTTCTGTACTTTATCTTCTAACTCAGTAATTTGGTCCTCTGTTTTTTCTAGTCTAATGTTGAAACCTTCCATGGTGGCTTTTTTATTTTTTATTGTAGCTATATCACTTCTGATTTCTTCTTGATTTTTGCATGGGTTGTTGATTTTCTCATCCATCTGGTATATGAACTGTATGACCATTTCTCTAAATTATTTTTCTGTCATGTTGGATGTCTTGGTTTCACTTATTTTCTTTCTTGGCACTTCCTCCTTTTTTTTTCCTCTGGGGATTGTTTCATTGTCTCCCCATTCTAACTATCACCAGAAAGTTCAAATGTCAAGTTGCATGGGCCAAAGCCATGTGTAGTGGGAGCTTTGCATCCCCTGAGTGTCACTGAAGAGCTCTGACACTAAAACATGTGGCTGCCATGGATTGTTGGAAGCCACTCTTGCCCAGAATCAGAGTCACTGGCACTTAGTGTGGCCTTGTGTGCACACCTAGAATCAGGACCCCTCCTGCTCTCTGCTGAAACAGATACCCCGCTGGCATTGGCCAAAAAATATGAGTCCCCCTTGCACATATCAGGAATCAGAGACCCCCTGTGTCTGTTTTGAGAATTGAGTATCAGAGTCTTTGTTTCTTGGTGCAGCCTCATGCCAAGATTCAGGGTCCCCATTGACTTCTCCCTGGTCTTGCCTACATCCCAGTACATGCCCTCACCTGCCACTCTTCCCAATGTCTTGTATCCATTGGTTATGTTTATATATATGCATACAAGTCCTTTGATTGATCTCTTACAGTCCCCCCTCCAACCTCCCTTGCCTTCCCACTATAGCATGACAGTCTGTTCAATGCTTCTCTACCTCTGCATCTGTTTTTTTTCCTGATTCTTTTCTTTAAAAACATCTTGTCTCTGCAGACTAACCTATAAGAACAAAAAATGTTTGAGTCCCAGTTTCAATATTCAACAGTTCTGAGTCCCAGTTTCAATGTCAAACCGTTCCTTATGTGCACATATCAGCAATGGTATCTGGATGATGAACAAATGGTGGCAATGCAGGTCCGACCCTCTCTGGTTTGGTCCTAGGCAACCTGTAGCAACACACAGTTGCTTACTGCTAGCATGGCATAGCAAGGTCATTTATGTTAATTCCCTGCAATGTTTAACAATGAGGCAAAATAAGCAATCTGAGACTCACTCAGGAGCAAAACTACTGAATCAAGATTTAAAAGATATATATGATACTGCCCAGAAATTTCAACTAGTGAATATTCTTACAGGTTTTTCATTTCTTACAATTTGTATGAAAAAAAGAGCCTGTTTTGTTCAGATCTTCATAGCAAATAAAATAACACAGAAAGCTAAGTACAATATGTTTACTTTCCTGGCCTAAGAGAAAACATTAAATATAGGCATATGTAATACACAGTGAACATGCTATGTGTTTTGTAATGTCAACAAAATCTTGAAATCAAGATTTGATTAACCAAAATCATTTGAGACCAAAATTAGGTAACACAATTAGTGAAACAACAATACACTCAAGAGTGCACAAGAGTTCAACCAATCAATGATTATTCAATTTTATTGTTCACTAAAACTAATCATTAGGCTAATAATACCTGAAAAGCTTTGCTAATACTTTTATTTAAATATTCTTATTTTATGATTTAATTATCAAGTGCAAATATGTATAATAGTTATTTCAAACCAGGAAAAAAGGGGTGATGTTTTTCCCCTGCCCTGTAAAAAGTCATTTTAAAAATCCATTTTAAGTAATTCTTTACTTGGTGCTTTATAACCACTTTCCACTTTAGGAAGATCATTTAGAAAGGCAGAAATGAATATACTGAATATACAATGTTTAAAAGGTCGTCATCAAAATAACTAAATGGACTTTAAATATACTTTTGAGTACTTTCTGGACTACTAGGTCTTGTACTAATTACACTTTACTGGATTCCCTGTAATGTTAACAGCATGAATCTTAAAATTTAAAAAAACAAACACCTGGCTTTGATACTTAAAAATTAGGCTCCTCCTCCATCAAAGCTACCTCTAAAATATTTTAAGCAGAAAATTAATCTGGTTGTTAGGGGTTGATGTAATATGTGTGAACCACAATCCATATGGATTCTTTAACTTTTAGGACTAGTACTAACTTCAATATTCAATAGATTTAGTCACTCTGAGATTGCATGGAAGATGGAAGTGAAAACGTCAATACTAGCAGAAGCACATAGGAAATAGCACCTGGAGATTAGAAAAAAACAAAACAAAAAACAGCTCTGTGTTCTGTTATTAATGCCAGCCCAGGATCATGTGTTTCCATGGGCTCAATAGCTTAAGTTCTCCAAAAGACTAGGTTATTTGGTTCTATGTCTGAAATTTTCTTTAAATTTCAAGAGTCAATTTAAATATATATTTATTTAATTTTGAGTTGAAGATCATTAAAGTATGTGGTCAATTTCCTGGAAGGCAAGTCATGACTATGCAGCAGTGGGAAAACAATGCCACAAAGCCCAGGGTGGAAGGCTGACAGCATGCAGTTGAGAATTGAGTATCAGAGTCTTTGTTGCTTGGTGTAGCCTCATGCCAAGATTCAGGGTCCCCATTGACCACTCCCTGGTCTTCCCTACACCCCAGTACATGCCCTCACAGGGGAAGACAGTGTTTCCTAATGGATACAGATTATGCCCACTACTTATGAGACATATACACATCACTACTGATGAATCTCACTGTGACAAGTTAGAAATGTGAAGTTAATTCCAGGAAATAAATCTGAACTATGAACTTGAAGATAGACAGTACAAACAGCAGTTGAGTGGAATATGCCTGTGCAACAATCTCCCCACCCCTTAAAGTCTACAGAAAAGCTGCACATAGACAAGGCAATTAATAATAATAATAATAATAATAATAATAATAATAATAATAATATCACATCCACATAGCCAAGGTCTTCATCGGATTCCATGGTGAGTATGTGGTGTGTCACATTTTATTCCACAGGCACATTTACTTGTGAGTCTGTGGGATTCTGATCAATTATTTCTGGAAATATTAGCTTTTCACAGACTGCCTGCTGGATCAGTAAATACTGTGTCATTTTATTAGGTTCTGTAAAGAGGGAAGATGGAGCATGAATTATATTAACAATTCTGCTCTCTTGTTATGTGTATTCTGGTAATATGTAGGTCTTATGGGCTTCATGATCAAGTCTTGTGTCATTCATTCTGATAAGCACTCCATTAATGCTCAAGAAAAAGTGCAATAGCAGGAAAAATATGGAAGGCATTAACTCTAATTTTCACTCTTAGGCATGAAACTCCATGATTATAAAGTTCATCCTCAAACAGGAGAACGTCTTCAAAAATCTTAACCCTCTCTTTGTGGCTTTCAATTTCTTTGTATCTATATGATCTGTTGTAGACACAACCTTTAACTTGAGGGATTCTCCATGCAATTTTCCCTTAAAATCTGTTGTAAAGGTCCAATCATATGTTTTAATAACTTCCTTGCAGTGCTCACCCTCCGTCCTGCTCTCCTGCCACTCCTCCGCACAGGGTACTTGAAGCACTCTTTGGTAGGTGTTCACACATCTTAATGCATCTGTAGCATTCATTGAACTCAATCCCAAAGCCAGAACCATGCTGGATTCTTAAAATGATGTTTCCAAACATAATTTTGGAGAGGGATGGCATATGCAATTCATCAGCTAACTTCTCCACATCCAGAGGATTTCATGATGTGGATCTTGGTCATAGTCAGCTTCCAGGTCCTGAAGGAGAAGTCCCAGTGGCTTCTCTGGAAGACATTGATCATTATAGCTGTGGCGGGGGTGGCAGAGGAAGCAGGAAGGGTGGCAGTGGACACCAGTTTCCCTGGCTCTGCACAGGCCTCCTTGACTTCCAAGCTGTTACCATGTCCTCCTGCCCTGCCCCGATGTGAACCTGACACCTACCTTTCTTTCTGCCCTCTTCTCTGCCCTACACTTGTTCCTAGGTACATTTTATTGTTCCAAATAAAGTTTTATAGCTCAGCTGGAGTGGACCACTGGTTGAGCTTCGACCTATTATCTAAGACAGTGGTTAGCAAACTGTGGCTGGTGAGCCACATGAGGCTCTTTGGCCCCTTGAGTGTGGCTCTTCCACAAAAACCATGGTCTGCGCAAGTCTAGTTTGAAGAAGCGGCATTAGAATAAGTTTAAAAAAAATTGGCTCTCAAAAGAAATTTCAGTCGTTGTATTGTTGATATTTGGATCTGTTGACTGATGAGTTTGCTGATCACTGATCTAGGAGATCTTGATGTAATGTCTGGTCAGGGCACATGCCTGGGTTGTGGACTCTATCCCCAGTGGGGCATAGTGCAAGAGGCAACCAATCAATCATTCTCTCTCATCTTTGATGTTTCTATATCCCTCTCTTCCTCTCTGGAACCAATAAAAATATATTTAAAAAAATAAAGTTTTCCCTAACCAGTTTGGCTCAGTGGATAGAGCATCGACCTGTGGACTCAAGGATCCCAGGTTCTATTCCAGTCAAGGGCATGTACCTTGGTTGCAGGCACATCCCCAGTAGGGGGTGTTCAAGAGCTGGTGGATGTTTCTCTCTCCTTGATGTTTCTAATTCTCTCTCCCTTTCCTTTCCTCTGTAAAAAAGTCAATAAAATATATATTTAAAAATAATAAATAAAGTTTTATAGTAATTGTAAGCATATTATAATTCTAGTCATTCTATTTAATGTAATAAATACATTTAAAATTTTAGGATTAGAGGGCACTTTAAATTCCTAATGTAAAGATTACTTTAACAAAAGTTCTAAAAATAACTTCAAGATAGATATAATCTTCTCATGGCTTAAAGAACAATTTTATATTTAAAACAGAAAGTTTTACATAAAATTAATGACATTCTAGAGTGTATAATAGCAGTCAGTCATTCCAGAGTTAATTGACCAAGTGATTTTAATTTAAATTTTATGTAAAACAATATTTATATTAGAAAATTAAAAAAAGATCTCTTTATCTCTATGGAAATTAATTGGTTACAATTGTTATGCAGAACTTTTACAATAAAAGATAGCCTAGGTAATATTTTATTTTTCTATATTTTGTGAATAATACAATAAAATTTATGTCAGTTAAAGTATCAAATAAAATATGTCAAAATGCAATTATTTGGGAAAACCTACAATTGCAGGGGAAAAAATGATAATCCCAGGAACATTTTTTCTGTATCACTTAACAGCTGCTAGGGATCTTTCTTTCCTAAATGAAATAAAAGCAATTAATTGTATTACAATGCAGAATTTAGTTAATAATTATTTGATTTTACAGCTGCTGATCACAGTGAGAGAATTCACTTTGAGTTATTTATTAATTTATGTATGTATTTACTAGTGGCCAGTGCACAAAATTTGTGCACATTAAAAGGGAATTAATTCGAGAAAATATTTTAATGTTGCTATTTGCCCTTTCTCTATAATAGAAATGTCAGAGATGAAAGAAAATTAGTAAAATGTATATGAAAATCTTCCTCCTGTCAGAGTTTAGGGCATGTTGGAGGATCTGGAGTCAAGTCCCTGCCCACCCTCATGTGCCTCAAAATCACGTGAGACCCAGACTCGGCCAGGTTCACCCACATTGGGTGAGATCCAGACCTGGCCATCCCTACCTCTGTCAAGCCCCACTGGTTAGGGGATGCAGCCTCAGGTCCCCTAGTCCAGTGCCAGGTGGGGAGTGCAGCTTCAGATACTTTGGCACACCCTCAGGTTCCCCCAGCCTGGCACAGGGGTAGGGGGCCTGGCTTGAGGTCCCTGGGCCCAGGACTGGGGCGAGGGTTGCAGCCTAAGGTCCCCCAGGCTGGGATGGGGTGGGGAGTACACTTTTACATCCCCCATCAATCCTATCCAGGCATAAGGCATGGCCTGAGATACCCTGTCAAGCGCCCAGGCAGGGGTCATGACCTTAGGTCCCTCATCAATCCCTACTTGGTTGGGATCACAGCCTCTGGTCCCCAACCTTGGCCCGGTGCCATGCAGCCTCAGGTCCCACCTGATTACTCGTTAAGACTCATTAAGGGATCTTGGCCTCCTCTGTGGGCACAGTCATCTTGTGTTATAGAAACCCCCCTTCCACTGTGGGCACCACCATATTTGTGAAAGTCTGATAGTCAACCTGCATATTAATCTTTTATTAGTTAGGATAGATTCCTGGTGCATGGGTAGGGGCAAGCTGGTTTGCCCTAAGGGTGTCCCAGATCAGGGTGGGTGTTCCCTAAGGGCATGGGGCAGCCTGAGGGAGGGGCCTGTGGTGGTTTGCAAGCTGGCCACACACCCCGGGTGACCCAAGCAGAGTCCTTAGTATCTAGGATTTATTTATCTTCTACAATTGAAACTTTGTAGCCTGGAGCAGAGCCCAACCTCTTGCTTGTTTTGTGGTGGAAGCCATTTCTGTTGAGATTTATTTATCTTCCATAATTGAAACTTTGCAGCCTTCAGTGGAGGCCTGGGCCCACCAGGGTGTGTGGAAAGCTTGGCTCCCTCCATCACCTGGGAAACCCAAGCCTCCTTCCTGCTTGCTCCTTGGCCACATTCATCTTGTCTGAGATTTATTTGCATACTCACACCTGATTGGCTGATGGCCATAGCCTGTGGGTGTAGGGGAGTGATGGTTAATTTGCATATTACTCTTTTATTAGATAGGATTATTTTTATTTAATTATTATTGTTTAAAGTATTACATATGTCTCCTTTTCCCCCATTAACCTCTCCCTAGTTATTCCCAAACCCCTAGCACATGCCCTCACCCCTGTACGGTCTGTGTCCATGTGTTATGCTTATATACATGCATACATGTTCTTTGGTTGATCTCTCACCTCCTCCACTCCCCATCCTGCCTTCCTCTGAGGTTGGATGCTCTCCAGATCGATCCATGCTGTTGCAAATGGTAAGAGTCCTATTTTTTACAGCAGCATAATATTCCACTATGTAGATGTACCACAGTTTTTTGATCCATTCATCAGCTGATGGGCACTTAGGCTGTCTCCAAAGCTTAGCTATTGTAAATAGTGCTGCTACAAACATAGGGGTACATATATCCTTTCTGATTTCTTGGGATATATTCCTAGAAGTGGAATCACTGGATCAAATGGGAGTTCTAATTTTAATTTTTTTGAGGAAACTCCATACTTCTTTCCACAGTGGCTGCCCCAGTTTTCTTTCCCACCAGCAGTGGATGAGGGTTTCTTTTTCTCCACATCATCACCTCACTTTGAATTTAACCACTGGTTACTCAATAAAGCATACAATAAGTGTCAATCCAATATTTATTTGTAAAAGACTCTAACATGATATTCTAAAGGAAATGCTTATTATAGGATTATAGAAGAAACTTTGGGGACTAACACACTGAAGGAACTAAAGTATGAGAAAATCACACGAGAAATGCTATCTGGGAAGAATTTAATTAATTTTTTTTAAACTTAACAGGGTGTTAATTTATATGACATAGCAACTGGAAATTTTTTGGCTCAGTGGATAGAGCGTCAGCTTGTGGACTGAAAGGTCCCAGGTTCGATTCTGGTCAAGTGCATGTACCTTGGTTATGGGCACATCCCCAGTAGGGGGCATGCAGGAGGCGGCTGATTGATGTCTCTCTCTCATCGATGTTTCTAACTCTCTATCCCTCTCCCTTCCTCTCTGTAAAAAAATCAATAAAATATATTAATAAAATAAAATAATAAAAATTATAAGAATTTGTCTTTTAAACACACCAACAGACACACACACACACACACACACACACACACAGCAAATTAGGAGCAGTTCCTTCCTAGAACACCCATAAATGTCAACATACCTAGCGGTACATCATTATGCCTAAGTTCTTCCCAAAACAATGTATATCAAAGGCAAAAGTAATTATAGCTTATTGTAATTTTGTTTCATAACTTTGTTTGTGTCCTTGGCAAAGAAGATTTTCATTTGGAACTAGAAAGTAAAATATAAAGGATGTTATGTAAAAAGTAAATCTAACCCTGACTGGTTTGGCTCAGTGATTAGATCACTGGCTACACATCAAAGAGTTTCAGGTTCCATTCCAAGTCAAGGGAATATACCTTGGGTGCTGGCTATATCCCTGTCCCTGGCCAAGATGCCAAGGAGAGGCAACCAATCAATGTGCTTTTCTCACATAGATGAATGATGTTTCTTTCTCTCCCTCCCACTCCTTTTCCTCCCTCCTCTCTCTAAAAAGTCAATGGGAAAAATGTCCTTGGGTAAGGATAAAATAAAATAAATCTATAGTCCTAGATTTGAATAGGAAATATCAATATGAACTTATATGCAGTACTATAGGATGTGTATGTTTGTATGTTCATAAAATATGCTAGTTCTCTCCACTAAAGAAGCCTAGGAAAAAATGACTAATCAAATTTCTGTATTGCCCAGATAATGATCTTAAAAAATATTATTTACCACTAAGAAAAACTAGTTCTTCTTGCAGAAACATTGTTATATTGAATAAAGAAGAAACAAAGACCATTTGGACCATGTCAAAAGGACTCAGTTGCCAATTTCACAACCTTTCACTGGCCAGTAATATAATAATTTCAGGTTTAAAGAAATAAATTAATTATAATAAAAATTTCAATCTATGAGTTTATAATGATATTTTCATATATAGTAGACTCACTATTTCAGCGGTTACAAACCTTTAAGACCTCATAGACCACCAGTGGTCCACAGACCAAGGGTTAGTGACTGCTTTTCTATAGCGTGGACCTTGCTTTCATGGACTTCAGATTTAACAGAAAAAATTTCCAGTTGCTATGTCATATAAATTAACACCCTGTTAAGTTTAAAAAAAAATTAATCAAGATGTGCTCATAATTAAACTAACAGGTTATTTTTTGTTATTAATTCAATTATTTTTAAATATGCTTTTATTGATTTCAGAGAAGAAGATAGAGGGAGAGATAGCAATATCAATGATAACATAAAATCATTGATTGGCTGCTTCCTGCATGCCCCACACTGAGGATGAGCCCTCAACCCAGGCATTGACTCTGATCAGAAATCAAACCATAACATCTTGGATCATAGGTTGTTGCTCAACCAAAACCACACCAGCTAGGCTTAACTCTTATTTTTAACAAATTTTATCAAATAGACCATATGTTGAAATAAAACATTGTAGTAAGTTCTCCAATATCCTATATAATAAAAAGATAATATGCAAATTGTCCCTTTGGGAATTCAACTGATCACCAAGATTTCAACTATGACATGTTCTGGCCACCAGGAGGCGATGTGGAACAAAGGAAGGCCCCGGCTGGCAGTTGGCATCCATGGGAAGGAAGGCCCTGATCAGCCCTGATCACTGCCCAAGCTGAGGCACCCTACCTGTGAACAAATTTTATGCACTAGGCCTCTAGTAAATAAATATTACATATTTACAACTATAGTCTACATATTTAAACCCAAGAGTTACCTCTTGCAAACAATTTTCCAAGAAGGATTAGCACGTGATCATACCACATCACATGCATGCATGGTAATTGGTTCTGTTGTCACATGGACTGACTTTCTGCAGCAGTTTTAAACCATGCCATATGATGTTTCCATATGCTCTAAGCGATGGCCCAGCCATGTGTATTTATTTTCAGTTGCTAGTGAATGCACGCATTTACTAGAACTAGTCAGTATAAATTTAAAATTACAGTAATAGATATAAAAAACTTTTGTGTGACATTAAACTTTTAATATATACTTAATTTTCATTATACAAACATTTCTACATAAGTAAAAACAGGTAAACTAATTGGTCAGTTTGTTTTGTTTTGGTTAATCCTCGCCCAAGGATATTTTTTTCATTTGTTTTTAGACAAAGTGGTAGGTGAAAAGGAGAGACAGGGAGAGAGAAACATAGATGTCAGAGAGACACACTGATTGGTTGCTTCCTGCACATGCCCGACTGAGGTCAGAGATCAAGCCTGCAACCAAGGGATGTGCCCTTGACAGAAATTGAACTCAGAACCCTTCTTCCACAAGCCTACACTTTATTCACTAAGTCACAGGCTAGAGTTAATTTGTCAAATTTTTAACACATCTATTCGGAAAACCTACTTTATTTTTTAATTAATTAATTAATGTATTTATTTATTATTATTTTCCCCCTATTGCCCTACCCACCCCCCACAACAGGCCCTCATCGGTCCGCTCCCCCCCGCCCCCGCCTTCTCCCATTGACCTGTATCCACTGGCTATGCTTACAAACGCATAAACACAAGTCCTTCCATTGATCTCCTATAGGCCCCTCCTCCCCAACTTCCTTGCCTTCCCACTGTAGCGCGACAGTCTGTTAATTGCTTTTTTGCCTCTGTGTCTGCTTCCCCCACTCCACCACCTGTTTCTTGTCTTTAAAATCATCTTGCCCCTATAGGCTAGAAATAAACCCAGCAGAGCAAAAGAAAAATGATTGAGTCCCAATTTCAATGTCCAATAGCTTTGAGTCTGTTTCAGTGTCAAACAGTTCCTTATGTGTACATGTCATCAATGGTATCTAGATACTGGACAGATGGTGGTAATGCCAGTTCGACCCTCTCTAGTTTGGTCCTGGGCATCCTGTAGAGATGCTCAGCTGCTAACTGTTCACATGGCAAGGCGTCGTCAGCCTCTTCCATCTCTGGACTGTTTCTCCTTTTGCCTTCGTGGTTGGCACAGACATGTCAGTTCCTCTCTGTTGCAGGAGTCCATTTGGTCTTAGAGTTGTTTTCTGAAAGTACATAAACATATTCTCGACCAAGAGTTAATACAGGAATCTCTTCTATAAAATTGACTTGGGGTCCTTTTTATTTTTGCCAGCAACTTTTCCTTTGGCTTATTTTGACACCATGTGTGTTTTTCATGGGTGTCTTACTATTAGCATTATAAATGGAAATTAATTTTCTAAAGTGAAAATTTTCTAAATGTAATTTACTTACCTGATATTTTTCCTTACATGCTATTATTCTACTCCCCCCCCATCCCCCCCCCTTTTTTTTTTTTTGATTGATGGAGAACTTTGTAAATTTTTTAAGGCAATCTTGATAACTTTAAATTTTAAATTTTTGCACACAAATATGCCTGTTTTCTGTTCATTACATATTAAGCAATTTTACCATGAGATGAGCTATCAATAGAAAATTTAATTAATACTTTAGAAACAGTTTTTTGTCCAGTATACTTAAATGTTCTTGGGTGTTCTCTTATTTCAGTTCGCCAATATAAATTAATTGGAAAGCTTGATAACTATTTTACATCCAATTTAATACTCTACCAAAAGTATTAGATTACTCTGTATATATTAGTGGAGAGGTTTATTTGCATTGAATTGGCACTGAGCATTCCTAGTGCTAGGCTGAATTAAGATATAGGGCAGCTGCTGTTGGCATGTTTCTGTCTGTTACCTGGAGCTTGATCTGAGCTGGGCCATGTCTCTGTATGTTACCTGGGTCCCGATCTGTGCTGAGCATGGGAAGGGAGGTTTCCATGGGGGCAGGAGACCTCTCTCAGAAGGGTTGAAGGTTCAGACCGCTGCAAGGTTCGTGGGGAGGTGAGGGTCTGTGCCCCACCTCTGTTGATCCCCAAGTTCTCTCCTGATGGCCCCTCTGTGACTGTTCTGTCTTAGGTTGTTCCTTCCCTGAGGAATCTTACCCATCTCTGGCTAACCAGTCATGCTTAGGAGCCAAGAAGGGTGCTGTGAAGTTCAGATCTGTCTCCATGGTAGCCTATGCCTCCTGTGGCCTCCACGCCCAGCATCTGCCTTGGGAATCCCTTCACCTGCTGGCTGGGCCACGGCACTGTTCATTTATCTCTGGGAATTCAGGTTCCTTCAACAGAAAGGGCTCAGTTTACACCATTTAGCAAGAGACAGATCCATTATACCAGCCACCTCGAGGCTTCAACCTCAGCATGAATAGCGAGCTCAGGCTACAGCTGAGAACCATTGGGTTATGAGAAGAGGGTCCCTCTTGGCAAAAGAGGAAAGAGGGCCGGTATAGCAAGTGATTACCCAGTCACGTGAGACTCAGGGGCCGTGGAGGGCGGGGCCGACTGGAAGGCAAGGCGGTCCCTTAAGCCCTGAGACTCCAACCCTCCCAAGCTCAACAGAGGCTTCTGCGGCTTTGCACGTCTGGCATTATAAGGCTGAATCCAACACAGAAGTTTCCCCAGCATAGTGAAAATGCCGAGACAAGGGAAGGGATCACAAACAAAAGAAATGGAGGAAAAAAAACAGACTGGATATAGAGTTCAAAACCACACTAATAAGGTTTTTCAAGAATATGCTAGAAAAGATGGATAAATTTATAAAGTCCCAAGAGGAGATGAAAAAGGACCAACTAGAGATGGTAAAGGTCCAACTAAAGATGAAAAAGGACCAACTAGAAATTAAACATTCACTGACTGAAATAAAAAATATTATACAGAGTCCTAACAGCAGACTAGAGAAAGGCAAGAATCAAGTCAAAAATTTGAAATATAAAGAAGCAGAAAACACTCAACTGGAAAATCAAGAAGAGAAAAGAATCCAAAAATGTGAAGATAATGTAAGGAGACTCTGGGACAGCTTCAAACGTACCAACATCAGAATTGTGGGAGTGCCAGAAGAGAGAGAGCAAGATACTGAAAACCTATTTAAAGAAATAATGACTGAAAACTTCCCACAGCTGGTGAAAGAAATAGACTTACACGTCCAGGAAGCACACAGAACCCCAAATAAAAGGAATCCAAAGAGGACCACACCAAGACACATCATAATGAAAATACCAAGAGCAAAAGACAAAGAGAGAATATTAAAAGCAGCAAGAGAAAAACAGTTCATTACCTACAAGGGAGCACCCATAGGACTGTCAGCTGATTTCTCAACAGAAACAATGCAGGCCAGGTGGGAGTGGCAAGAAATATTCAACGTGATGAATAGGAAGAACCTACAACCAAGAATAATCTATCCAGCAAAGCTATCATTCAGAATTGAAGGTGAGATAAGGAGCTTCACAGATAAAAAAAAAGCTAAAAGAGTTCATCAACTCCAAACCAGTATTTTATGAAATGCTGAAAGGTACTCTTTAAGAAGAGGAAGAAGAAAAAGATTAAAGTCAAAAAATTATGAACAACAAATACGTATCTATCAACAAGTGAATCTAAAAATTAAGTGAATTAAAAATTTGATCAACAGAATAAACTGGTGAATATACTAGAATCAGCAGCATTGAAAGGGAGTGGACTGATAATTCTCAGGGGAAAGGGGTGAGGGGTATACAGGGAGAGACTGGACAAAAATCATACACCTATGGATGAGGTCAACGGGAGGGAGGGAAGGGTGGAAGCTGGGTGGAGGGGTGCTATGGAGGGGAAAAAAAAACAAATGTAATAATCTGAATAATAAAGATTTAATTAAAATTAAAAAAAGAACAGTTAAATTCATACTTTTTTAGTACTTTAAATTATTTGAAGCATAATGGTTCTTAAAAATATATAAATATCTTATTGCTCCAATTTAACAAATTTTAACACCTGCAATAAAATTACATATTACACTTCTAGGCAGTTTAAAGAAAATAAATATCAGTTTTCTGAACTTGACTTCATACGGAGTCAAATTATTCTAAGCTTTCTACTGAAATGAAGTAAACTAAATAAGCAAAGTGTTTCTTTTTCAAACCACAATTATGGGAGCATTTGGCAAACATATATGAAGAAAATAAAACTAACACCACACATAAATTAACATTCAATTTTTAAATCATTTGGGCTTATATAGCTATAACACCCAATTGGGAAATATTTAAACATTAAAAAAAATAAGTTTATTTTAAACAAATTACAATCACAATAGATCTATACAGTTTAAAGTATTATTGGTTTCCTTTACAATCCAATATTAGATAAATGATAGCTGATAGGTAGATAGATAGATGATTGATAAATCATATATGCCATATGTGTGTGTGTGTGTGTGTGTGTGTGTTCACAAACTAGATGCCTGGTGCACAAATTTGTGCATGGATGGGGTCCTTGGCCTGGCTGGCAATCAGGGTTGATAGGAGACATCTTGCCCAGGCCTGATAAGGGATCATTAGAGCTGACTGGTGGGAGGGACTGCCGAAGGTTGTCTAGATGTGGGAGGTTGGCTGTGGGAGCACACTGACCACCAGGAGCAGCTCCTATGTTGAGCATCTGCCCCTTGGTAGTCAGTGCACGTTATAGTGACTGGTCAACAAATCGTTCACTCTTTTGTTCACTTAGGCTTTTATATATAGAGATATATATTTGGAATACAAAATCAACTTGAGAATATTGCAAAGTGATTCTGTAATATTTACTGGGCCAAGGACATATACATTCTAGGGCTTTAATAAATTATGTTTGAAAGGAATCATTAGTTATTTGCATCTCACCAACATACTATTTCAAGTTCTTTTGATCTGTTACGTGGTACAAAAGCCTTATGATTATCAGTTTTCTCACAATCTCTATATATTTTCAGATATCCTTACCTTTCTATTTATCCAATGTTCTCCTATGATTTTCTTGTGATTTCCTTATCCAAGAACCTAAATTCTTCAATTTGGATTTCAAAACGAATTCTTTCACACATGTATTTAATTAACATCCTAATGTTCTAGGAACTGACATAAAGATTGTGTTAATCATAAACCTTTAAGACCAAAAGTTGTATTGAAATAAAGAGTTTATTGAGCCATATGCTTAATAAAAGACCAGGTTCTGAAAAAGGAACAGGTTCTTGGGCATGAAGTCTAAACCAACAGCAGCAGGGCAAGATGGAAATGACAAACATATTCACTCTCCTGGGTTGATGGGGCTCTTCTATACAATGAGTTTTGAGGGAAAAGACTAAAGTTGCTTTGCAAGGATTTATGCTGACTGTAGATAAGGGAGGCAGAAAAAGGCAAAGTGGAGAAAATTTTGAAATAGGTGAATAGTCTATAATTCAGAAATATTTTATACTCCTAAATCAGTTGGAACAAAAATCTGGATTGTTCATACATAAAAAAATACTGCCTTGAAGTTTATTCAAAATTTCAATGTATATCCAGGAATATGATCACGTTTATTTTGTTGTTGTTTTGTTTTGTTTTTAGCCATGGCAGTTAATTTATTAACTTCCATTGTCTCTTCTTCATATCCTCTGGCCAGATTTAATTCAAATTATGACATTTTAGAATATTTATCTTTACAGACATAAAGATCAGTTATAAAAACAGATTAGTTATTATTTAAGTGCAAACAGAAAATAAAAACAGAGGAGAAACCAGACAGTGGCATAGATAAACACCTAAACAGATGCCTTGCAAAACAATTTCAAAACTACAACTAAAAGGCAAAACAGACATCATCTAAAACCACAGGAAGGCTGGCTGAGTGGAAATTCTACAACCTGAAGGAAAGAGAAAAGCACACAGAGATTCAGAGAAGCTGGATAAGGCAGAGATATGGAGATGTGCATGGAGAGGACTGACAACTGAGTATGCGGTTGGCTTCTTCAAGCATGAGGAAGAAAAAAAACTACCGACTGCTCTGAACTCCAGTTCCAGGTGAGACTCTGGGTACCAAGACTTATAGAGGGAGAAATTGTACTATCTGGCAGTAGAAGAAACTTGAGGGGGCTTTCTCATGAAGGTGTTTGTGGCAATTACCATGGTACACTGAGACCAAGGGACCTTTTGCAGAAGAATTTATGGAAAGAAAATGTTGTCTGCTCCTTCCTGAGACTCCACCCCATCCAAGCTGAGCACAGAGGCTTTGGCAAGTCTTGTCTCATAAGGGTGTCTCCAGCACAGAAGTTCTCCCAGAATAGACACAGATGAGCCACACAGCCAATTGGCCTGGAAGTCAATTCCTCCTAGTAATACCCACAACAATCAAGGCTTAACTACAACAAGACTGTGCACACAGCACACAAAGGGGTACACAAAAAGTGTCCACCTCAGGTAACTGGGAAGGCTGAGCCACTGGGACCTATAGGACACCTAGCACAGAAAGCCACTCTATCAATACAGGGAAGCAGCCAAAATGTGGGGACAAAGAAACAGGTCACATGAAAAAACAGAGAAAAGCAAACAACTGGATATAGAGTTCAAAACCACGGTTATAAGGTTTTTCAATAATTTTCTAGAGAAGAAAAGTGGTGGTGAAATAGACTTACGTGTCTGGAGCCTTGTTGCTGAGCAGACAGAGAGAACAGCTGAGGGTCACACTGGGAGTGTTTTTGGCAAGTTAAGAGACAGTTATCCTCTAGGAGAAAGTGAGGGACTGCTAGACGGGGCTCCCCTGACCAAGCAGCCCCACTACCACAGGGTTTTTGTCTCCCAGAGCCACCAGCATGAACATGGAGACCACTTCATCTTGTAGGGGAGAGTGTTTGTCGATAGCAGCCTGAAATCTATAGCTGCAGCACCCACCAAACAGCCAGGAGACCCAGAATACCACTCTCCAATTAGCACAAACACTCAGATTGAGAGGAGCTCCACATGCCACACGGAAAGGTCAGATTTCACCTGGGATAAGGTGAAATCTCTGATCCTGCAGAACAGAGAGACACACACACTGTGGAACTGGACTGGGAGAAAGCTGTACATAGAGAAATATGTGGATGTGGGGCAGGGCGTGATCCCAGAATGTGGAAGGGGGCCCTCAGAGCTATTAACAGAGGGGAGCTCTAGAAAGCAACCCATTTGATCTGAAGCAAAAGGAGAGCCTGAGAGTAGTTAAAGTGTCCCGGCTCCTCAAACAGGAGTGGGGAAGGGGGATTGCACAGACTGCACTCTTTCCTCTTCAGACCCTGGCTTCTTATTGCTAAGCCCAATACATAGGATCACGCAATTGGAGACATCCTAAGAGACTGCAGTGGAAATTTGTTTTTCTGGAACTTGAGGATCAGAGCACAGATTAACCATAAGAGAATTAGTTCTGGGACAACCCACCCACACAAACCGGTATTGAGTGCCACAGAGAAAGCAGGATCTAAGCACAGGCTAGAGAGGACCTGTGCTTAGTCTCAGAGATCAATTCTGAAATACTGTCCCCAACTGGATGACTCACAAATTGACTCTCACTTAATCACAAAAGAAAAAGAGATTAAGACACACTGCCTGCTTAAAGAAAACACTGAGCAGCAGTGGAATGCAGGAAACTGCAAAACCCTCTCGACTGGGAAACAAGAGTGCCAAACAGAACAATATAGGAAGTGAAGGACCTCCACTAATGCCCAGTCTATTCTTTCATCTTTTATTTTTTTAATTTTTTAATTTTTTATATTTTAATTACAAATCTATTTTTTTCCTCAATTGATTTTTCCTTTTTAATTCTTACATTTTTATTTTCAACTAGTATTATTACTACTATTTTACCTTTTTGAGAAAAAGAAGTGCCATTTTTATATTCTCTTTATTTTACTTTGGGATTACAGTTCTACATTCTATTTTCATCTTTCCTTTAGCATAATTTTACCCTATCTCAACTCTACCTTTATGCCAATACTCTCTTCCTAACTTTCCCCATTTTGTTGTCTTGTTTCTCTTTCCCTTTTCCAACTTTAGATTTTCCCTATTCTTTCTTTTTACATGGTTAAAATTTTATTCCACTTATATATTTAATTTTGAATCCCCTACTCCAAGTCCATACACACCTCTTGAACAATGCAAAAAAATTGTATTTCTCTACGTCATTCTGTTGGTGTTTGGTTGAACGGTGATTAGATAGAATTGTTATACTTTTTGGTGAAATTGTTTTCGCTTATTCTATTTGTTTTATTTTGCTTTCTGTTTATTTTTTACCTCTGTTTTCCCTCGCCTCCTTTGATATTTGATGTTATTTGTACTTTGTATTAATCTCCAGGTACTTGTTGCCGGTATTTCTTGGGATTAGTGGCTGTTCTATTGGAGTTTTATCCTCACATTTATAATTTGTTCCCTTCTTCTTTCTTATTCTCTTTATTTTCTTTCTTACTTTTTTATTCTTTCTCTCTTCTTCCTCCTTTTCCTCTTCCTCCTCCTCCTCCTATTTTTCTCCTTTCTCCCAATTTCATTTTGCCACTTCTTTCTCTCTTTTTTCCTCCTTTTTTTCTTCTTTTTTATCTACTTACCCCTAATTTGTATTTCATTGATGGTCACCTTATTTGTGGTTATTGATATCATAAATATATTTCTGTTCAGTGCCTTGTGTTTATACCTGGTTGTGTTGTATTTTGTGCCTTTAAATCAACACAGGAGAGAGAACTACATAATCAGACACCCAGAGAAGAAATACCATGGGAAGATGAAGAAATAGACTGCATATGAAAGGAAAGTAGGTATCACCAAAAAAGGAAGTAAATTAAATATAAGCAAAAAACCTGCCAGAGAAAGAGTTTAGAGAAATGGTAATAAGGTGGCTGAGAAGAATGGGAGACAATATCGAGAATAAGAGTAAGAGCCAAGAGGAAATGAAGAAGAGCCAAGAAGAAATTAAGAAGAACCAAGAGGAAATGAAGAATGATCAAGAAGAAATGAAAATTGATATCAATGCTCTAAAGAACTCAATAGAAAGCTTCAATAGTAGACTAGAAGAAGGAGAGGACCACATTAGTGAACTAGAAGCAAAAGGAGATAGGAAAATATACTCCAGTATAGCAACTTCTAAAAAAGAAAAATAAAAAACAAGAGGAGAGTTTAAGGGAAATTTGGGATGACATGAAACAAACCAACATATGCATAATAGCGGTTCCAGAAAGAATGGAATTGAACAAGGAATAGAAAACCTGTTTGAAGAAATAATGACAGAAAACTTCCCTGTTATAAGAAAGAAAAAAAACATACAAATCCAAGAAGCTCACAGTATCCCAAGCAAAATAAATGCCAAAATAAGGACATCAAGGCACATTATAATTAAATTGACAAATACAAAATAAGAATCTTAAAAGCATCCAGAAAGAAAAAAGAAAGAGTCCTACAAAGGAAATCCCATAAGACTAGCAACTGATTTCTCAACAGAAACTCATCAGGCCAGAAGGGAATGGAATGAAATATACAAAGTCATGCAAATGAATGGTCTGATTCGAAGAATACTTTACCAAGCAAGTCTTTAATTCAAAATTGAAGGTGAAATGAGGAGCTTCACAGACAAAAAAGGACTAAGAGAATTTATTACCACCAAACCAGCAATGCAAGAAATATTAAAGGGTCTGCTATAAAAAAAGGGAATAGGAAGGGAAGAAGGAACACAGGGGTAAAGAATAAAAATGGGAACAAATAAGTACCTATCAATAATAATTTTAAATGTAAATCATTAAATGCTCCAATAAAAGATGTAGGGTAATGGATTGGATAAGAAAACATGACCCATATACCTGCTGTCTACAAGAAACCCACCTCAGAAAAAGAGATGCAAACAGACTGAGGGTGAAGGGATGGAAGATGGTGTTTCATGAAAATGGAAATGAAAAAAAAAAAGCTGGGGTGGCAATAGTTATATCTGACAAACTAGATCTCAAAGGGAAGGATATAACAAGAGATAAGGAAGGCTACTTCATAACACTAAAGGGACATTCCAACAAGAAGAAATAACTCTGGCAAACATACATGTACCCAAGGTAGGAGCACCTAAATACATAAAAAAAAAACTCCTGGAGGATATCAAAGGAGAGACTAACAGTAATACAATCCTAGTAGGAGACTTTAATACCCCACTGTCACCACTGGACAAATCCTCAAAACAAAAAAACAGCAAGGAAACATCAATCCTAAATGACACATTAGACCAGATGGAATTAATTGACATCTTCAGAACATTTCAATCCAAAGCCACAGAATACACATTCTTCTCAAGTGCTTATGGGTCATTTCCAAAGATAGATAATATATTGGGTCAGAGGAAAAGTCTCTTCAAATTCGAGATCATAGAAATCATATCAAACATTTTCTCAGATCACTGTGGCATAAAACTGGAAATCTACAACAATAAAGCAATACAAAGAAATCAAACACATGGAGAATAAACAGCATGGTATTAAACAATGACTGGGAAACCAGAGATATCAAGGAAGAAATAAAAAAACATCATGGCAACAAATGACAATGATAACTCAAAAATACAAAATTTATGAAACACAATGAAAGCAATCTTGGGAGTGCAGTTCATAGCTCTAAAAGCCTACTGAAAAAAAAAAAACAGGAAACAATGGTAATAAATTACCTAACCTTACAACTCAAAGAGCTAGAATGAGAGCAACAAGAAAATTCCAGTGTAAGCAGAAGGAAGGAAATAGTAAAGATCAGAGTAGAGATAAACAACATGGAAACCAAAGAAACAATTCAAAAGATCAACAAAATCAAGAGCTGGTTGTTTGAAAGGATAAACAAGATTGATGGACCTCTAACCAGGCTCAACAAGAAGCAAAGAGAGAAGACCCAAATAAACAACATCAGAAATGAAAGAGGAAAAATAACAACAGATACCTCCAAAAAAAAAAGGATTGTTAAAAAATACTATGAAAAACTCTATTTCAACAAACTGGACAACAGCAAGAAATGGACATAATCCTTGAAAAATATAACCTTCCAAAACTCAATCAGAAAGAATTTAAACATCCCCATAGGCCAAACACTATCAAAGAAATTGAAGCAGTCATCAAAAAGCTTCCAGCAAACAAAAACCTGGGACCAGATGGCTACACGGAGAGCTTTACCGAATATTCAAGGAAGAATTAAAACTTATCCTCCTCAGATTATTCAAAAATATTCAAGAAGAAGGAACACCTTCTTTGAAGCTAGCATCACCCTAACACCAAAACCAGATAAAGAAAACATAATGAAAGAAATTACATGCCAATATCTCTCATGAACATAGATACCAAAATCCTCAACAAAATTTTAGCAAATCGTATCCAGAATTACATCAGAAAAATCATACATCATGGCCAAGTAGGATATATCCCAGGTAGGCAAGGATGGTACAATATCCACAAATCAATAAACGTGATACCTCATATAAAGAAATTGAGAGATAAAAATCATATAGTCATATCAATAGATGCAGAAAAAACATTTGACAAAATCCAATATTCTTTCTTGATAAAAAACTCTCAACAAGGTGGGAATAGAAGGATAATACCTCAACATCATAAAAGCCATATATGATAAACCCACAGCTAACATCATGCTCAATGGGCAACACCTAAAACCATTTGCCCTAAGGACAGGAACAAGACAGGGATACTCACTCTCACCACACCTGTCTGACATACTGCTGGAAGTATTAGCCATTGCAATTAGACAAGAAGAAATAAAAGGCATCCAAATTGGAAAAGAATAAGTAAAGCTGTCCTTATTTGCAGATGACATGATACTGTACATAAAAAAACCCGAAGGACTCCATCCAAAAACTAACAGACTTAATAAATGAATTTGGCAATGTAGCGGGATGCAAAATTAATGCCAAGAAATCTATGAAATTCTATACAATGGAATAGAATAGAGAATCCAGATATCTACCCAAACCACTATGCTCAATTAATATTTGACAAAGGAGACATGAACATACCATGGAGTCAAGACAGCCTCCCAAATGCTTTTGGGAAAATTGTACAGATACATGAAAAAAATGAAATTAGACCACCAACTTACACCATACACAAAAATAATATCCAAAAGGATACAGGACTTAAACATAAGATGGGAAACAATAAAAATACTAGAGTGGTGGTTCTCAACCTGTGCATCTCAACCGCTAGCAGTGTCTCCTAAGACAATTGAAAAACACAGAAATTTACATTACGATTCATTAACAGTAGCAAAATTACAGTTATGAAGTAGTAACAAAAATAAATTTATGGTTGGGGTCACCACAACATGAGGAGCTGTGTTAAATTGTTGTGGCATTAGAAAGGTTGAGAACCACTGTACTAGAGGAATCCACCAGCAGCACAATCTCAGACATGTACCAAAAAAACTTCTTTACTTTTACTACTCCAAGTGCAATAGAAGCTAAAGAGAAAATAAACAAATGGGACTACATCAAAATTAAAAGCTTTTGCACAGCAAAAGAAGCCATCAACAAAACAACAAGAAAGCCCACTGTATGGGAGAAGATATTTGGAAATGTTATCATTGATAAAGGTTTAATCTCCAACATGTACAGCCAACTTATACAACTTAATAAAAAGAAGATAAATGATCTAATAAAAAAAATGGGCAATGGACCTAAATAGAACCTTTTCGAAAGACAAAAGAAGGAAGGCCAAAAGATACATGAAAACATGTTCAAAGTCACTAATTATCTGAGAGATGCAAATCAAAACAACAATGCAATAACATCTCAACACCTGTCAGAATGGCAATCATCAACAAATCAGCAAACCACAAGTGTTAGTGAGAATGTGGAGATAAAGGAACCCTCGTGCATTGCTGGTGGGAATGCAGACTGGTGCAGCCACTGTGTAGAACAATATAGAGTTTCCTCTAAAAACTAAAAATGGAACTCCCATTTGATTCAGCAATCCCACTCTTAGGAATATATCCTAAGGAACTAGAAACACCAATTAGAAAGGATTTATGCACCCCTATGTTCATAACAGCACAAATTACAGTAATTGCAATTTGGAAACAGCCTAGGTGCCCCTCAGCAGATGAGTGGATCAGAAAACTATGGTACATCTACACAATGTAATTCTATACTGACATAAAAAAAAGGAATTCTTACCATTTGCAGCAACCTGGATGGAACTGGAGTGCATTATCCTAAGTGAAATAAGCCAATCATAGAAGGAGAAACAACACATGATCTCACTCATTTGTTGATAATAAAGAACAGTATAAATTGATGAACAAAAAGATAGATACAGAGGCAGTAAAGCATCAAACAGATTGTCAAATTACAGCAAGAATGTTAAGGAGAGGTGGGCAGATAAGAGATCAACTAAATGACTTTTATGCATGCATATAAGCATAACCAATGAACACAAGACACTGAGGCCTTAGGATATGCCTGTGGGGGGGGCAATGGGAAGATATATATATACATGTAACACATTAATAAAAAAATTAAAAAATAAAAATAATTTACACAGAAAAAAAATAATTTTATAGAAAAGGCCAGTAAATTTAGTGAGATCCCAAGGATTTGAAAAAGGACCAACTAGATATTAGGCATTCACTAAAAGGAATAAAGAAATAATATACAGGGATTCTTGCAGAAATCAAATCAAATATTTGTAATACAAAGAAGGAAAAAACAAAAACAAAAACATTGAACAAGAAAAAAAATCTAAAAATATGAAGATAATATAAGGAGCCTCAGGGACACTTCAAGCATACCAACATCAGAATTATTGGGTTGCCAGAAGAAGAGAGAGAGTAAGATACTGAAAACATATTTGAAGAAATAATTACAGAAAATTTCCCCCACTTGGTGAAAGAAATAGACTTACAAGTCCAGGAAGCACAGGGATCCCCAAATCAAAGGAATCCGAAGAAGATTACAGCAAGACACATCACAATTAAAATGCCAAGAGCAAAAGTCAAAAAGAGGATATTAAAAGCAACAAGAGAAAAACAGTAAGTTACCTACAAGGGAACATCCATAGGATGTCAGCTGATTTCTCAACAGATACTATGCAGACCAGAAGGGAGTGGCAAGAACTATTTAAAGTGATGAATAACAAGAACCTACAACCAAGATTACTCTATCCAGCAAAGCTATCATTCAGAATTGAAGGTCATATAAAGAGATTCACAGATAAGAAAAAAGCTAAAGGAGTTCATCACCACCAACCAGTATTATACTAAATGCTGAAAGGTATTCTTTAAGAAGAGGAAGAAGAGAAAGATAAAGTTAAAATTATGAACAACAAATACATATCTATCAACAAGTGAATCTAAATCAAGTGAACAAAAAAATCTGATGAACAGAATAAACTGGTGAATTTAATAGAATCAGGGGCATAGAAAGGGAGTAGACTGACAATTCTCAAAGGGGGGGCCAAGGTATATGGGGAGTATGTGAAAAGACTGGACAAAAGTCATACACCTATGGATGAGGACAGTGGGGACTGGGGAAAGGGCAGAAGGTATGGTGGGAACCAGGTGAAGGAGAGCTATGGGGAGAAAAAAGAGAACAGTTGTAATAATCTGAACAATAAAGATTTATTTAAAAAAAAACAATGCAATGGCAATACCAAGTGGTGAGTGCTATAATAGTATTCTGCCTATATAATTGTAAAATGCATTCTAATGATATTTTACCTTGAGAATTATAAAATATATGCATTTAGTTTATTTTAGGGGAGGATGGTTGGTAAAAATGTAGGCAAATTAAGGATACTTCCTACAGAAGGTGGTAGGAATCAGATCAGGAAAATCTTGCACATAATCTAAGAAACCATAATTTTATTCTGAATGTTTGGGGAGATCATGGAAAATTTTTAACGGGGTATGACATGATCTAATTTACAATTTAGAAAACCCACTAAGGTTGCAATGTCACAAAGGAACTAAGGAAGATCAAAATTAGAGATAAGAAGAGCAGTAAAGAGAATAATTGCATAATATAAGAAAGTAATTATAGAAGGCTAAATAAAGAACATAATAGTGTGATAAAGAAAAATATAACAACCGGGCATAAGGTATATATCTGTATGTGCTGCCTCTCAAACCACACTAAAACTACAACCAAAAGACAAAACAACTATTCTCCAGAACCATGGGAAAGCTGTCAGAGTGGGAGTTCTACAACTACAAGGAAAGAAAAAAGTGCATTGAGACCTGGTAGGACCTGCAGAGGCTCAGAAAGGGAGAGGTACAGAAACACGCAAAAATTGGACTGGCATGCACTGTTTTTTTTTTTTTTTTTTTCAATTGGGAGGAAGTTACAAGTTCCCAATTGCGCTAAACTCCAGTTTCTGGTGAGATTCTGGTGACCCAAACTCATACAGGGAGAAACTGATCTGTCTGCCATCAGGTTGGAAAGAGAGGGTGGCTTTCTTGCAGGGGTGTGCACAGGAAACATTGTTTACTGCGCTGGGGTGCAGACTCAGGACAGGGATCAGAATGCAAAAATGCAGAGATCCAGAGGGCTGACTGGCAGCCAGCAGTATTTGCCAGGTCCTAGCAATTTTCTGAGACCCTGCCCTGTGCAATTTACAAACCCAGAGAACTGTGCATAATGTCTTTTGCATATGAATGGCCTGCCCTTTTGCAGCTTAACCTAACAAATTGCAGCTGGGTCAGACAACTCCAAAACTTCCAAACTTCAAGCAAATAGGAGAAATCTGTGGATCTCCCTGTAGCTCCTGTTGGGTGGTCTCCATCCTTGGAGATCCAGGAACCAGTGTACCTAGAGTTCAGTGTGAGATGACAGCAGATTTCAACTTCTCACATACATAAGTGAGACACTCAAGAGGCAGAATTGGTGAGCACCAACACCTTACTGAAGCAAGTCCTGCCCCATAGGGGTGTCTCCAGCACAGCAGTTCTTCCATTACAGACAGAGGGGGTCTTCACAGCCAATTGGCCTGGAGGCAAATTCCTCCCAATGTACCAATAGCAATCAAGGCATAACTACAATAAGACTGTGTACCCAGACCACAAAGGGGTGCACCAAGAGTGTCTACCTCAGGTGATTAGGGTGGCAGAGCTACTGGTCCATAAAGGTCAACTAGCACACAAAGCCACTCCATCAACACAGGGAAGCAGCCAAAATGTGGAGACAAAGAAACATGTCACAAAATGAAAGAAATGGATGAAAGCAAACTACTGGACATAGAGTTCAAAACCACATTTATAAAGTTACTGAAAATTCTTCTACAAACCACTAAGAAACTTAATGAGACCTCTGAGAAACTTAGTGAGACCTTCAAGGATCTTAATTAGAATGCCAAAAAAAAACAAAAATGGAAAGAAGCAGTCAAAAATTAAGCATGCACTGTCTGAAATAAAGAATAAAGAATAATATACAGAAATCCAGCAGCAGACTAGAGGACCCCAAGAATCAAACCAAAGATTTGAAATATGAGGAAGCAAAAAAGACCCAACCTAAAAAAATAGAAAAATGAGTCCAAAAATGCAAAGATAGTGTAAGGAGCCTCTGGGACAATGTCAAGCATACCAACATCAGAATTATGGGGGTGCGAGAAGAAGAGAGAGAATAAGATATTGAAAACCTATTTGAAAAAATAATGACAGAAAACTGCCTCAACCTGGTGAAAGAAATGGACTTACAAGTCCAGGAAGCACAGAGAACCCCAAACAAAAGGAGTCCAAAGAGGACCACAACAAGACACATCATAAATAAAATGCCAAGGGCAAAAGACAAAGAGAGAATCTTGAAAGCAGTAAGAGAAAACAGTTACCTACAAAGGCATACCCATATGACTGTCGGCTGATTTCTCAACAGAAACTATGCAGGCCAGAAGGGAATGGCAAGAAATATTCAAAGTGATGAATAGCAAGAACCTACACCCAAGATTATGGTACCCAGAGCTATCATTCAGAATTGAAGGTCAGATAAAGAGCTTCACAGACAAGAGAAAGCTAAAGGAGTTCATCACCTCCAAACCAGGATTATATGAAATGCTGAAAGGTATTCTTTAAGAAGAAGAAGAAGAAGAAAAAGGTAAAGATAAAAATTATGAACAACAAAGTGATAACAAATACATACCTATCAACAAGTGAATCTAGAAATCAAGTGAATAAATAATTTGATGAACAGAATAAACTGGTGAATATAATAGAATCAGGGGCATAAAAATGGAATGAACTGACAATTCTCCGAGGTAAGGGTGTGTGAGGGAAAAGACTGGATAAAAATCTTACACCTATGGATGAGGACAGTGGCAGGGGATAAGGGCATGGGGTGGGGGTGGGGAATCAGATTGAGGGGAGCTATGGGTGGAAAAAAGAGGAACATCTGTAATAAATTGAACAATAAAGATTTATTAAAAAAAAGAATTAAAAGATCATTTAAAAAAGAATTGTTAAGGGGAGGGGCTACAATGGTAAAGAAGGAAGATCTCTGTTTCAACTCATCCCACAGATACAGCAAAACTACTATTAAATATAAAATAATCATCTCTTAAAACTAGCAGAACAGATTCTCAACAACTGTGAATAAAAAAAAAGTCACATTGAGACAAATAAGAAGGTCCCACAAATTGGAGGGTATTACAACAGTAGAAAGCCACCTCATCAAAATTGAGGCTACAAGTTGAATTTCAGTGTCCCCAGCCAAAGGGGGCTGCATTGGGAAGAGGCACCCCATAACACTGGTTGAAGGAACACTAAGTCTATGTCCAAGACAACTAAGGGATTATGGGAACTGAGTATCCTCCCCTAAAAGACCCACCAAATCCTCACTATATTTGAGCCCCAGCTCATGGAGAGAAGAAATGTGTGTGTGTGTGTGTGTGTGTGTGTGTGTGTGTGTGTGTACGCGCTCTGCCAGGGAAATAGTGGGGCGACTTTGCTCCTAAAGGGCCCACACATGATCTACATGATCTTACTGAGTTTCAGCAAAGAGACAGCAGGTTGAAGGCATTTGAGTCATATATGAAGGTTATTTGTCAGAGGGAATTGCTTCAGCTCTCTCCAAAACAGAGTCACTGATGAGTACCATCCCTTGTTTGTTTATTGCCTTCTCTCCTCCCAGACTGTCTGTTCTGGTTGGTGACAAGACCAATACTCTCCATTAGCTTCATAAATGTTTTCTCTGTCCATCAGCCCAGGAAGAACCATCTAGACCAGTGGTCAGCAAACTGTGGCTTGCAAGCCACATGCAGCTCTGTTGACTAATTAGTTTGCGACCACTGAGCTAGACCAGCATACACCTGAAGTGGCACCTGAATCCTCAGAACCTAGCAAACCTCCGCACTAAAGCCAATCCTACACACTCGGCAGACCTCCAAAATAGCACCCTGATCTCCAAAACAGCCGGGTTCCCCAATGGCAACCTACCCTACAGCTCCAAAGGTACACCCTATCTTCCTGCCCTCTAGCATCCTGCAGGCCCTGGGAAGGGCCTTGAAGGCTGTATCCCACTTCCCAATACCTGGCAGAAGCCCAAGAATATTCCCTAACCTATTTCCTAACTCTACCATCTGGCTATCCTTCAAAGTAGCACCCCACTCTTCAGGACCCAGCAGGGTTCAAGGCAAGTCCCAGAGTAGCACCCATGATCCAGTGCTCAGCAGGTGCCTGGTGAGTCTCCAAAGTGGTGATTCCCACTAGCACGAAAGCATATAGTACTGAACTGCCCCCAAAGCAGGTTCAAAGTGTTAGCACCCAGACATCAACACACTTGCTACAGTAGAAGCTAGACCGTACAGCCACCCACACTGGAGACTTGCTCTGCACACCAGTAACAGTCATGGACAAATTCTATAGCCAGTGACATCAGATACACACATCAGTGGTGACCAGGCCTTCTAGTAAGCTAGATCAGGTGCCAGACCTGACCACCAGCATACCAGGAACAGTCAGAGCAGACTCAGTAGTGCACCCAATGTACTAACAGTCCAACTGTGGGAACCTCTTTCCACGTCCCGCGTGGTTCAGGGTTCCCGGGTCAGGGTTCGGGTTCTGAAGGAGCCTGCATGCAAACGAAATGAGAGACTAGAAAGCATTAATTTGGCGATATTGGGGGACCAGGCGGGAGCCTTCCTCTAGTGGAAAGGACTGCCATTTGCTCTGGCCTTTTTCTCCCTTTTATTAAGGCTTTGGGACACACCCCTAGCCTTTAGGCAGGAGGTAACAGAAATTAACATGATACAAACAGATAGTTTCAACTAAACAATGAGTAATCAGCTCTGACCTTTCAGAGCAATTAAGGTTGGCCAGCCTTCTGGCTTCCCATTTACATCCATTTAGTGAGAACAATATTTGGTTTCCGACACCAACCACTAGAGGAGGATATATGCAGCCAACATTGGGGCACGTCTGGAGAAGCGGGTTCTGGTGATCAAAGGAGACTGTGCTACTGGGCCCCATGGGACACCTTCTTCATAAGGCCACTCTTAAAATACTGTGAGACATAGCTGATCTACCTAATATACAGAACAAACACAATCTTAGGCAACATGAAGAGATTATAGAATATGCTCTAAACAACAAAGTAAGACAAAAGTTCAGACAAAATCTAAATAACTGGAGGGCAGGAAGATGGCAGCTGGCAGATCAGCAGGGAGGAGAGAGTGTGAGAGAGTGAGGGAGTGAAAGGAGATGTTGAGACATGTGTGGTGTGTGTGCATGAGAGTGAAGGACAGTTAGATCCTGAAAGACTTTCCAGACCTGGAGGACTGGGCCCTCGTAGATTGAGACCCCCCCTTTATTGCTGCAAGCATTCCCCAGTGGTAGCACTAGCACAGAAAATATGCCATCTTGAAGGGCAGAATTTTTTGACTAGGAACCCAGGCTCATCACCACTCAGACTGGACTCAGATGAAAACAGAGAGCCTACAGCTACTCTGGACAAAGACCTGCTACCACAGTTACAGTCCCACGGACACTGAGACTCATGCCAGTTTATCTCAGGCTCCTGTGAGTCACAGAGGGCATTCCCTTCTAGCCTACCCACAGCTGGAGCATAGGCCCCAGGCATCCCAAGCCATCCCTGACTGTTGGCTAGCATGACTCTTTCCAGCCCCTAACTGTCAGAATGCAACTCCCACAGGACAACAAGGGCTGCAGTCTCCTGGCCACCCAAACCAGCACTGTCAGCATGTGAGGATTCCACCAGCTGCCCCTCCTGGGCACCTGGGCCAGCTCCTGACTATTACCTTGCGCAGTTCCCATGGACCATGTCTCATGGACACCCCAGCCAGCCCTTGACTGTTGGTGCGTGGCTCCCACTGGACTCGGCCGTACATCTCCCAGGCACCTAACCCAGCCCCTGACTGTCAGTGGCCATGTCTCTTGAGCACTCAAGCAGGCCCCTGACTCTCAGCACTCATGGAGCTCTTGCAGACCTGTGAGGATGCATCTCCCAATACCCTGAGCATGCCCTTGACTGTAAGGGTGTGCTCCTTTCCCACCAAGCCCGCTGCATACCTCAGACCCTACACAACTCAGTGACTGGACTTTTCAGCAGAAGCAAAAATGGGGAGACAAAAATGCAACCCCCAAAGGAAAGAAAATAAGTAATCACCTTTCAAAATACCCTGTTTCCCTGAAAATAAGACAGTGTCTTATATTAAGTTTTGCTCCCAAAGAGGCGCTAGGTCTTATTTTCAGGGGATGTCCTATATTTCCATGAAGAAGAATACGGTACACATTTATTGTTGCACCAAAAAAAAAAAAAAAGGAAATGTATTACCTGTATACAGTAAGGTAGTATTGTCATCACAAACCAGCTCGCTGATTGACTGTGGCACACAGCCAGAACTGTTCAGGCAGTGCAAGGTCTCTTTACATCAGGAGTCAGACACCTTACAGTAGCTATTATTGGGGAGGTCTTATTTTCAAGGGGATGCCTTATATTACAGCAAGAGGCAAAACTGGAAGTAGGTCTTATTTTTGGGGAAACAGGGTAAGAAACCAAATGAAAAAGAGACAGGCAATATGTAAGGAAAAGAATTCAGAATAATCTTCATACAGTTCATAAAAAGAATAGATGAGAAAATCAACAACCTTTGTAAAAAATCAAGAAGAAAACAAAAGTTTTATAGCTCCAATGAAGCACACAATGGAAGGTTTCAAGAATAGACTAAGAGAAGCAGAGGACCAAATTAGTGATATACCAAATAGGGTAGAGAAACAAGCCTAATCTGAACAGCAGCTGGAGAAAATATCAGAAAATAAGAGGAGAGCCTAAGAGAGCTTTGGGACAACATGAAACAAAGGAAAATATGTATAATAGGGGTGCAAGAAGGACAAGAAGAGCAGCAAAGGACAGAGAACCTATTTGAAGAAGAAATAACAGAAAACCTCTCAGATATGGGGAAGAAAAAGGTGACACAACACAGAGAGTCCCAAATAAGTTGAAACCCAAAGACCCACCCCAATACATGTTGTAATTAACATGGAAAACATTAACAACAAAGAGGGAATCTTAAGGGCTGTAAGGGAAAGACAGAGTTACCTACAAAGGATCTCCCATTATATTATCCACTGATTTCTCAACAGAAAAACATCAGGCCAGAAAGAAATGGAAGAAACTATACAAAGTGATGCAAAGTAAGGGTCTGAATCCAGGAATTCTCTATCCAGCAAGGGGAAATCAGGAGCTTCACAGACAAAAAACAAAACAAAACAAAACAAAAAAAACCACCACCACCACCAACAACAACAACAACAAAAAAAAACAAACACTAAGGAAGCAATTTCTCTTAAGATTATGGTGACCACTGTATGGATTCCCTCTCATGTCCACCTTCCTAGTTGTCTGTGCCCAATGATTATGCTCCTACACATGAGATAAAGATTTTTTTAATGAAACTGTAACATGAAAATCATTTTGGAAGGAAATAAAGAGAAATTTCCTTTAAATGTCCTAAGGATTGTAATTGAAAGTCAACATATTTGGTCTCTTGAGCTAAGGTAAGTAATCTGTGTTTTTGCCTTCCTGAAAAAGTTTATATAAAGTTACAAAGAGAAATTGACAGCCATTTTAAATTGAATTGCCATGGCCTAGAGCAAAGAATATCCTTACATGATATTATCCTACAATATCATTTAATTTTTGATATTTCACAACAGCATATTGTACAACTATCCCAAACGAACTTACAACTTAATTATTTGATGTTTAGCAGCAATTTAAATAGAGGGCATGAAAGGATTTAAGCCCTTTCAGAAGGAATTAAGGCACTGGGAAGGCACTTGAGCATTCTATACTGGCCCTATTTCCTCTTTTGCCAAGAAGGACCCTCTACTCACAACCTAATGGCCCTCAGCTGTAGCCTGAACTCTCTATTCATGCTGAGGTTGAAGCCTCGAGGTAGCTGGTATAATGGATCTGTCTCTCCCCAAATGGTGTGAGCTGGGCCCTCCCTGGAGAAGGAACCTGAATTCCCCTAGATAAGTGATCAGTGATGGGGACCCTGCCTGCAGGCAAGGGTATCCCCAAGGCAGGAGCTGGGCTTGGAGGCCATGGGGGCATAGGCTTAAATGGAGACAGAACTGAACCTCACAACACTCTGCTTGGCCTGGAGGATGACTGGTTATCCAGAGATGGGTAAGATTCCTCAGGGAAGGAACAACCTAAGACAGGAACAGTCGCAGAGGGGCCATCAGGAGAGAACTTAGGGGTCAATAGAGGTAGGGCACAGAACTTTACCCCCCTAACCTTGCAGGGGTCTGAACCTTCACCCCTTCTGAGGAAGGTCTCTTGCCCCCATGGATACTTCGCTTCTCATGTTCAGCACAAACTGGGACCCAGGTAACAGACAGAGACATGGCCCAGCTCAGATCAAGCTCCAGGAAACAGACAGAAACATGCCAACAGCAGCTGCCCTATATCTAAATTCAGCCTAGCACTAGGAATGCTCAGTGCCAACTCAATGCAAATAAACCTTTCCACTAATATATACAGGGTAATCTAAGATTTTTTGTGGAGTATTAAATTGATGTAAAAGAGTTATCAAGCGTTCAGATTAATTAAAATTGGCAAACTGAAATAAGTGAACACTGAAGAAAATTTAAATGTACAGGATAAAAAGCTGTTTCTAAAGATTTAACTAAAATTTCTATCGATAGCTCATCTCATGGTAAAATTGCTTAATATGCAATGAACATAAAATAGGCATATTTGTGTGCAAAAAATTAAAATTTAAAGTTATCAAGATTGCATTAAAAATTTTACCAAATTCTCCATTAATTAAAAAAAGGGGTGTGGGGAGAGTAGGATAATATCTGTAAGGGAAAATATCTGGTAAGTAAATTGCATCTAGAAAATTTTCACTTTAGATAATTAATTTCCATTTGTAATACTAACAGCAAGGCACCCATGAAAAACACACATGGTGTCAAAATAAGCCAAAGGAAAAGCGGGTAGACAAAAATATAAAGGACCCCAAGTCAATTTTATAGAAAAGATTCCATTTTTAACTCTTGGTCAAGAATATGTTCATATACTTTTAGAAAACAACTCCAAGACCAAGTGTACTCCTGCAACAGAGAGGAACTGACAGTTCTGCTCCAATCATGAAGACAAGAGGAGAAACATTCCAGAGATGGAAGACGCGGACAGGGCCTTGCCATGTGAGCAGTCAGCAGCAGTGCATCGCTACAGGATGCCTACATTCAAACCAGAGAAGATCGGACCAGCATTGCCACCATTTGTCCACTATCTGGATACCATTGATTACATGTACACATATGGAACTATTAGACATTGAAACTGGGACTCAAACATTTTTCTTTTGCTCTTGTGTGTTTATTTCTAGCCTAAAGGGGCAAGATGTTTTAAAGACAAGAATCAGGGGGTGGAGGAGAATCGGATGCAGAAGCAAAGAAGCAATGAACAAACTGTGGTGCTAAAGTGGGAATGCAGGGGAGGTTGAGGGGGAGGGGACTGTAGGAAATCAACTGAAGGACTTCTATACATGTGTGTGTAGGCATAGCCAGTGAATACGGGGAATTGGGGAAGAGCGCAGGAGGGAGGAGACAGGTGAGGGCATGTATTGGGGGGTGGGGAGGGCAATAGGGAAAAAATAAAAATAAAATAAAATAAATAAATAATAAAAATAAATAAATAATCTATTTCTAAAACAACAACCACCACAACAACAACAAAACATAGTAGACTAGAGGAATCCAAGAATCAAGTCAATTATTTGAAATATGAAGAAGCAAAAAAAACACCCAACCAGAAGAATAAAAATAATTAAAAATATGAAGATAGTATAAGGAACTTCTGAGACAACTTCAAGTCACCAACATCTTAATTTAATGGTGCCAGAAGAAGAGAGAAAGGAAGATATTGAAAACCTATTTGAAAAAATAATGATGGGAAACTTCCCCTACCTGGTGAAAGAAAGGGACCTACAAGTCCAGTAAGCACAGAGAACCCCAAACATGAGGAATCCAAAGAGGACAACACCAAGACACATCATAATTAAAATGTCAGGAAAAAAGTCAAAGAGAGAATCTTAAAAACAGCTAGATAAAAATGTTACCTATAGGGGAGTACCAATGGGACTGTCAGTTGATTTCTCAACAGTGATTATGCAGGCCAGAAGGGAATGGCAATAAATATTCAAAGTGATAATTAGCAAGAACCTATAACCAAGAATACTCTACACAGCAAAGCTATCATTTAGAATTGAAGGTCAGATAAAGAACTTCATAGGCAAGAAAAAGTTAAAGGAGTTCATCACCAACAACCAGTATTATATGAAATGCTGAAGGGTGCTTTTTAAAGAAGAAGAAAAAGAAAAAGGTAAAGATAAAAAATTATGAACAACAAAGTGACAACAAATAACATATCTACCACCAAATGAATCTAAAGATGAAATGAATTAAAATCTGATGAACAGAATAAATTTCTGAATGGAATAGAATCAGGGGTATGGAAATAGAACATACTGACAATTCTCAGAGGGAAGGAAATGTAGTGTGGTGCAGGAAGAGATTAGACAAAGATCTTATATGCATATATGCATTACCTATGGACACAAAATAGGGTGGTGAGGGCCTGGGGTGGATTGGGAACAGGGTGGAGGGGAGCAATGTAGTGTGGGGAAGAAGGATATCTATGATAATCTCAAAAATAAAGATTTAAAAAATTAAAGGTAGAATTTTCCTTTGACCTAGTAATCCTATTTCTAGTAATATATCCCAATAAAACAGAAATACCAATCAGAAAGGACATATGCACTCCTATGTTCAAAGTAGCACAATTTACAATAACAGACTTGGAAACAGCCTAAATGTCCATGAACAGATTATTGGATTAAAAAACTGTGGTATATCTACAGAATGGAATGTTATGATAAAAAAGAAAGAATTTTTATCATTTGCAATAGCATGGACAGAGCTGGAGTTCATTATGCTAAATTAAATAATCCTGTCAGATAAATACATATCACATGATCTCACTCACTTGAGGAATATAATGAACAACATAAACTGATGAACAAAAATATAACCAGAGTCATAAAAGCATAGAACAGAATGTCAAACTTAGGAGAAAAGATGGGGCGAGGGGGTAAAGACATCAATCAAAGGACTTGTATGCTTGCATATGAGCATATCCAATGAACACAGAAAGGTGGGTGAAGGCACGTGGGGGCAGATTGGGAGAGGTTAAGGTGGGAGAAAGAGACATGTAAGACTTTAAACAATAAAGAATTTAAATTTTCAAAAATAAATTGGATATAAGCAGTTTACAAAATAAGAGTACAAAATCATGGTCATAAAGATACTCAATGAACACAAGAAAAGCATGGCTAAATACAGTAGAATTTCAAAATAGGTATAGA
>JAAGEH010000286.1:56166188-56253545 GCA_011751065.1 Lasiurus cinereus | reverse complement strand
TGTTACTGATGCTTTCCCCTGAAGTAAGCAGGATGTGGAGGAAGAGAGACACTATGGCAATCCAGTATGAAAGTCCACTCTCCCAGTATACTAATCCAAAGTCTCCTTTCTCACCATGAAAAAGTTTTAAAAATTTAGAGATGTATCTGGAATTTCTGTACTCGTGAGGAGAGAAGCCCGGCTTAAAAAGAAATGTGCGCAATTGTCCACCTTTTTGGACATATTAGAGAGGGTTTGAAGCTGGAATCTCTCCACAAAAGCTGCAGAAAAAGAAAAACCCAGAACTGGTCTTTATTTTTTAAGAAAAATGGCGTAAAGGAACCAAAAGGAGAAGATTATGTGTTATTAATCAAGGTTTTCAGCTAAATGCAAATTAAATTGGGAGAAAATAAAATAAAATTAGGAATTCAAAATACGTTGTTGATTGGTCTAATAAAAAAGGATTAATTCTGTGATTCCCAGCTAACAGTTTAAAAATATAATTGATATCTTAAGATAATTATAAAAAATATTATAATCTTTAAATCATATATGAATATATATATTTTATGTTTTTTTCCATGTTAAAATTTCAAGGCTTTAACAGAGATGATTCTTGTAAAGCTCCGTGGGCCCAGAGTAATACAAGAATTTGTTCTCTCTTTTTAAAGGACATCATCTTAAATTTAATCAATCTAATATACTTGAAATTTCATGGAAAGCTTTATCAAATGAGAATTAATAACTATATTTTAAATGTTGTAAAGGTTTTGGCCTCTAAGAAGGACACAAGGTAGCACTCTAGGGATAGGTATAAACACTCAGCCTCTGAGAGATCCAGTCTCTCGGTGTCCTGGTTGTCAGAGAGGTAACCATTGGGCAAGACAGTGTAAATCAAAATGGGCAGCCTCTAGATCAACCACCGGGAAACGGCCAGAGAGGTGCCCCACCAGTCCCATTATAAATAGGGGAAACCTGCCCTGCAAGGCCCACAGTGGATTCCCTCATCCGAGCAACTCCAGGAAGCGCAGGCCTGGATCTTAACAGCACTATAGCAGTCACTTTGACTCCTGATATTGCTCTGCAAGCTATTCCTACAGGAATTTGGGGTCCTATGTCACCGGGAGCATGGTAAAGAGGAAGGTACAGATGCCTAAGAACGTATTTCTTGCAATACCAACATTTATCAGCGGTACAGTAATATTACCTGGGGCACATGGGGAAGTATTTTTGAGTTATATTCCTGACCCTTCATGGGTAAGAACCCTTAGGTGTACTGATTCCCCTGTTTCTTGTAGTCTCTAAGAAGGGCAAAATTAAGTAACTAAATATTTCTTAAAATTCCAACATTATATGTGCTGCTGAAGCGAGCACAAAATTCCAACATTAGAATTTAAAATGACAAAAAGCCCATAGCTGCTTGTATTCTTAAGCTAGAGGCGGGGCAACATTTGTGGCTTGTGAATCAGACATAAACATTTACTAAATTTCTTTTGCTTTTATATTGAGATACCTACTTTAATTAATAAATTAGCTTTTTAAATAAAAATCAAGGTTTTCAGCTAAATAAAAAGCCAATGTTTTTGTAAGCAATTTGATTAAGTATTCTAATAAAGTAACTAAGACCTTGTCTATACAAAAAGAAACTGATAGCCAGTTTGAAATTGAATTGCCATGGCCTAGAACAAAAGAATATCCTTACATAATATTATTCTACAATGTCATTATAATTTTTTTAACAAATATCCCAAACTTACAATCTAATTCTCTGAATATTTGGTAGCAATGAAAAAAAATAACATAAAAGGAATTAAGGCAGTGAGAAGGCACTTGAGCATTCTATATTGGCTTTTCTTGCTCTTTTTTCCAAGAGGGACTCTCCCACAGCTGTCGCCTGAGCTTTCTGTTAATGCTGAGGTTGAAGCCTCATCTTGGCTGGTACCATGAATCTGTCTCTCACCCAGTGGTGTGAGCTGGGCCCTCCCTGAAGAAGAAACCTGGGTTCCCCAAGATATGTGACCACTGCTGGGACCCTGCCAGCAGGCGAGGGGATCCCAAGGCAGGTACTGGGCGTGGAGGCCACAAGGACATCGGCTACCAAGGAGACAAGGAGACGGAACTGAACTTTACATCAACCTGCTTGGCCCGGGAGGATGGCTGGTTAGCCAGTGACGAGTAAGATTCCTCAGAGGAGGAACAACCTAAGACAGACACAGTCGCAGAGGGGCCATCAGGAGAAAACTTGGGGATCAACAGAGGTGAGGCACAGATCCTCACCCCCACAACATTGCAGGGGCTTGAACCTTCACCCCTTCTGATGGAGGTCTCCTGCCCCATGGCTACTTCACTTCCCACGCCCAGCTCCGATCGGGACCCAGGTGACAAGACAAGATTTGGCCCAGCTCCGTTCAGGACACAGATGACAGACAAAGATTTGGTGCAGCTCAGATTGGGACCCAGCAACAGACAGACTTGGCTGAAAGCTGCCCTATATTCTAAATCCAACTTAACACCAGGAATGCTCAGGGCCTACTCAAGAATACAAATAATCCTTTCCACTACTATTTACAGGATAAAACTAAGATTGTCGTTAGAATACTAAATTTAACAATAAAATAGTAGTTAAATTTTCAAATTAATTTAATTGGTTAATTGAAATAGGTGAATATTCAAGAAAATTTAATTGTACTGGAAAAAAGTATTAACAAAAAATTTCTATTGGTAGTTCATTGCATGGTAAATTACTCAACATGCAATACACATAAAGCAGTCATATTTGCATTATAAAAATTTTCCAAAAGCCTCATAATTACATCAAAAAAAGGGGGGATAGTACAGTAATATTATGTGAGGAAAAGTATCCTGTAAGCAAATTACATCTAAAAAATTTTTTTTCACCTAACAGCAAGACACCCATGAAAATCATACATAGTATTAAAATAAGTCAAAGGAAAATCATTTGGGCAAAAATAAAAAGGATCCAAAGTCAAATTTATAGAAAAAATTCCTTTACTAACTTTTGGTCGAGAATTTTTATATATTTTCGGAAAAACAGCTCCTAGACCATGTGAATTCCTACAACAGAGAATGTTCCAGCTATGAAAACAAGAGGAGAAACAGTCCAGAGATGGAAGATGCTGACTACACCTTGTCATCCTAACAGTCAGCAGCTGTGCATCGATGCAGGTTGCCCAGGACCAAACCAGAGAGGGTCGGACCTGCATTGCCACCATTTGTCCACCATCCAGAACTGAAATATCATTGCTAATACGTACATTCAAAAAACTGTTGGACATTGAAACTGGGACTCAAAGGACTGTTGGTCCAGAAAGAAAGATACTATAGACTTATTCATTTACCTCTTAGCATAGCCATTGTTGCTTGTCTTATTTTTTGTTCTTAATATTTATTTCTCATCTGCAGATGAAAGATGTTTTAGAGGAAAAGAAAACGGGAGAGATGTCAGAAACCAAATATTGTTCTCACTAAAGAGATGTAAACAGGAGGCCAGAAGGCTGGTCAACCTTAATTGCTCTGAAAGGTCAGAGCTGATTACTCACTGTTTAGTTGAAACATTATTGGTTGAAGCAAACTCTATCTATTTGTTTCATGTTAATTTCTATTTTTGTTATTTCCTGCCTAAAGGCTAGGGGTGTGTCCCAAAGCCTTAATAAAAGGAAGAAAAAGGCCAGAGCAAGTGGCAGTCCTTTCCACTAGAGGAAGGCTCCCACCTGGCCCCCCAATATCGCTAAATTAATGCTTTCTGGTCTCTCATTTTTTTTGCGTGTGGCCATCTTCAGGACCGGAACCCTGAACCAAGAACCCTGAACCACGCTGGACGTGGAAAGAGGTTCCCACAGTGACCAAAAACTAAAAATAAACTTTATATAAACAGGAAGTTATACATTTCAAGATTACCATAAATCAAAAACATATAACAGGTATACAAAAAAATAAATAAATAAATAGAAATAAAGCCAAAACAAAATAAAGAAAGTCATCAAGGGAAGAGAACACTAGAAGAGAGGATCAGAGAAGAACTACTAAAAACAACCATAAGGCAATTAACATAATGACAATAAGCATATTGCTTTTCTAATATATAAAAAGCCAAGGGCCATCATGACCAAAAAAAAAACGGGACAGACTGGCTGTGTGGGGTGACCAGGATGGCATGGGGATTAGTGAGGGGCATCCAAATCACTGAACAGCAGGCTGAATGGGGCTACCAGGCCAGTGGGGAGGGGACAGTTGGGGGTGACCAGTGAAGGGCAATGAGGCTACCAGGCAGAGGGGTGATTAGGCTGGCAGGCAGGTGAGCAGTTAGGAGCCAGTGGTCCCGGATTGTGATAGGGATGTCTCACAGCCAGTTTAGGCTGAGGGTCAAAGGAGCTATCAAACATCACCTGAGTGGTCCTGGATTGGAGAGGGTGCAGGCTAGGCTGAGGAGACCCCTCAAACATGCACAAATTCTGTGCACTGGGCCTCTAGTCAATTATAACTTTAAATGTAAATGGACAAAATGTTCCAACCAAAAATCTTTGGGGTGGCTTAATGGATTCCAGAAAAACAAGACCCATATATAAGCTGCCTATAAGGCTCACTCCAGACTCACTCCAGACATAAAGACATACACTGACTGTAAATGAAGAAAAAGAAAAATATATTAAATGAAAATTAAAACAAAAAGAAAGTGGGGGTAGAAATATTCATATCAGGCAAAATATATTTTAAAACAAATACTACCATCTCACACCTGTCAGAATGGCAATAATCAAAAAATCAACAAACTGCAAGTGTTGGCGAGGATGCAGAGAAAAAGGAACCCTTGTGCACTGTTGGTGGGAATGCAGAATAGTGCAGCCACTGTGGAGACAGTATGGAGTTTCCTCAAAAAACTAAAAATGGAACTCCCATTTGACCCAGCAATCCCACTCTTAGGAAAATATCCTAAGAAATTAGAAACACCAATCAGAAAGGATTTATGCACCCCTATGTTCATAGCAGCACAATTTACAATAGCTACAATTTGGAAACAGCCTAGGTGCCCATCAGCAGATGAGTGGATCAGAAAAGTATGGTACTTCTACACAATGGAATTCTAGGCTGCCATAAAAAAGAAGGAATTCTTACCATTTGCAGCAACCTGGATGGAACTGGAGAGCCTTATGCTAAGTGAAATAAACCAGTCATTGAAGGAGAAACACCACATGATCTCACTCATTTGTGGATAATAAAGAACATTATAACCTGATGAACAAAAGGATAGATACATAAGCAGTAAAGCATCAAAAAGACTGTCAAATTACAGCAGGACATTTAAGGAGAGGTGGGGTATATAAGAGATCAACCAAAGGACTTGTATGCATGCATATAAGCATAACCAATTAACACAAGACACTGGAGGGTTAGGGTATGCTTGAGGGGGGGCAATGAAAAGATATGTATACATGTAAAACATTAATAAAAAAAAAACAAATACTGTAGCAAAGCACAAAAAACATTACATAATAAAAGTTAGACTGAGCCAGGATTATTGAACAAGCTAAAGAATATTTGTCTTTTATACATGAAAATGTGCAGCAAAGCCCTGTCTTTCAAGATATTTTACCTTTAGTAGTAGATATAAAATGTTGCTAGCCTAATTCTCAATCTGTGCTTCAATACTCACTCCGTGTCTAAACAAATGCTTTCTGGGAATGTTGATTTTTAGCAGAGTACACACTGGGGTTATGAAATTAGCCAAAGCTAATTGTCCCATATAGGGCTTGAACTATTATCCTGGCTGGCCTCATTAGCACCCTGCATTTCACAACTGAACAAATGAGGCAGAGAGAATTAATTCATCAATCAAACAAACAGCATATGATTGAATAGCAACACATGTCAACCTCTCAGTCAGAGGTTTAGTGAATGCAAAGAAAGATAAAACTTAATATCTTGGAGGGAAACCAAGATAGCAGCATAGGTGAACACCTAAACTGCTGCCTCACACAACAATTTTAAAACTACAACTAAAAGACAGAACGGACTTCATCCAGAACCACAGAAAGTTGGCTGAGTGGAAATTCTACATCTAGAAGGAAAGAGAGGGGCTCTTGGAGTCTCAGAGGAGCTACAAAAACTGAGGTAAGGAGATGCGCGCATGTAGAGAGCAGACGCCAGAGTGCCTGGCTGGCTTCCTCTGGTGGGAGGAAGACACAGACTTCCAACTGCACTGAACCCCTTATCCTATGGCACTGAACTCCAGTTCTGGGCAAGACCCATACAAGGGGAGTTTGAACTGTGAAAGTAAATTTAGGGGAGCCGCAAAAGGGCAGAGATCTGGGGATGCACACACCACTGCACGCAGAAGACGGACTGCTGATTGGCATCTGGCTTTCTCTAGTGGGCTGAAGTCAGAGCTCCCAAGTGCACCACTTCTAATGGCAATAAGCCCCAGTTTCAGGAGAGACCCTGAGAAACCAGACTCATAAGGATCCCAGAGCACAGGAGAACCGGAAAGGGAGCGGTCTAGAGGAACTCAAGTGCATCTGCACACAGAGAGGGCTGCAACAATTACCGAGAGACACTTAAGACACAGGGCCCATATAGGGCAGGGCTAACTGGAAGCCAAGGCACTCTGAGATTCCACCTCATCCAAGCTCAACAAAGAGGCTTTTGCAGTTTTGCAAGTCTTGTATCATAAGGCTGATTCCAACACAGAAGTTCTGCTGGCATAGTGAAAATGCAGAGACAAAGAAACAGATCATAAGCAAAATAAATGGAGGAAAACAAGTGACTGGATATAGTTACAATGTTTTTCAAGAATTTCCTAGAAAAGATGGGTAAATTCAGTGAGACCCAAGAGGAGATGAAAAAGGACCAACTAGAAATTAAACATACACTGACTGAAATAAAAAATATTATAAAGAGACCTAACAGCAGACTAGAGGAAGGCAAGAATCAAGTCAAAAATTTGAAATATAAAGAAGCAGAAAACACTCAACTGGAAAAGCAAGAAGAAAAAAGAATCCAAAAATGTGAAGATAGTGTAAGGAGCCTCTGGGACAACTTCAAGGTTACCAACATCAGAATTATCAGGATGCCAGAAGAAGAGAGAGAGCAAGATACTGAAAAACCTATTTGAAGAAATAATGACTGAAAACTTCCCACATCTGGTGAAAGAAATGGACTAACAAGTCCAGGGAGCACAGAGAACCCCAAATAAAAGGAAACCAAAGAGGACCATACCAAAACGCATCATAATTAAAATACCAAGAGCAAAAGACAAAGAGAGAATATTGAAAGCAGCAAGAGAAAAACAGTTAATTACCTACAAGGGTGCATGCATACGATTGTCAACTGATTTCTCAACAGAAACTATGCAGGCCAGATGGGAGTGGCAAGAAATATTCAAAGTGATGAATAGCAAGAACCTACAACCAAGAATACTCTACCCTGAAAAGCTATCATTCAGACTTGAAGGGCAGATAAAGAGCTTCACAGATAAGAAAAAAACTAAATGAGTTCATTAACACCAAACCAGTATATGAAATGCTGAAAGGTACTCTTTAAGAAGAGGATGAAGAAAAAGGTAAAAATAAAAATTATGAACAACAAATACATATCTATCAACAAGTGAATCCAAAAATTAAGTGAATCAAAAAATTAAGTGAATTAAAAATCTGATGAACAGAATAAACTGGTGAATATAATTGAATCAGGAGCATAGAAAAGGAGTGGACTGACAATTCTCAGGAGGAAAATGGTGAGGGGGGGTGCAGGGAGAGACTGGACAAAATCATACACCTATGGATGAGGACAATGTGGGGGGATGTAAGGGTAGAGGGATAGGTGGGAGCTGGGTGGAAGGAAGCTATGGAGGGGGAAAAAGAGAAACAAATGTAATAATCTGAATAATAAAGATTTATTTTTTAAAAAAGACATATAATTTTTAAAAAAAAAGGAAACAGAGGAAAGATGTATGGAATACCACCAAACAAATTACAAATTGAAACAAAAGAAAAGAAGCAATGGAGTAACAGAATCACCAGAAAACAAGAGATAAAATGGCTACAGTAAATCATCAAACATCAATAATTACTCTAAATGTAAATGGTCTAAATTCATCAATAAAGAGGCACAGAGTAGCAAAGTATGTCTAAAAACAAAACCCAAGCATATGCTGCCTACCTGAGACACATCTAAACAGCAGAGACAAAGGTAAATTCAAAGTACAAGTGTGGAAAATGATTATCTAAGCAAATGTAGCCATATTTATAACTGATAAAATAAGTCTCAACAAAGATAACAAGAGACAAAGATGGACACTTTATAATAAGAAAGGGAAAACTGCATCAAGAAAACATAATACTTCTTAATATACATGCACCCAACCAGGGAACACTGAAATATATTAAATAGCTTTTCACAGAACTAAAGGGAAAAACACATTTATAGTTGGAGCCCTTTATACTCCAATGACAGATCTAGACAGATCAACCAACCAACCAAACAAACAAACAAACAAAATCAATTAAAAAAATATCAGCCTTGCCGAAACTGGTTTGGCTCAGTGGATAGAGTGTCTGCCTGAGGACTGAAAAGTCCCAGGTTCGATTCCGGTCAGGGGCATGTACCTCAGTTGTGGGCACATCTCCAGTGTGGGTTGTGCAGGAGGCAGCTGATCAATGTCTCTCTTCCATCGATGTTTCTAACTATCTATTTCTCTCTCTCTTCTCTGTAAAAAGTCAATAAAATACGTTTAAAAAAATATATATCAGCCTTAAATGAAACACTAGACCAAATGGATATAATCAACATTTACAAAACATTTTATCCCAAAACATCAGACAATACATTCTTCTCCAGTGCATATGAACATTCTCAAAGATAGACCATATGTTGGGACACAGGACAAGCATCAACAAATTCAAAAAGATTGAAATTATTTCAACTATATATTTTCTGACCACGATGCCATGAAATTAGAAACAACTGCAAAAAGGAGGAAGAAAAACAAAAACACCTTCAAATACATACAACATACTACTAAACAGTGACTGGGTCAAAGAAGAAACTAAAGATGAGATCAAAAGATATATAGAGAAAAACGAGAATGATAATGCAATATATCAAAACCTCTAGGATGCAGCAAAAGCTATAATAAGAGGAAAGTTTATATCACTGCAGGCCTATCTCAAGAAACAAGAGAAACTCCAAGTTAAACAACTTAACATCACACCTTAAAAGATTAGACAAAAAGAACTCAAGAAGCCCAAAGTTAGATTAAATTAAACAATAAAAATTAGAGAAGAATTAAGTGAAAGAGGGAACAAAAAGACTATACAAAAAATCAATAAAACAAAGAGCTGGTTCTTTGAAAAGATTAATAAAATTGACAACCCCTGATTAGACTCACTAAGGAAAAAAGGGAGAAGACTATATAAACAAAAACAGAAATAAGAAAGGAGAAATCACAACAGATATCATAGATATACACAGGATCATATTAGAATATTATAAAAGACTTTATGTCACAAAATTCAATAATCTAGAAGAAATGGATAAGCTCCTAAAAATATATTACCTTCCTAGACTAAATCATGAAGAACTGGAAAATCTAAATAGATCAATCAGCAGTGAGGAAATTGAAACAACCATCTAAAACCTCCCAAAAAAACAAAGTCCAGAACCAGATGGCTTCACCAGTGAATTCTACCAAATGTTTAAGGAAGAATTAAAACCTATTCTTTGCAAACTCTTCCAAAAATATTGAAGAAGAGGCAATACTTCCTACTATTTTCTATGAGGTCAATTAACCCTGATACCAAACCCTGGCAGAGATAATCCAAAAAAGAAAAGTGCAGATCAGTATCCCTGATGAGTTCAGATGCAAAAATCCTAACTAAATACTAGCTAATTGAATACAACTGTGCATCCAAAAAATAATACATTACGATCAAGTGGAATTCATTCCAAGGGCACAAGGATGGTTCAACGTTTGCAAATCAATCAATGCAATATACCACATTAACAAAAGAAAGGATAAAAATTATATGATCTATTCAATAGATGCAGAAAAAGCATTTGTAAGATACAACATCCACTCATGATTAAAATGCTCAATAAAATAAGATTAGAAGGAAAGTACTCCAATGAAGGTCATGTATGATAAACCCTCAGCCAACATCATAGTCAATTGTGAAAAACTGAAAGCTTTTCCCCTAATATCTGGAAAAAGACAAGGAAGTCCACTCTCACCACTATCCAACATAATACTGGAAGTACTAAGCAAAGCAAGAAAAATAAATAAAAGGTATACAAATATGGAAGGAAGAAGTCAAATTGTCACTTTTTGTGGATGATATGATGCTGTATATAAAAAATTCTAAAGACTTTCCAAAAAACTACTGGAAACAATAAAGAAATACAGTTAAGTTGAAGGATACAAAATGTGCAAAAATCCATTGCCATCCTGTATACCAACAACAAAACTTCAGAAAAAGAAATGGAGAAAACAATCCTTTTTGCAATTGCAACTACAAGAATATAATACCTAGGAATAAACTTAACAAAGAATGTAAAAGACCTATATACTGAAAATTACAAACCAGTATTAAAAAAAGATTGAAAAAGACACAACAAAATGGAAAAATATCTCATGTTCATGGATTAGAAGAATCAATGTAGTTAAAATGGCCATTTTATGGAAAGCAATACACAGATTTGATGCAATCCCAATGTCATTTTTTTAAAGAAATAAAATGAGAAATCAACAGATTTGTATGGAACCATAAAAGACCCAGAATAGCCAAAGAAAGCCTGAAAAAAAAAGAACAAGGCTGGAGGTATCATGTTACCTGACTTGAAAATTTACTCAGAGCTATGATGAGCAAAAGAGCATGGCATTGGCAGAGAAATGGATACACAGATCAATGGAACAGAATATACTACCTAGCTATAAAACCACACATAGATGGACAGATCATTTTCAACAAAGGAGCCATATGCAAATGAATAAAACTGGATTGCAGTTTGTCCCTGTGTACAAAACTTAATTCAAAATGGATCAAAAACTTAGACATAAGACCTGAAAATATATGTCACATTAAAAAATATATAGGTACCAGCCCTGGCCGGCTTGGTTCAGTGGATAGAGTGTCAGCCTGCGGACTGGAGCGTCCCAGGTTCGATTCTGGCCAAGGGCACATGCCTGGGTTGTAGGCTCAATCTCCGGTGGGGGTTATGCAGGAGGCCGCCGATCCATGATTCTCTCTATTGTGGATGTTTCTATCTCTCTCTTCTTCTCCCTTCCTCTCTGAAATCAATACATACATATATATATCAAATTTATGTACATAGGTGGTAGAAAATATTTTATGGACTTGACCCTAAAGACAAGGGAGGTAAAAGCAAAAATAAATGAATGGGACTATATCAAACTGAAGAGCTTCTGCACAGCAAAATAAATGGCCAGTACAACAAACAGGCAGCCAACCATATGGAAGATGATATTTGCAATCAGTAGCTCTGGCAAAGATTTAATTTCCAAAATATATAAAGAACTTGTAAAGCTCAACACCAAACAAATAAACAATCCAATAAAAAAAATTAACAGAGGACCTGAAACTATACCTTTCCCAAGAAGACATACAAACAGCAAATAGATATATGAAAAGATGTTAAACCTTATTGGAAATCAGGGAAAGGAAAATTAAAACTACAATGAGATACCACCTTACACCAATTAGAGTGGCCATTATCAACAATACAAGCAACATGAAGTGTTGGAGAGGTTGAAAAAAAAAGGGAACCTTCTTTCACTGCTGGTGGGAATGTAGATTGGTACAACCACTATAGAAAGCAGTATGGTGACTCCTCAAAAAATTAAAAATAGAGCTACTATACGACCCAACAATCCCACTCCTGGGTATATATCTGAAAAAAATGAAATCATTTATATACAAAGATATATGCACCCCTATAATCATTTCTGCATTATTCAAAGTGTCCAAGAGTTATAAACAGTCAAGTGCTGTGCGAGAAAGGACTGGATAAAGAAGATGTGGTGTATATTGGTATACACAATGAAGCACTACACAGCCAAAAGAAAGAATAAAATAGCACCATTTATAACAACATGGATGGGCCTTGAGTACATTATGCAAAGTGAAATAAGTCAAACAGAGAAAGCTAAGAACCATGTGATTTAACTCATATGTGGAATATAAAACTGAAACTTATATACACAAACAGCAGTGTGGTGGTTGCCAGAGGAATGGGGGTAGGGGAAAAAAGGGTTCTAATATGAGGTTACAGGAGATTTGTCTTTGGGTGGTCGATATATGGTCCTATCCTATCTAATACAGAAGTAATATGAAAATTGACCATCACTCCAACAGACAAGATGGCTGCCCCCATGTGGACACAAGATGTCTGTCACAAGATGGCCAGCAGGGGATGGCAGTTGGGAGTTACCAGGCCTGCAAGGGTGGACAGTTGGGGGTGATCAAGCCTGCAAGGGAGGGAAGTTAGGGGTGACCAGACCAGCAGGGGAGGGCAGTTGCAGAGGACTAGGTCTGCTGGGAAGGGAATTTGGGGGGGACTAGGCCTGCCAGGGAGGGCAGTTGTGAGGGACCAGGCCTCCAGAGGAGGGAAGTTGGGGGTGACCAGGCTGGCCGGGGAGGGCAGTTAGGGGCAATTGGGCTTGCAGGAGAGCAATTAGGCGTCAGTCAGGCTGGCAAGCAGGCGAGTGGTTGGGAGCCAGCAGTCCTGGATTGTGAGAGGGATCCTTGTTTGCTCGTTTAGGCCTGATCCCAGTGAGATAGGGCAGTCAGACATCCCTTGAGGGGTCACAGATTGGAGAGGGTGCAGGCTTGGCTGAGAGACACCCCCCACCCCCAGTGCACAGTTTTTGTGCACTGGGCCTCTAGTGTACAGATATTATGAATTAGTAATCCACAAAGTAACCTATATGTTCATATAAACTAATGTCACCTCAATACAATTTAAAATAATAAAAAAATTAAAAATAAATAAAAAGTATCTATACATATAAAGAGGTAATATGCTAATTTGTTCTTTATGCTGTTCCAGTCATGCCCAGTCTGTGGGCAGGGTATGGAGTGGGCACTTCCATCCCCAGCACTAATAAAATGGTGCCTGTGTGCATCCCCACCCAGAACTGAAGTGAAGCTGCAGGGTGGGGGGCTGGGCTTGATGGGGGACCTCAGGCCATGCCCCTTGCCTGGTGGGGCTTGATGGGGTACCACCCCAGCACAGGGTAAGGAGACCTCAGGCTGCATTTCCCACCCCAGCACAGGTCCCGGGGATCTCAGACCACATCTCTTGCCCAGCAGGGCTTGACAGGGGACCTCAGGACACAACCCCCACCCTGATACCAGGGCAGGGGCCTAAGACTGCACTCCCTCCACCCAGCACCTGGGAGGGGGATCTGAGGCTGAACCCCCTGCCTGGAGGGGCTTGACAGGGATGGGGCTAGCCTGGTCTGCCTGGATCTCATCCAATGGGTGGGACTGGCTGGGTTTGGGTTTCCTATGTTTTTGAAATGCATGTGGATGGTGGGCAGGGACTTGACTCTAGGTCTCATGGGGCATCCCAGACTCTGACAGGGGGGAGATTTTATATATGTTTTACTAATTTTCTTTCATCTCTGACACTTCTATTATAGATAAAGGGCAAATAGTAATATTAAAATATTTCTTCTAATTAATTTTCTTTTAATGTGCACAAATTTCATGCACCAGGCCACTAGTTTTTTTGTGTGTGTGTGTGTGTGTGTGTGTGTGTGTGTTTTGTTTTTTTGTTGTTTTTTTTTATAAAAGCCAGTGTCAGCCAGTCTGCCTTTGTTCAGAAAATGGCTTACCCATCTATTGGTTGTACTACTTCAAATATAATAACTGAACTATTATCCTCATCTAGCAATAAGAATGCTGTCTTCTGCACAATGTAGGAGGATTATTTTGTGTCCATAATTGGTTACAAAAATGAATATAACTAAATATTTTATGCTCTAACCACTGGGGCATAAAGAGAACAGTGGTTAGCACTAAATATAAATAAGATAAGTATGATAAGCTGGTGTACATGAAGTGGTTAACCTGATTTATAATTTAGAAAGATCCCTCTAAAGACTCCTTGCTCCCAGAAGAAAAGCAAGTGTACAAAAAGAAATATCACTTAGGAGACCACTGCACTAATTTAGGCAAGAGTTTGAATTATAGTCTCAAAAATAATAAAGAGTGGTCACATTTATTGAATATGTGTGTTTGCATGTATATGTGTGTATGTGTGTGTGTGTGTTTCTTTCATTTTTAATCCTCACCTGAGGAAATGCTTAGAGAGAGGAAAGGAGAGAGAGAAAGAGATGCAAGAGATCTTTCAGCTGCCCTCTGTACCTGCCCCAAAAGGGAATCAATCCGCAACCCAGGCATGTGCCCTGACCAGAAATGCAACAGCAACCCTTAGGTGCATGGGACAATGCTCAATCAACTAAGCCACTTCGGCCAAGGTGTGTGTGTGTGTGTCTGTGTGTGTGTGTGTGTGTGTGTGTGTGTGTTGATTGGGTATGTGGAGTTTGACAGAAAGAGCACAGTTCACCAAGTATTTTTACCTGAACAGCTAAATAGATGTTGCTGTCACTAGTGAAATAAGCCAAGCAATGAAGGAGAAACACCACATAATATCACTCATTTGTGGATAAAAAAGAACATTATAAAATGATGAACAAAAGGATATATACAGAGACAGCAGAAAGATTAAGGAGAGGGGTAGATAAGAGATCAACCAAAGGACTTGTATGCATGCATAAAAGCATAACCAATGAACACAAGACACTGGTGGGTTGGGGTATGCCTGGGAGGGGAGGAGGGCAATGGAAAGATATGTATACATGTAACACAATAAAAAAGAGAGAATATAAAGAATAATAGATGAGTGGGCCTACTGATTTTGCCAATTTAATTTGAGATATATATTAGAAATTGAGTGGACATGTTACATAGAATGTTTGATATGTATTTGGAACTCAGTTGATAATAGCTAAAAAAAAATTAGGAACCATTTCATATGGATTATACAGTAAGTGCAATTAATTGGGTTCCCTGTAATCACTTTTACTGGCTCATCTGGTCGTTCTAATCCCTCAACTGCTGCAAGCACTTCAACTAATAGTTTCTTTGCATTCCTTTTTTTCAGAGGTTTATCCTTAGGTGACTTTAGCATTCTTTCATTCAGATGTTTGGGCTCTATACTGAATACCTTGATCTAATACAGATGGTTTAGTTATGGGATTGGAGACTACATACACAAATCAAAAGGTGAATAACAAAGATGGAACCCTGGCTCATAAACAATTTGGAGATATGGTAGTAAGGAATAGCTGGGGAAAAATGGAGAATGCGCAGTCAAAAAGTAGAGGAAAATAAATTGGTACAATTATGTGAAAAACTAAAAAATAAAGTGTTTCAAGAAAGAGGCCGTGATCAAACATATTAAAAGGGTTTTTTTTATTAAGGTGTTATAAATGTGTCTTTATTCCCCCATTACCCCACATCCTCCTTCACTCAGGCCCTCTCCTCCCTGTTGTCTATGTCCATTGGTTAGGCTTATATGCATGCATATAAGTCCTTTGGTTGATCTCTCCACCTTAGCCCCACCCTCCCAACTTTACCTCTGAGGTTTGATGGTCTGATTGATGTTTCTCTGTCTTTAAATCTGTTTTTGCTTCTCAGTTTCTATTGTTAATTATATTCCATAAAGGAGCAAGATCATGTGTTATTTATCTTTCTCTGACTGCTTATTTCACTTAGCTTAATGCTTTCCAATTCCATCCATGCTGTTGCAAATGCTAAGAACGCCATCTTTTTTAGTGCACTGTAATAATCCATTCTGTAGATGTACCACAGTTTTTTAACCCAGTCATGTGCTGATAGATACTTAGGCTGTTTCCAAATCTTAGCTATGGTGAATTGTGCTGCTATGAACAAAGGGGTGCATATATCCTTTCTAATTGGTATTTCTAGTTTCTTGGGATATATTCCTAGAAGTGGGATCATTGGGTCAAATGGAAGTTCCATTTTTAGTTTTTTGAGGAAATTCCATACTGTTTCTCACAGTGGCTGTGCCAGTTTGCATTCCCACAAGTAGTGCATTAGGGTTCCGTTTTCTTCGCATCTTTTACAGCACTTGTCCCTTGTTGATTTGTTGATGATAGCCATTCTGACAGGAGTGAGATGGTACCCATTGTTGTTTTGTTTTACATCTCTCAGATGATTAGTGACTTTGCGCATGTTTTCATGTCTCTTGGCCTTCCTTTGCGCATGTTTTCATGTCACTTGGCCTTCCTTCTGTCTTCTTTCAAAAAGTACCTATTTATTGCCCATTTTTCTTATGGCATTGTTTATTGACCTTTTGTTAAATTGTATGAGTTACCTGTAAATGTTAGAAATTAAAACCTTATTGGTGATGACATTGGCAAATATGTTCTCCCATGCAGTGGGCTTTCTTGTTGTTTTGTTGATGGTTTCTTTTGCTATGTAAAAGCTTTTTATTTTGATGTAGTCCCATTTGTTTATTTTCTCTTTAGCTTCCATCTAGGAGCAGTATCAGTGAAGAAGTTTCTTCACCATATGTCTGAGATTTTGCTGCCTTTGGATTCCTCCAGTATTTTTATGGTTTCTCATCTTATGGTTAAGTCCTTTATCCATTTTGAGTTTTTTTTTGTATATGGTGTAAGTTGGTGGTTTAGTTTTTTTTTTTTTTTTTTGCATATATCTGTCCAATTTTCCCAGTACCATTTACTGAAGAGACTGTCTTGACTCCATTGTATGTTCTTGCCTATTTTGCCAAATATTAATTGAGCATAGTGTTTTGGGTCAATTTCTGGGTTCTCTATTCTATTCCAGTGGTCTATATGTCTGTTCCTGTGCCAGTACCAGGCTGTTTTGAGAACAGTTGCTTTGTAATACAACTTGAAATCTGGTATTGAGATCCCTCCTTCTTTGTTCTTCTTTCTCAGGATTACTGCAGGTATTTCAGGTCTTTTTTTTTAAATATATTTTTTTGATTTTCTACAGAGAGGAAGGGAGAGGGACAGAAAGTCAGAAACATCGATGAGAGAGTGACACTTGAGATCTGCCCGCAAGCAAGGTACATGCCCCCAACCAGAATCGAACCTGGGATCTTTCAGTCCGCAGGCTGATGCTCTATCTACTGAGCCAAACTGGTCTCGGCATTCCAGGTGAATTTTTGGAAAGTTCGTTCTAGATCTGTGAAGTACGCTGTTGGTATTTTAATGGGTAGTGCATTGAATCTATAGATTGCTTTGGGCAGTATGGACATTTTGATGATGTTGATCCTACCAATCCATGAACATGGTACGTTATTCCATCTGTTTACATATTCCTCTCTCTCTTTTGTCAGTATCCTATAGTTTTTTACATAGAGGTCCTTTACCTCCTTAGTTAAGTTTATTCCTAGGTATCTTAGTTTTTTTGGTGTGATGGTAACTAGGTTTTTTTTTTTTGTATTTCTTTCTGTAAGTTCATTATTGTATAGAAATGTCATAGACTTCTTGGTGTTAATTCTGTGTCCTGCTACATTGCCGAATTCACTTATCAGATCTAATAATTTTTTGATGGAGTATTTAAGGTGTTCTCTGTAGAGTACCATGTAATCTATAAATAGGAAAAGTTTTACTACTTCTTTTCCCATTTGTATTCCTTTTATTTCTCCTACTTGTCTGATGGCTAGCACTTCCAGTACTATCTTGAACAGGAGTGATGAGAGTGAGCATCCCTGTCTTTTTCCTGTTCTTAGAGGAAATGATTTTTGTTTTTTCCCATTGAGTATGATGTTGGCTGTGGGCTTGTCATATATGGCTCTTATTATTTGAGGTATGATCTTTCTATTCCCACATTGCTGAGAATTTTTATCAAGAAAGGTGTTAGATTTTGTCAAATGCTTTTTCTGCAACAATTGATATGACTATGTGCTTTTAATCTCTCAATTTGTTTATGCCATGTATCGCATTTATTGATTTGTGGATATTGTACCATCCTTGCATCCCTAGGATAAATCCTACTTCCAACCATATTAATTGTTACTGAAAAATTATTATAATAACAGAAAAGTCATCATTTTCTTTATCAAAAGTTGATGACATTTCATACTACAAATATACCAAATGTTTTATCCATTCATCATGAATTATTTCCACTTTTTGGCTATTATCAGTAATGCTTTGTGTGAATATATATAATTTCTGTTGTGTAAAAATTAATGGTTGACATGGTAACTCTATGTCTATATATTTGAAGAACTGCAAAAACATTTTTCAAAGTGTCTGCACTTTCCACATCAATGTATAAGAGTTTCAACTTCCCCATATCCCAGCCAACACTTATCATTAACTTTTTTTAGTTTGGTTATTCTATGAATATAAAGTGGTATTTCCCTAATGCTTATTAATGTTAAACCCTTTTCAATATGTACCTTCTTTAGATAAATATTTGTTTTCATTTGCTTTTCCTATTTCTTTATTGTTTATCTGATTTATTATTGAATTATATAGTCTGGATACAAATCACTTATCAATAACATGATTTGAGAATATTTTATTTTTATTTGACTCTTAATGGTGTTTTTGAAGAACTTCTTTTATGTTAAAATACATATGTTAGAAATCCAATTTATGTATTTTCACTTTTGTTGTATATGCTTTTTTGTATAATATTTAAGAAACCATTGCTTAATTAAAGTACGAAATATGAAGAGAAAGGAAATTTTCAACCTGACAAAGACTATCTTATTTTTAAATATGTTTTATTAATTTCAGAGAGGAAGGGAGTGGGAGAGAGAGAGAGAAACATCAATGATGAAAGATCAATCATTGACCAGATGCTTCCTGCACACCCCTTACTGGGGGTCAAGCCCACAACCCAGGCATGTGCTTTTGTTGGGAATTGAACCCAGAACCCTTCAGTCAATAGGCCAAGGCTTTATCCACTGAGCCAAACTGGCTAGGGCTGACAAAGGCTATTTTTGAAAAACTATCAGCTAACATCATACTTAGTGGTGAAAGATTAAATGTTTTCCCCCTGAGATCAGGAAAGAGACTATTTCCACTTTTACCACTTGTATTCAACATTATACTGTAGTTTCTAAGGAGGGCAATAAAGCAAGAAAAAAAAAGCAAGGAAAACTATCTCTATTTGCAGATGAAATTATCCTGTACAATAGAAAATCCTACCTAATATAATGAAAATTATTAGAACTAAAAATGAGCTCATAAGTTTACAGGATATGAGTCAATATACAAAAACTAATTGTGTCCTATACACTAACAATGAACAATATAAACACAAATTTAAGAAAATAACTCCATTTACAAAAACATCAAAATGAATAAAGTAGGGATAAATTTAACAATAAAGGTGTAAGATCTATACACTACAAACATTGTTAAAATAAATTAAAGATGACCTAGGTAAAAATATATGCATAATTAGAAGGGGAAAATTAATATTGTTAAGATGGTAATATTGTAAAAAACACAGAGGATCTTAATCATATCAACTTTTTGGCTAATTTATCTTGAGGATAGTTCCTAATGGCCCTGATAATTTTATTTAGATTTGTCAGAATAAAGACAATGTGGCATGTACTAATTCAACAGATGCTGAAAGAATATGAGAGTTAAAAATTAAATATTTTATATTTACAAGGGCCTTAATAATTAACTACAGTGAAAATACTGTATTTTATCAAACTTAAGATGTCTTTAATTATAATTTGAATGTCAATTTTAGGGACACAAAATTGTGATAAATATGTGCATCTTAGATTAAATAAAATGTGCTTATACAAGCATGATTCCACATATATCATGTTACCATACCAATCATAAGAGTAGTAAAAAAACAAGTTTTAGGAGAGAATGATAGCATCTGAGAGGATTAAGTATAGAATAAATATGAATAAATATGGACTGAAATTTGAAAAAAAAAACTTGATAAGCAATTACAAAGAGAGAAAGCACTGTGGTAACATGATCTAGAATAAAACAAAGCATCTAATCTGAAGAGAAATATGCAAATTTCTCTATTATAGAGTCGCATCAAGACTGGATCAGCAGGCTGCCTCTCGCCCTCTGCCCAGGCAGCTAGCTGCAAGGCCCAGGGTAGGATAGGATACAATAGGAGGGGATAATAAAGGAGAGGAGTGGAAGGCAGACCTCCATGCAGACAGCGGAGAGGAGAAACAGAAATACAGAAAGGGAACAAGAAAGATGCAGGAATGGAAAAGAGTAGGAAACTGCACGTGGAAGGGGGCGACTGCAGAGGGTAGAGCAGGTGCCCCTTCTGAAGGGCAGGGCACAGGCAGCTGGGAGCGGGGAACTCCGCCCAGGGATCCAGGACAGAGTAGAGGGCTGTCTGAAGCTTTCTGGGTGGAAGTGCTTCTGCTTTGAGGCAGCAGTGCCCAGACCACGTGGGTCTCAGACACCCTGGCTGAATGTCTGGGGCAGGGAATGGAAACAGTACAGCAGCAGAGAGGCCAAGGGAGGGGTGGCAGTGAACACCTGGCTGGAGCTGAGCCCTGGACTGGGAGTTAACGCCCCTCCCCTCAATGGAAGCTTTAAGAAGGGAGAGAGGGATGGAAGAATTTTATAAAAGTATCAGTAGAGATCAGAATTAAACAAGGAAAGAGAATGTGTGAGTGAACTGTAGGAATTATAATGAAAGTCAAGTATAGCTGTGGACTGGGGACAGATTTTAAAAGTAGGGGTCAGAAAAGAATAAAAGATAAATGATAGTGAATATGTAGACGGGTAGATAGATATGAAAACAGTGGAAGTAAGTAGAGAAGAATGTGGATGAGAGAGAAAGAGGGAGGGAAGAAAAGTTTTAAAGTGGAACCAGTAGAGCTTAAAAGGAGAATGGGAAGAAGGAAGAAATGGGGGAGGGAGCAAAGCAGGTCCAATGGAGGAAGTGAAGAAAGAAATTAAGGTGGGAAGGAAGAAAAAGGAGAGGGAAAAGAGGGGTAAAGATAAAGAAAAGAAGGAATATGGGAAGGAAGACAGGGTAGGAGAAAGATGGAAGAAGGATGAGAAACAGAAGTAGGGAAGAAGGAGGAAAGAAAAGTTTATAAATGATGAGTTAGTAGGAAAAAGTGTTATATAAAGAAAGACAAATTGAAATTGTGAAAGTGATAAAATAGTAAAGAAAAATGCAGTAAAAAGAAATAAAGGTAAGAATATAACCTTGAGAAATTCCTTCACCAAGTGGTAGACAATAGAAAAGAATCAAAAAAGATAATAGAAAAGGAATAAGAAAAAAAAAGGAGAAAAGAGAAATAAAAGTTGGAGAGACTTCCAATGTGAGCAACAACATAAAATGTCAGTCAGGTTAATGAGCAAGAGAGAGAAGCCTAACTTCTGCGGAACAATTTCAGTAAAAGAAGATAATCCACTTTAGAATTAGAGAAATATAGGCTTAGAGAAGCTCATTGAATAAAGAGTGACACCAAAGCCTAAAACAGTACAATTGATTCCTAATGATTTTCTCGCTTTTGGGATCACAGCTTCCCCAGGATGTGTGGTTAAATTTTTTAACTGAAAGGAATGCACAAGACAAGTAAATGTCTTCTAACAAGCTAGGCATTCTACAATAAACACTTAAAATTGAGAATAAACCCCCCAAAAATGTCTCATCTCTAAGCAGGGTAACAACTTCAACATATTTTATAGGGAGAAAAAATACATTTAGTTTTATTTAACATTAATCTGACTAGTACAATGTTTAAGTAAGTAGCTTTGAAATTTGAAAGGAAAATGGAAATATCAATATGAAAGAGATAGAATGACAAATGTCTGCAAAAGAATACTATGAACTCCAGTACTCATGAATTAGGAGGAAGAACAGAGGCATATAGTTTGGGAAGCTGAGAGGTGGGGAAGCATGCAGCACAGATGTAAGCTGTGTAGTATTTCACATTCCTTTGCAGCTTTAGAAAAAAAGGAGGGGGAAATATAAAAGGATTGGTATGTCATGTGACTAAACATCTCCTTAAACACCAATAGTTAAGAGCAGAAAAATCCACATAATGCTTTGGGATATGAAGAAAGCACTTACTAGCAGATTCTAGCTCAGAGGATACATATTAATTGTGAGAGATTGTGTAAGAGAAGACTTGACAAGAACCGACATTATTTTTTTGTGAGTTGAAAATTACCTAGAAGGCAAGACACAGAAAAGCTTTGTAAATCAGAAGTAGAATTCTTCTGCTCTTGAAATTATAGGTCACAAAAATATTTGATTTAACTAGTCTCTACTGGTTCCAGCCTGTCACTCTGAAGATTACTTACATGAGTTGCTTACAATGAAAAATAATACCCCATTAAACTTAAGAAGGTTTAAATGCATTTCCTTTTGATAGGATTAAGAACATCCTAATATTTAGAAAAAAAGGAAACTAATATTAATTTCAGGGACTGATTTGCTGTGAATATATTGAAATAAAAAAAATAACTACATTTATGTTTACCTAAGAATATAGGGAAGAGAGTAGTACATGAGAAAAAATTATATTTTTATATTTGCAAGCCTTTGATAGATTTTAAAGGATTGTTGCCTCCTGTTCTTCATTAATGTACTTAGAGTATAATAGCACAGGCAAAAAAAAAGAAAGGCCAATGGAGTATCTACTGTCTTTGCAAAATTTAAATTTATCTTTTATACATCATTATCATTTCCTTTCAGGAATTCCAATGACATTTTTTACTATATATACTCTATACAGTGAAATAAAATGTTACTAGAAAATTATATACATATATATATACTAGAGGCTCAGTGCTGGGAGGGTGTCCCTCAACCCAGCCTGAGCTTCTCCTATCTGGGAACCCTTGGGGGACCTCTGGCTACAGGTTTAGGCCCAGTCCTACAGGGGCAACCCTCTCACAATCTGGGACTACTGGCTCCTAACCGCTCACCTGCCTGCCTGATTGCCCCCTAACTGCTACCTTGCCGGCCTGATTGACACCTAACTGCTCCTCTGCTGGCCTGATTGCTCCCAACTACTCCCCCCTAGTGTCCTGATAACCTCCACATTTTTTTATTAGTATAGATATGATCCTTCACAGAAAATTTTATTAACTCTACTTTGCAATAAGGGCTTGATGATTGAATCATTGGGACCAGACACCAAGATTTCCTTTCTTTGAATAGTAGAGGAAATATTTGTCTTGTCTTTAAGTTTCTCTGAAATTAAAATAATATAATGAGTTAGAAAAGTATAAAAGCACCATATAAAGACAACTGTCTTTTTCATGTACTGAAAAGACAACAAAGCAGTAAAATGAAAAACACTATTTTTAATCTCCCCCTTCCTTCCTTTACAGCTTTATTTAAACTTTGAAATTTATAAAAATTTCACTCCTATTTTCATTTCTTTACATTAAATATTATTTTGTATTGGTTTCAGGTTTTATATTAGTTACAGAATAGTGGTTAAACAATTATATACTTTACAAAATGTTCCCCAATATTTGCAGTACCCAACCTGGCATCATACGTCATTACAACACTATTGACTATATTCCCTATTTAAGTGACAATGGGTTTACAGGTTCCTTCCAGTCTTTTGTGTTGTTCACCTTTCCTTTTTGTTCTCACTTTTTCCCTCACTTTCCTTATATAGTATCTCAATTGGCCATCAGAGCTCCGTGAAGGCACTGGGACATGATTAATCCATTTTACAGACCAGGAAACTGGGAACAATTCCAGTTGGCTGTGGAACTTAACTCAGCGCACAGGGAGCCCTCCGAGCCATGCTCTGCCCTTCCTAAGGGGCAGCTGCCGGGCAAACAGAACAAACCTTATTGGGCTTCTGAGCCTCTTTCTCAAGCACCTCTTCATTGTGAACACTCCACATTCTTTCCTCTCCCTGGTCCTCTCCCCCCATTCTTTACTGCCCCCACTTCTCTAGAGCAGGAGGAAGGCTTCACACTCACCACCAAGGCATGCTCTGCTGAGGGGCCGGGGGGCTTGGACTTGCTTTTGGGTCAAGGCAGGAGCAGGAGTTGCTGCCTTTGAAGTGTGAAGGCTGCCTGGGTGAGGCCAGTTAGCACTGGGAGCTTGTCTGAATCACTTTGGTCAGTCCGATACCCTGCAGTGTGGCAGCCCTCCACTGAGGTGGCACTGCCCTGCAACCCTCGCCTCAGGGCTGGGGTCCTTGCCCCTTCATGCCTGGCTTGGCCCACCCACATCTTGGGGCCACCGCAGAACCTCTTTCTCTCTTCAGGTGAGGCAGATCCCTGCCATTGGTCTCCAGGAAACTGTAAATCTGTGGCCAGAGGCCCAGTCTGGGTCTTAGCAACCCCATGCCTGAAGTGGCTAAGCAGGCCCAGCCATGCCTCCCAGGGGCAGTGATGTTCCTGGGACCCCACAGAATGGCTAGGCAAGCTGGCCTCCCATTCCTGGTCAGCAATGTTCCCAGAGCCCCACAGGAGTGGCTAGGCACACCACTGCCCCTCCTGGGGCCTTCAATGGACCAGAATCCTTGGGTGGCATCTGGTGCTACTCACCCCACCTCCCTGACCAATGAACTGGTACCTTGTGGGCAGTGTCTTGCACTGCCTGCCTGGCCTCCCCTGCCCCCGATGAACCCAGACCCCCAGGAGTGGGCCATGACGCTGTCCACGCTACCTGTATATGCAAATTAACCTTCATCTTTGTTGGGTTAATTTGCATACTCACTCTGATTGGCTGTGGACATAGCAGAGATACAGTCGATTTACTTGTTTCTCTAATATTAGGTAAGATTACTAGTGGCTTGGTTCAGAGATTCATGCAAATTGAAAGGAAATTAATTAGAAGAAAGATTGATGCAATAACGATGTTACTGCAAAAAAGTTACATGTCAAAATAGTATATATAACATAGTATTATAAAATTAAAACACCTGTGTGATTGGAGGCAGTGAGAGCTTTATATGTATTGTGCATGTGAGTGTCAACATTTTTTTTTTCAATGATTATTTTTAAAGTAGAGGCTCAGTGCTCAAAATTCATGCATGCGGGGGGAGGGTCCCCATAATCCCAGCCAGCACTGAACCCTCTCCAATCCAGGACTCCTCAGGGGATGGGCCTAAACTGGCAGTCAGATATCACTCTCACAATCCAGGACCACTGGCTCCTAACTGCTCACCTGCCTGCCTGCCTGATCACCCCTAAATGCCGCCCCTGCCTGGCTTAGTTGCCCCCACTGATCCCCCTGCCAGCCTGGTTGCCTCACACAGCCAGCTGTTATGTCATTTGGTTATCTATCACTAATCCCCCTGGTGGTGTGGTCACCCCATGCAGCCTGTTTGGGCATTAATGTGAGGGCATCCTGACCAATTTACATATTACCCTTTTATTAGTATAGATTGCCAATGCACATCATATGTACCAGCTGGTCGGTCATATGGTCGGTTGGATGAACAGTCAGCCACTTAGCCTCTTATAAATATAGATTGTATGTATTATTCAAAATGTCAAGGCTACTTACCCATATGTTTTCTATCTCCCTGTACTGTTTGCCTAAATAAGCTGCTAACAGAGAGCACAGAAAATAAATACTGAGGAACTGGATTCAGAGTAATAGATGTGAATAGTACTTTTAGTTCATGGCCTCAATGATATAATAATTTATCAGCTGCCTGCCTATATTATTTATGTTTCTAAGGATATTTTTTCTATGTCTACTAATCTGAGTAATTAACTGCAAACTTCTTTTTCAATTGGAAAGTTTTGTCCAATATGAGGACACTCTTTCAGATTATCAGTATAATCAATCTAGTTACCTAGAAGGTACTTATGAGTTCAATTATTGAACCAGGTAGTATATCTTATCTTACTTTATGGACAAGAATCCCTAAACACAAAGAAGAGTCTATGTCTTTCCTAACCTCAATATTTCATTGAAATCTTCCATATTATTTTTAAAATAAAAGCTAGGTTTGTATTCTGTCCCCACAACACATTTGAGTTTAATTTAATATAATTAATTTATTTTACTTGCATTTATTTTTCCCCAACTAGTTTATATTTAATACTAGTTTGCTCCAGTTTCAGATGTAAAGCAAAATGTCTGGAAAACTATGTACTTTACAAAGTGGTCTCCTCACTGCCCCACGTACCCACTTAGCCCCATAACCTTTTATCTTGACACCAGAGGCCCACTGCAGGAATTCGTGCACCAGTGGGGTCCCTCAGCCTGGCCTGTGGGATTGGGCCAAAACAGCTCACCAACATTCCCTGAGGTGTCCAGGATTGCGAGAGGGCACAGGCCAGGCCAAGGGACATCACTGGTGCACAATCAGGGCTGGAGAGAGAAAAGGAAGGTTGGGCAGTGAGGGAGGGACCACAGGAGAGTTCCAACATCTTCCCCCTGTTGGTCAGTGCACATCATAGTGAGCAGTTGAGTGGCCTTAGCATATCATTAGCATATTAAGCTTTTATTTCATAGAATTATTGACCATATCCCCCATGCTACAATTCACATCTCTGTGGCTATTCCGCAATTACCAATTTGCACTGCTTAATCTCTTTACATTTTCACCCAGCCCCCCAACATCCCTCCCCTCTGACATTCTGTTAGTCTTTTCTCTGTATCTATGAGGCTGTTTCTATTTTATTTGTTCATTTTGTTCATTAGATCCCACATATAAATAAGATTATATAGTATTTGTCTTTCTCTAACTGGCTTATTTCATTTAGCATAATACCCTCCAGCACCATCCATACTGTCAGGAAAGGTAAGATTTATTTCCTTTTTACAGCCACATAGTATTCAATTGTATAAATATGCCATAACATTTTTATCTACTCATGTACTGGTGAACATTTGGGCTGCTTCCACATCTTGGCTATCTATACTAATAAAAGGTTAATATGCTAATTAGACCAGGTAACTAGACATCTTCTAGAGGTCTAACTTCCTTCTGGAAAGTTAGGGGCAACCAGGCCAGCAGTGGGGGACAGTTAGGGAGCAATCAGGCCATCAAGGGGGCAGTTGGAGGGTAGTCAGGCCAATAGAAGGAAAGTTGGGGGACAACCAGGCCAGCAGGGTGACAGTTGAGGGGCAACCAGGGAGGCTGGCAAGGGGCAGATAAGGAAGGCAGGCAGGTGAGCGGTTAGGAGCCAACAGTCCCAGATTGCAAGAGGGATGTCCAACTGCCAGTTCAGGCCTCCCTGCTATGCAGGAATTTCGTGTACCAAGCCTCTAGTAGTAAATAATGCTGCAATGAACATAGCGATGCATATATTCTTTTAAATTAGTGTTTTACATTTCTTTGGATATGTTCCCAGAAGTGAAATCACTGATCATAAGGCAATTCCATTTTTAATTTTTTGAGGAACCTCCACACCTTTCCATAGTGATTGCACCAATCTGCATTCCCTCTAGAGTTCTTTTCCTCCAAAGAATAACATAAAAGCTCCTAGAAATCATGACATTTTTAAACTACAGTGTCCAGTATCCAAGGATATCCAAGCCAGGTCACACTCTAATTTGAAAATGGACTCCTATATGATCTAATTTACTTTTTTAGTAATTTAAATATTGATAGCACAATGTACCAGGTATGATATTTCACTGGAGCTTTAGGGACTTTCTCATAATGAAACATTTTTGCAGATGATTATACCAAGCAAAAGAAAATACATATAAGGAGAAAATGAAGCTCAGAGAAAAGAAAGGTATTCTCAATTTAAATAATATATGACATTTATTTTACATGATAAAGCATTTTAATGATTAAACTGCCTAAACCCAAATAAGACAATCTGGAAGCCTTTTAAAAATGAGAATAATGAAGAGCAATCAAGTTTGGGTCCTAACTCTTACAATGAAATGATCCTGCAGGGCTCCCTCCATTGGCTCCTCTGTGGTCTGCATACTTTTCATAATGAAGGTCATACAGTTTTCCAATATATTAAATATGTGTAAAGATTCATCAGAAAAGACTGTAAATTATCAAAGCACATTTTCCTCCCAAATTTTTAATTAATCTCCTTAATCAACTGAGGCTTTCTTTGTAACTACACTAAGTACATATATCTAGAAGCCAATGTGCATTTTTAACAAGGAAATATATATAGTCTCATAAAACAATAATGAGGTATTTATTTTCCATAGTAGGTATTTATTTTATCAGAAGAAAGAATTTTTAAGCTATACAATATTAAATTTTAATAAACTCTTTGATCTTGCTTTAAGATAGCTATAGACATTGTGATTAAAGTTCTTTTAAACAAGAGGTTTTAAACAGAAAGATGACAGCCCAAGCATTGATCTTTGTTTTTTACTGCATTCCCTTCTCAGTTTTCTTTTCTTTCTTTCTTTATCTGGCTTTCCTATCCTGTCACACCACCCAGTAACACACACTTTCTATTACCCTTTGTCACTGCCTCCTACTGCTATTGCAAGTCATTTCAGTCCCCCTCTCCCTAGCTCTTAACCTGCAGGGAAAAAAAATTAGCAGTATTCATTTCAAAATTTCCTATCAGTTCACAACTCTCCCCTTAAAAAGTTTCAGTTTCCTTAAACCTTATATAAAATATCCAATTCTTACTTCAGCAGTTACTTATTTTTTCTTCTATCTAAAATTATGGGAGATTATGTTCCAATATACCACCTGGTAAACACTAGAGTCACATACTCTATTCTGAGTGCAGCTCCAGTGAATGAAAACTCACAGAATAGAATCTCAACTCACATATGGAGAGATATTCTCCAGAGACCTGAGAATAAATAAAAGGACATAATAAGGGATTGTCATAATATAGATATCACCCTGCTATTTTAGTTTCCACTGTTTGCTTATGAATTTTAATTAGGAAAAAAGTAATGAGCCTTTTGTTCTGCAGAATTGTTGTAAAAACTTCTTCAGAAGTCCTTCCAGCAAAGCAGCATAAAGTAATTCTATATATTTCAAATTCAACCAGCTATCACTAGGAATGGGGCATATGTAGGGTTTTATCTGCTATTAAGTATTCTCTATCATTTGCAGGAATACACAGACAATCTTGAAGGCTTTCTATTATAAAAATACTATGTTGAAATAATCATGTTGTAAATAGGAAAATTAAATCTAAATCACTGCATTACCAAATAAGCTACACTAATAAAAGAGAAAAATGCTAATTGACTGTACCTCTGCTATGCCCACAGCCAATCAGGTGTGGTATGCAAATTAAGCCAACAAAGAAGAAGGGTAAATTTGCATATGCAGGAGGTACAGGGTGCACCTGACCCACCTACGGGGACCAGTCCACCATGGGTGAATGGGCTAGCCAGGCAGACAGCACCTGACACCACCTGCAAAGGCCCAGGCCTGGGGGGCAACGTCTGAAGCTGCCCATGGGGTTTAGGCCACCATCAAGAACTGGGTAGGCAGGGGTGGCCAGGGTCTCTGGGATCACTGTCTTCCCTTGGGCTGCCTGAGGACACCAGTGGAGCAGGCCAGAATTCTACATTTTAATGTCCCTGGCGAGGGAAGGGCAGTGGGCAGTTAGCAGGCACCAGGGCTTGGAAGGTACTGGGAGAAATCTGCAGGCATGGTACCTGGAAGAGGTGCTGAATCATGATGATGCAAAGGGCTGCCTGATGGAGGCATGCAAAGGTACAGATGAGGTGGCTCTCGCTGGCATTAAGCTTGAAAATGCATAGACAGCCTAATGGACTAAATCACCTTTCTGAAGAAGTTGCATGAAGAGGAGATTGCCGAGCTGCAGGTGCAGATCTAGTATGCTCAAATCACCATGGAGGTGGACATGTTCTCCAAGTCCAACCTCTCTGCCATGCTCAAGGATATCTGCGGCCAGTACGAGAAGTTGGCTGCCAAGAACATGCAGAATGCAGAAGAATCGTGCAAGAGTTGCTTCACCATGCTGACTGAGAGCACTGCCAAGAACACCTATGGAGTGTGCACTGCCAAGGACCAGGTGCTGAAAGCCTCCGCCTGCTTAAGGCCAAGAACCTAGAGATCAAAGCATGTCGGGGCATGAACTAAGCTCTGGGAAAGTAGCTGTGAGAGCTGGAAGATAAGCAGAACTCTGATGTTAGTGCTATGCAGGGCACAATCAACAAATTAGAAAATGAGTTGAGAACTACAGAGAGCGAAATGGCATGATATGTAAAAGAATACCAGGACCTTCTCAATGTGGCTTTGGACATTGATGTTGCAGCTTACAAGAAACTCTTGGAAGGTGAGGTGACCTAGCTCAGTTTCACTAGCTTGGGAAACATAGCCAGTGGCTATTCCAGGAGTTCCCAGATCTTTGGTCAATCTGCCTAAGGAGGTTTACAGACTAGCTCCTACTTGATGTTCGCTCATTCCTCCCCTTCATAATATACCAGCCACATCCAGGAGGAACAGATCGAGGTGGAGGAGACCACTGAGGCTGCAAAACCCAAGGAAGTTAAAGATGAACTCCCCTCTGAAGAAGAAGCTGAAGAGGAGAAGGAAATGGCTGAAGAAAGGAGGGAGAGGATGAGGAAGGAGGTGCCAAGGAAGAATTTGAGGATGTAAAGGAGGAAGAGGAAAAAGGAGGTGAAGGTGAAGGAGATGTCCAAGAAGCTGAGGACAAGAAGAAAGATGAAGGTGCTGGGGAGGAGCAAGCAACCAAGAAAAGATTCAGCCCCCCTTTCCTTAATTATTTCAGAAATAATACTCCTGAAACCAGATCAACCCCATCACCAACCAAGCAGTTGAGTTCCCAATACTATATGAATTAAGAAGTCAACATATATAACATTCTTAGGTGATTCAGGTTGGACATTAAATGTTGTACTATGACTTTTCTCCTTATGCAGAGTATCTGGTTGCTTGCAGAGTGGCTTCCTGGCTTGCTTCCAGTCTGTGTATGGTCTATGCTTATGAGTACAGCATCTATAACAATGTGAATAATTCAGATGTTTACAATAAAAAACACATGAATGCATGAATGCATGTTAATGTTAAACTTCATGGAAAAAATAGTCCTTTGAATCTTTGGTGTTTAGAAATTGAAGACTTCAAATCATGTGTAATAAACAATAAATAAAGTTACATTGAATGACAAAAATAATACATTAGGGACCAGGGAACATTCAAAGAACTGAGGAACCATTCCCAAATCAGGAAGGGAAGTCATAGGGTGTATGTTATTGCTATGAATACACTATTTCCTACTCCTTACAACACATACAATGTAATCTATTAGATGCCTTCCCATCGCATGAAGTATGTGTTCTCATAGAGTATTACTGGTTCATATGTTATAGTTATGGCAGTATGTCATATACTATCCATATTAATAAAAGGGTAATATGTCAATTAGACCATGAGACCTTTCGACATCCTTCCGGACAAAGCCATGGTGTGGGGCCAAAGCAGAAGTGGTTAGGAGTGATCAGGCCAGGAGAAAAAGGCAGTTGGGGGTGATCAGGCTGATGAAGAGGGGAGGGGAGTTGGGGGCAATCAGCCCAGCAGGCAGAGTGGTTCTGGGTGATCAAGCAGGCAGGCAGGTGAGCAGTTAAGAGCCAGCAGTCCTGGATTGCGAGGAAATTGTCTGATTACCTGTTTAGGCCCAATCCCACAGGAGTTTTAGATTGGAGAGGATGCAGGCCAGGCTGAAGGACACCCTCCCCATCCCACCCCCCATGCAGGAATTTCATGCACCAGGCCACTGATCTTTAATACTGTTTGAGGATAATGCTGTATTGTGAATTAAGGAAGAGATGGCATTAATATCTTTTAGATCTCAATTTTTGTGCATTCTCAGATTAAATAAATCCCTATCCTAAATTTCTTCCTTCCTTCTTTCCTTTCTTCCTTCTTTCCTTCCCTCCTTCCTTCCTTCCTTCCTTCCTTCCTTCCTTCCTTCCTTCCTTCTTTCCTTCCTTCCTTCCTTCCTTTCTTCCTTTCTTCCTTCCTTCCTTCCTTTCTCCTTTTTATCCCACAGGGTTTAACTAAGGTGCATGACACTTTAAACCACAGTTATTTAAAGTAAAACATTTTTCTTCCTTATTCATTTGTAGCTCAAAGATTTTAAACTTTTTAATAATAAATTGCTATTTTGATTTATGTCACTGGATGCTTTGTACTCTTTTGACTGATTTTGTTAAGAAGTAATGTTTTTCAGAATATCTCCCATTGTAGCTCAGAGCTGATCATTATAGTTGAAAGCATTCACTGCTTCAAATGATAATATCAAAAGTGAATTATGCTTTCAATATAAATTATTGTTGGGATACATTACATTGCAGAAGTAGTATATTTTCAAGTCACTTTAAATTGCATCTTTTGAAGCCATTAACTTTCCAAATATTTTTAGGAATCTCAGATCTTCTTGATTTTCATCATTACTCCTCAAATATCAACTGAATTACTTATAAAATAAGTAAAAGCAAGGATAAACAAAGAGACACACTGTTGGTACTCTGGATATGGTTATAACTTTTTATTTAATACTAGAGGCCCAGTGCACGAAATTTGTGCATGAGGTAGGGGGGAATGTCCTTCAGCCCAGCCTACTCCCTCTCCAATCTGGGACCCCTTGACGAATGTCCGACTGCCCATTTAGGCCTGATCCTACTTTGTCATCTGTATATCTACTTTGCAGAGTGTCTATATAGGTCCTTTGTCCATTTTTAAGTCAGATTGTTTGTCTTCCTTTTGGTAAGTTATATGAGTTTCTTATATATTTTGGAAATTAACTCCTTATCAAATGTATCACTGACAAATAGTGGGCTTCTTTTTAATTTTGTTGATGTGCCTTTTGCTTTACAGAAGATTTCATTTTGATGTAGTCCTATTTCTTTATTTTAGGTAGGATCAGGCCTAAACAGGCCATTGGACTTTCCTCTCACAATCCAGGACTGCTGGCTCCCAACTACTCACCTGCCTTCCTTCCTGATTGCCCCTAACCGCTTCTGCCTGCCAGCCTATTCACCCCCTAACTACTCTCCTGACAGCCTGATTGATGCTTAACTGATCCCCAGCCAGCCTATTTGCACCTAACTGCCCTACCCTGTGGGCCTGGTCATCACAACTGCCTTCCCCTGCAGGCCTGGAACCTCCCCAATTGCCCTTATCTGCAGGCCTGGTCACCCCCAACTACCTTCCTCTGTTGGCCTGGTCATCCCTAACTACCCTCCCCTGAAGGCTTGATCACCCTCAACTACCTCCTAACTGCCCTTATCCTTCCTAACTGCCCTCACATGTTGGCCTGATCGTCCACAACTGTCCTCCCCTATAGGCCTGGTCCCTGCCAACTGCCACCTCATCCTGGCCATCTTGTGGTGGCCACTTTGTATCCACCTGGGGGCAGGATCTTTTGACCACATGGAGGCAATCATCTTGTGTGTTGGAGTGATGCTCAATCTGCATAATTACTCTTTTATTAGATAGGATAGAGGCCTGGTGCACAGGTGGGAGCCAGGAGGTTTGCCCTGAAAGGTATCCTGGATCAAGTCGGTGTTCCCTTTGGGTGTGGTGTGGCCTGGGAAAGGGGCCTGTGGTGATTTGCAGGCTGGCCATGCCTCCCAGCAATCCAAGTGGAGGCCCTGGTATCTGGGATTTATTTATCTTCTACAATTGAAACTTTGTAGCCTGAAGCAGAGCCAAGCCTTTTGCTCACTTGCTTGGCAGCAGCCATTGAAACCTTGTTGCCTTAAGTGGAGGTCTTGACAGGCCAGGGAGATCCATTTTTAGTTTTTTGAGGAAACTCCATACTGTTCTCCACAGTAGGTGCACCAGTCTGCTTTCCCACCAACAGTGCACAAGGGTTCCTTTTTCTCCGCATCCTCACCAACACTTGTTGTTTGTTGATTTGTTGATAATTGCCATTCTGACAGGTGTAAGATGGCATCGTATTGTTGTTTTGATATGCATCTCTCAGATAATTGGTGACTTTGAACATGTTTTCATGTGTCTCTTGGCCTTCCTTCTGTTGTCTTTCGAAAAGGTTCTATTTAGGTCCGTTGCCCATTTTTTTATTGGGTCATTTATCTTCCTTTTAGTAAGTTGTATAAGTTGGCTGTAGATTTTGGAGATTAAACCTTTATCAGTGATAACATTTGCAAATATGTTCTCCCATACAGTGGGCTTTCTTGTTGTTTTTTTGATGGTTCCTTTTGCTGTGCAAAAGCTTTTTATTTTGATGTAGTCCCATTCGTTTATTTTTTCTTTAGCTTCAATTGCCTTTGGAGCAGTATCAGTGAAGAAGTTCTTTCAGCATATGTCTGAGATTTTGCTGCCTGTGGATTCCTCTAGTATTTTTATGGTTTCCCTGCTAATGTTTAAGTCCTGTATCCATTTTGAGTTTATTTTTGTATTTTGTGTAAGTTGATGGTCCAGTTTCTTTTTTTTTTTTTGCATGTATCTGTCCAGTTTTCCCAACACCATTTATTGAAGAGGCTATCTTGGTTCCATTGCATGTTCATGCCTCCTTTGTCAATATTATTAGAACATAATGGTTCGGGTGGATGTCTGGGTTCTCTACTCTATTCCATTGGTCAATATGTCTGTTCTTGTGCCAGTACCAGGCTGTTTTGAGAACAATTGCTTTGTAGTATAGCTTGAAATCTGGTATTGAGATCCCACCTACTTTATTTTTCTTTCTCAGGATTGCTGTGGCTATTTGCAGTCTTTTTTTTATTCCAGATAAATCTATGAAGAATTCTTTCTAGGTCTGTGAAATATGTTGTTGGTATTTTAATGGGGGGTGCATTGAATCTAGAGATTCCTTTGGGTAGTATGGACATTTTAATGATGTTGATTCTCCCAATCTATGAGCATGATATGCTATTATTATTTAATTTAAATAATTAAATTTAAGTTATGACTATGTGATTTTTATCTGTTAACATTTTCCTCTATCTCTTTTTTCAATATCCTGTAGTTTTCTGCATAAAGGTCTTTTACCCCTTTAGTTAGGTTTATTCCTAGGTATCTTAATTATTTTGGTGCGATGGTAAAGGGGATTGCTTTTTTAGTCTCTAATTCTATAATTTCATTATTAGTGTATAGAAATGCCACAGACTTCTTAGCATTAATTTTGTATCCTGCTACATTGCCGAATTTATTAATTAAGTCAATTGGTTTTGGAATGGAATCCTTTGGATTTTTTATGTACAGTATCATGTCATGTGCAAATAAGGAGAGCTTTACGACTTCTTTCAATTTGGATGCCTTTTACTTCTTCTTCTTGTCTAATTGCAATGGCTTGTACTTCCAGTAGTATGTCGAACAGGAGAGGTGAGAGTAGGCATCCCTGTTTTTCCTGTTCTAAGGGGAAATGGTTTATTTTTTGCCCATTGAGTATGATGTTAGCTGTGGGTTTACCATATATGGCTTTTATGATGTTGAGGTATGCTCCTTCTATTCCCACTTTGCTGAGAGTTTTTATCAAGAAAGGGTGTTGGATTTTGTCAAATGCTTTTTCTGCATCAATTGATATGACTATGTGATTTTTATCTCTCAATTTGTTTATTTGATGTATCACATTTATTGATTTGCTGATATTGTACCATCCCTGCATTCCTGGGATGAATCCTACTTGGTCATGGTGTATGATCTTTCTGATGTACTGCTGGATCCGATTTGCTAGGATTTTGTTGAGGATTTTGGCATCTATGTTCATGAGAGATATTGGCCTATAATTCTCTTTCCTTGTGTTGTCTTTATCTGGTTTTGGTATTAGGGTGATGCTGGCTTCATAGAAGGTGTTTGGAAGTGTTCCTTCTTCTTGAATGTTTTTGAATAGTCTGAGGAGAATAGGTTTTAATTCTTCCTTGAATGTTTGATACAACTCTCCTGTGTAGCCATCTGGTCCTAGGCTTTTATTTGCTGGAAGCTTTTTGATGACTGCTTCAATTTCTTCCATAGTTATTGGACTATTGAGATGTTTCGATTCCTCCTCGTTGAGTTTTGGAAGGTTATATTTTTCTAGGAAAATGGCCATTTCTTGCAGGTTGTCCAATTTGTTGGAATAGAGTTGTTCATAGTATTTTTTAACAATCCTTTATATTTCCGCAGGGTCTTTTGTTATTTCTCCGCCCTCCACGGCCCCTGAGTCTCACGTGACTGCGTCATCGCTGGAGGGGTCCTTGTGCGCGCACCCGCAGTGCCTCTAAACTACTGCCTTTCCGGCTCCACTGCGCTCCAGGACCACACGAGTCTATCCCCAGGGTTTCACCTGAAACAGGGGCTTAGTGGATTCAGGAGTGACACAGTTGGGAGGGTCTATCTCCCACCCACTCATGAAATCCAGCTGTACAATCAGCAATCTGTCCTCTGCGCAGTGCCATGTGTGTCACCAGGCCTCTGATCTTTTGCAACTCCCTAAATTTCCATGCACCTCTCCCTTTTCACAGTCCAAACTCCCCTAGTATGAGTTTTGGCTGGATCTGGGGTTCAGTGTCATAAAACAAGAGGTTCAATGCCTTTGAGAGTCTCCGTTTTCCTCCTGCCAGAGAAAACCAGCTAGGTATTCCGGCACCCGCTCTCTCCACGCGTGCGTCTCCCTACCCCAGCTTTTTGCAGCTCCTCTGGGTCTCCGTGAGCCCCTCTCCTTCCCTCTAGCCATAGAACTTCCACTCAGCCAGCTTTCCTGTGTTTCTGGATGATGTCTGTTCTGTCTTTTAGTTGTAGTTTTGAAATTGTTGTGCAAGGCAGCAGTGTAGGTGTTTACCTAAGCCACCATCTTAGATTCTCCCTTTGTCAAATATTAAGAGTGTGTAGTGGTTGGGTTGATATCTTGATTCTCTATTCTATCCTATTAGTCTATATGTCTGTTCTTGTGCTAATACCAGGCTGTTTTGAGAACAGTTGCTTTGCAATACAGCTTGAAATCTGGTATTGAGATCCTACCTACTTTATTCTTTCTCAGTATTTCTGTGGGTATTCTGGGTCTTTTTTTCTTCCAGATGAATCTTTGGAAAGTTCTTTCTAGGTCTCTGAAATATGTCATTGGTATTTTAATGGGGGGTGCATTGAATCTATAGAGTGCTTTGTGTAGTATGGACATTTTAATTATGTTGATTCTCCCAATCCATGAGCACTGTATTTTCTTCCATCTGCTTATGTCTTCCTCTATCTCTTTTTTTCAGTGTCCTGTAGTTTTCTGCATATAAGTCTTTTACCTCCTTAGTTAAGTTTATTCTTAGGTATCTTAATTTTTTTGGTGTGATGGTAAATGGGATTTAGTCTCTCCTGTAATTTCACTATTAGTGTATAGAAATGCCATAGATGTCTTGGCATTAACTCTGTATCCTGCTCCATTGCAGAGTTCATTTATTAAGTATGTTAGTTTTTGATGGAGTCTTTTGGGTTTTTTATGTATAATATCACGTCTTCTGAAAATAAGGACAGCTTTATTTCTTCTTTTCCAATTTGGATGCCTTCTATTTCTTTTTCTTGTCTAATTGCAATGGCTAATATTTCCAGCAGTATGTTGAACAGTAGTGTTGAGAGTGGGCATCCCTGTCTTGTTCCTGTTCTTAAAGGAAATGGTTTTAGTTTTTGCCCATTGAGTATGATGTTAGCTGTGGTTTTATCATATATTGTTTTTATTATGTTGAGGTATGATCCTTCTATTATATTTTGCTTCTTATTTCTTCATTTTACACCAAACCCTTTAGCATTTCTTGCATTGCTGGTTTGGTGGTATTATACTTCCTTCATCCTTTTTTGTCCGTGAAGCTCTTGATTTCACCCTCAATTTTGATTTTTAACCTTGCTGGGTACAGTATTCTTGGATATAGACCCTTCCTTTGCATGACTTTGAATAATTCATTACTTTCCCTTCTTGACTAATGTGTTTTCTTTGAGAAATCAGTCACTGATCTGATGGGGGATTCTTTGTAGGAAACTTTCTGTCTCTCTCTGGCCACTTTTAAGTTTCTTACTTTGTTGTTGGTGTTTACCAATTTAATTATAATGCGCCTTTGCTTTGGTCTTTTAAGATTCATTTTACTTTGGCCTCTGATCTTCTGGGATTTGTGTGGGGTTTTTCTTCTTTATATCTAGGAATTTTCTGTCATTATTTCTTTAAACAGGTTTTCTATTCCTTGCTCAGTTTCCTCTGTTCTGGGTCTCCTTTTTTGTAAATGTTGTTTTGTTTTGTTTTGTCCCCAAATTCCATTAGGCTCTTTTTCTGCTTTTTATTTATTTATTTTTTATAGAAGCTGCTCTGCTTGTGTATTTTTTTCTACCTTCTCCTCTAGCTCATTCATGTAGTCCTTGGCTTCTTCTAGTCTACTGTTGATGTTTTCTATTGAGTTCTTTATAGCAACAATGTCCTTTTTCATTACTTATTGGTTCCTGTTCATTTCCTCTTGCTTCTTACACATATTGTTGAATTTGTTTTCCATTCTTTTCATCCACCTTATGACCATTTCCCTGAATTCTATCTCTTACAGGTTGCTAGCCTACATTTTATTTATTTCCTTTTCTGATGATGCCTACTTTTCTTTCATGTGCAGGCTGTTTCTTTGTTTCTCCATGATCTTTCTTTTCCATGTATCTGGTTATATAGTTCTCTCTCTCCTTTCCATGAAGAGATGCAGAGCTCCTCTGAATAACTCTGTTTGCATTGCATAGGGACCTGTGTACCTGGGTTTGCAGCTGTTTCTTGAGTGTTGATGTTGTAGATTCCTACATTTTTTAGGCTTCTAATAATATCCACTCTCCCCTTCAAGATGGCGCAGTTTCCATGTCCAAGCCAATTGCTCTGGTAGGGATTCAACAGTAGTGGAGGTTTCCTGGTCATGGGGACCCCATCTGACAATTCCCTACAGTCCCCTGGAATATAGCTCTCCCTCAACTCACAAATAAAAACTACTCATGAGACCACATACTCTCCTTTCATTTTCTCACTCACACACTATCTTGCAGTTTGCTTTCTGTCAGCAGCCATCTTCAACCTGTATTTGATGTCTTAATGTCTGTTTACATAGACAGAAATGGCATGATTTCCACAAATTGCAGGCTCTCATGAACATAGTGAAATTATTTACATCACTAAGTACTCTGTTCCATTAAATTTCATGCAATTAAATGCATGCAGTCTTGGTCAAAGTATCAGTAAAATTATTTTTTTAATTAAATTATCACTTTAAAATCAATTCAAACAAATTGGAATCTTTTACATTATTCTTCCCAATTACTTGCTACTTTAAATAATGATTTAAACATATATGATATTCTAAACATCCTATATAATGAAAGTCTAATATGCTGAGTGTCTGGTTGAGCAGACACTTAAAGAGAACAAACTTTGATTCTATATGCTAATGATATGCTAAGTCTCAATTGCTCACTATGATATGCACTGACCATCAGGGGGCAGACACTCCAACTGGTAGATTTTCTTTATGCTAGAATTCAGATTATAGGGTCTGAGCCAGACAAACTAGATAGGCCCTGGAGCCCTCCTGCAGTCCCTTCCTGGCTGGCTAATCTCCCATGTCCCTCCCTGGCCACAATCATGCACCACCGGGGTCCCTCAGCCTATCCTGTGCCCTGTCACAATCTGAGACCCCTCAGGAAATGTTGGAGAGCTGGTTTGAGCCCGATCCTGCAGACCAGGCCATGGGATCACACTGATGAATGAATTTGTGTACCAAGCCTCTGATATTGAATAATATGTAAACTCTCCTTATGTTCAAATTTCAGGAAAAAATGAAATGGAGGATGAGAATATTTTGAACTAAAACAAAAATCATAACTTTAAATACTTTGTAGCAGGTGTGCTACTGAATCTGATATTAAATATAGTTTTATACTTGAAAAAATAGAAGAGCATGTGCATTGGAAAGAAGTTATTTATCCCTTTGAGGCTATTATTATGAAGACATGTTTTAATTTTTCTGGAGAATGTTATTACTATTTTTCTCAAATATGTAACAATTCCTAGTAGTATTTTCTTTCTAAAAATATGATACTGAACAATCTTACTATTAAACATAGTTCTCAGTGACATTTTGACAAATAAGGCAATTCTTTTTCTACTTCTAGAGCACTATATCATCTTATAGTAATGCAATGCTGATTATTAATAGTTGAGTCCAAAAGTGATACCCTAGTATTTGTTTATAACTTTAAATTGATAATAAATTTATTATGCCAGTAGTCTATTTTTAGGAAATATTAAAAATATGTTTTTGAAAATAAAAAATGAAGAAGTTATGGCTATAAAATGAAATCCTTGAAGGTAATATTTGAATGATAAGTACTTTGGGGAGTAATTATAGTTCACAATCTATATTTAGTGAATTTTTATATATGGATAATTACTTTTATTAATATCTTTAGCTGGATTTTGTAACAACAACAATAATTTATTGCAAAATTAATTCCTTTGCACAATTTAACATTTAGTGATATGAAGCCAAGGTGAATTGAATTTACTGCAGGCCATTTAGTTGTAAAATTTTCTATGTACAATTGTTAATTGATTATCACAGGTCATTTTGGAACTTATTATAAAAATAGATTGTTTCAAGATGCACTTAGTAGAAATAGTTGTATATTTTCAGCCCATGATGTTTTATTTAAATAAAATATGGTAAAGTAATGCAACCATCTTTGATTATAAAAGTGATGGATAGATTGAAAACATCTTTTGAATCAGGTCAATGGTACTGATGATTAGTACATTGTTAATCAAGTTCTTCAGATTGTGTTCAAATACTTTAGCTCTTTTGCTCAGGCTGGTGAGAGGATCATGAATATTAAAAAGATTCAAATGGATGTACTCATGTAATTTGAAGTACCAGAAATGAAAAAAAAAATGAGAACAAACTTTGATTCTATGTATTTATATGTTTCCTTCCTTCCTTTTTTTGGGGGGGGAAGGGGGAAAGGATGTTTAATATTTATTTCATGTGAGGAGTCTAATGAAGATGACTAAATAGTAGCTCGTGAATTAAAGTTAAGCTATTTTTTTGCATAAAAATTTACAAATTTAATACCTTATATTTTCAGAATTGTCATCTAGGTAACTTTTCCCTTTTTCAAACAAACAGTGATAATAGGCTCTAGTTATGTACTAAGATTAAGAGGTATACTTTTTTAAAAAACTCAAATGACAGAAACATTAATTTACATTTTATTTAAAATGTGTAATTATTGTAGTTGCATCATTTAGTATTTTTAAGTTATTTATTGTTTAAAGTATAACATATGTCTCTTTTTTCCCCATTACCTTTTCCCTAGCCACTCACATTCCCCAGCATATGTCCTCACACACCTACTTTCTGTGTCAATTGGTTATGCTTATATGCATGCATAAAAGTTCCCTGGTTTTTATCTTACCTGTACCCCACCCCTGATTTCCTTCTCAGGTTTGATGTCTGTTCAATTCTTCTATGTCTCTGGATCTATTTTTGTTCATCAGTTTATGTACTTATTATATTCCAAAAATAAGTGAGATTATGTGATATTTCAATTGCCTTATTTTACTTAGCATAATGCTCTCTAGGTCCATCCATGCTGTTTTGAATAGTAACAGTTCTTTCTTTCTTACAACAGTATAGTATTCCATTGTGTAGATGTACCACAGTTTTTTAGTTCACTTAGCTGCTGATCAGCACTTAGACTGTTTCCAAATCTTAATCTTAGCTAAGTTGTGCTGCAATGAACATAGGGGTGCATATATCCTTTCTGATTGGTGTTCTGATTTCTTGGGATATATTCCTAGAAGTGGGATCACTGGATCAAAAGGCAGTTTCATTTTTAATTTTTTGAGGAAGCTCCATACTGTTTTCCACATGGGCTGCACCAGTATGCATGCCCACGAGCAATGCAAGAGATTTACTTTTGGGGAGAATCCAAGATGGTGGCATAGGTAAACACCTACACTGCTGCTTCACACAACAATTACAAAACTACAACTAAAAGACAGAACAGACATCATCCAGAACCACAGGAAAGCTGGCTGAGTGGAAGTTCTACAGCTAGAGGGAAGGAGAGGGGCTCACGGAGACCCAGAGGAGCTGCAAAAAGCTGAGGTACAGAGACTCGTGCGTGGAGAGACCGGGTGCCGGAATACCTGGCTGGTTTTCTCTGGCAGGAGGGAAACGGGGACTCTCAAAGGCATCTTACAACACGGAACCCCAGATCCAGCCGAAACTCATACGGGGGGAGTTTGGACTGTTAAAAGGGAGAGGTGCATGGAAATTTAGGGGAGTCGCAAAAGATCAGAGGTTTGGTGGCACACACGACATTGTGCAGAGGACAGACTGCTGATTGTGCAGCTGGCTTTCGTGAGTGGGTGGGAGACAGACCCTCCCAACTGTTCCACTTCTGACTCCACTAAGCCCCTGTTTCAGGTGAAACACTGGGGACCTAGACTCGTGTGTTCTTGGAGCGCAGGGGAATTGGAAAGGCAGCAGTCTAGAGGCACTGCGGGCCCCAGCGCACAAGGACCCCTCCAACAATTACCCAGTCACGTGAGACTCAGGGACCGTGGAGGGTGGGGCCGACTGGAAGGCAAGGCAGTCCCTTAAGCCCTGAGACTCCACCCTTCCCAAGCTCAACAGAGGCTTCTTTGGTTTTGCACCTCTGGTATCATAAGGCTGAATCCAACTAACAAGTTCTCCCGGCATAGTGAAAATGCCGAGACAAGGGAAGGGATCACAAACAAAAGAAATGGAGGAAAAAAAAAAAACGACTGGATATAGAGTTCAAAACCCCGCTTATAAGGTTTTTCAAGAATATGCTAGAAAAGTTGGATAAAATTAGCGAGAGCCTATAGGAGATGAAAAAGGACAAACTAGAGATACTGACTGAAATAAAAAATATTATACAGAGTCCTAACAGCAGACTAGAGGAAGGCAAGAATCAAGTCAAAAATTTGAAATATAAAGAAGCAGAAAACATTCAACTGGAAAAGCAAGAAGAGAAAAGAATTCAAAAATGTGAAGATAATGTAAGGAGCCTCTGGGACAGCTTCAAGCGTACCAACATCAGAATTGTGGGTGTGCCAGAAGAAGAGAGAGAGAAAGATACTAAAAATCTATTTAAAGAAAAAATGACTGAAAACTTCCCACATCTGGTAAAAGAAATAGACTTACAAGTCCAGGAAGCACACAGAACCCCATATAAAAGGAATCCAAAGAGGACCACACGAAGACACATCATAATTAAAATACCAAGAGCAAAAGAAAAAGAGAGAATATTAAAAGCAACAAGAGAAGAACAGTTCATTACCTACAAGGGAATACCCATGAGACTGTCAGTTGATTTCTCAACAGAAACGATGCAGGCCAGATGGGAGTGGCAAGAAATATTCAATGTGATGAATAGCAAGAACCTACAACCAAGAATAATCTATCCAGCAAAGCTATCGTTCAGAATTGAAGGGCAGATAAAGAGCTGCACAGAGAAGAAAAAGCTAAAGGAGTTCATCAACTCCAAACCAGTATTATATGAAATGCTGAAAGATACTCTTTTAATGAGGAAGAAGAAAAAGGTAAAAGCCAAAAAATTATGAACAACAAATACATATCTATCAACAAGTGAATCTAAAAATTAAGTGAATTAAAAATTTGATCAACAGAATAAACTGGTGAATATAATAGAATCAGGAGCACTGAAAGGGAGTGGACTGATAATTCTCAGGGGGAAAGGGGTGAGGGGTGTACAGGGAGAGACTGGACAAAAATCATACACCTATGGATGAGGTCAATGGGAGGGAGGTAAGGGTGGGAGCTGGGTGGAGGGGTGCTATGGAGGGGAAAAAAGAGAAACAAATGTAATAATCTGAATAATAAAGATTTAATTTAAAATATTTTGACAAAGAAGGCATGAACATACAATGGAGTCAAGACAGCTTCTTCAACAAATAGTGTTGGAAAATTGGACAGATACATGCAAAAAAAAAAAAGAAAGAAAGAAACTAGACTACCAACTTACACCATACCAAAAATAAACTCAAAATGGATACAGGAATTAAACATAAGATGGCTCACCATAAAAATACTAGAGGAATCTACAGGCAGCAAAATCTCACATATATGACAAAGAAAGTTCTTCCTTGATACTGTTAGGAGGGCAATGGAAAATAAATAAATGGGACTACATCAAAATAAAAAGGTTTTTCATAGCAGAAGAAACCATTAACAAAACAACAAGAAAGACCACTGTATTGGCAAATATATTTGCAAATGTTATCACTAATAAAGGTTTAATCTCCAACATTTCTAGGCAACTTATACAACTGAATAAAAGGAAGATAAAAGATTCAATTTAAAAAAAATGGGTAATGGACCTAAATAGAATATTTTCAAAAGAAAACAGAAGGAAGGCCAAGAGAGACATGAAAACATGCTCAAAGTCACTAGTCATCAGAGAGATACAAATCAAAACGACAATGTGATAACATCTTACACCTGTCAGAATGACAATCATCAACAAATCAAGAAATGACAAGTGTTGGCGAGGATGCAGAAAAAAAGGGACCCTGGTGCACTGCTGGTGGAAATGCAGACTGGTACAGGCACTGTGGAGAACAGTATGGCGTTTCCTCAAAAAACTTAAAATGGAACTCACAGGGGACACAGTATTTCCACTTCTAGGAATATATTCTAAGAAACACCAATCAGAAAGGATATATGTACCCCTATGTTCATAGCAGCACAATTTACAATAGCTAATATTTGGAAAGAGCCTAGGTGCCCGTCAGCAGATGACTGGATGAGAAAATGATGGTATATCTACACAATGGAATACTATAGTGCCATGAAGAAGAAGGGATTCTTACTATTTGCAGCAACCAGGATAGAACTGGAGAGCACTAATTCTAATTGAAATAAGAGAGTCAATTAAAAAAAATACCACATGATTTCACTCATTTATGGAAAATAAAGAACATTATAAACTGATGAACAAAAACATGGATTCAGAGGCAGTAAAGCATCAAACAGACTGTCAAATTACAGTGGAAAATTTAGGGAGAGGTGAGGTAGATAAGGGATCAACCAAAGGACTTGTATGCATGCATATAAGCATAACCAATGGATGCAAAACACTGGGGGATTAGAGCATGCATGGTAGTGGGTGAGGGGTGGCAATGGAATATTATGTACACATGTAATACATTAATAAAAAATAGTAAAAAAAAGAATATAAATGGAGACAAGCAAGTACATATCAATAATAACTTTAAATGTAAATGGATTAAATGCCCCAATCAAAACACATAGGGTACTTGAGTGGATGGAACACCATGACCCGTAATCTGCTGTATTCAGGAAACCTACTTCAGTAAAAACAATGCACACAGACTGATGGAAATAGGTTTTTCAGGCAAATGGAAATGAAAAAAAATCTTGGGTAGCAGCACTTATATCTGACAAATTATATCTCAAAGTGAAAGACATAACATGAGATAAGGACATAACACTTCATAATACTAAAGGGATCAATGCAACAAGAAGAAATAACTCTGGTAAGTATATACACACCCAATATAGGAACACCCAGATACAATTAAAAAACTTCTGGAGGATTTCAAAGATGAGATTGACAACAATACAATTATAGTAGGGGAATTAAATACCCCCCCTATCACCACTGTACAAATCCAGTAAACAAAAGAATCATCAAATAAACATCAATCTTAAATGACTCACTATTTCAGAAAGAATTAATATACATCTTCAGATCATTTCACCTCAAAGCCACATATTATACATTCTTCTCAAATGCACATGGATCATTTTCAAAGACAGACCATATATTAGGTCACAGGCAAAATTTCTTCAAATTCAATAAGATAGAAATCAAGCATCTTCTCAGATCACAATGGCATAAAACTGGAGATCAACTAAAAAAAAATACCAAAAAAATCAAACTCATGGAGACTAAGTAGCATGCTATTAAACAGTGTCTAGGTTACCAGAAAGATCAAAGAAAAAAATAAAAATAAAATATCATAACCATAAACAGTATGGCGACATAGGTAAATACCAACACTGCTGCCTCGCACAACAATTTCACAACTACAACTAAAAGACAGAACGGACATCATCCAGAACCATAGGAAAGCTGGCTCAGTGGACATTCTACAACTAGAAAGAAAGAGAGGGGCTCACAAAGACCCAGAGGAGTTGCAAAAAGCTGAGGTATGGAGACACACACATGAAGAGAGCAGGTGTCAGAGTACCTTGGCTGGCATTCTCTGGTGGGAGGGAGACAGAGATTCCCAATGGCATCGAACCTCTTATCCTATGACACTAAACCCCAGGTCCAGCCAAAACTAATACTGGGGGAGTTTAGACTGTGAAAAGGGAGAAGTGCACAGAAGTTTAGGGGAGTGGCAAAAGGGCAGAAGTCTTGTGGCACCGCACAGCATTGTGCACAGAAGACCAACTGCTGATTGTGCCACTGGCTTTCACAAGTGGGCGGAAGACAGAGCCTCCCAACTGCACCACTTCTAACTCCACTAACCCCCAGTTTCGGGCAAAACCTTGGGAACCCAGATTCATATGGTCCTGGAGTGCAAGGGAGCCAGAAAGGCAGCAGTCTAGAGGCAGTGCAAGAGCACGCGCATGCACACAGGGATCGAACTCAGGGTCTGTGGAGGGCAGGGCCTACTGGAAGGCAAGGTCCAGAGTCTTCATTAAGCCCAGGGACTCCACCCATCCCAAGCTCAAATAGAGAAGCTTTTTCAGTTTTACAAGACTGAATCCAACACAGAAGTTCTCCTGGCATATGAAAATGTGGAGACAAAGGAAGAGATCACAAACAAAAGAAATGGAGGAAAACAAACGACTGGATATAGAAATCAAAACCACAGTTATAAGGTTTTTCAAAATCTATGGGACACAGAGAAAGCAGTATTGAGAGGGAAGATCATAGCTCTACAAGCCTACTGAAAAAAATAAGAAACAATGGTAATAAATTACCTAACCCTACAACCCAAAGAGTTAGAAAGAGAGCAACAAGAAAAGCCCGGTGAAAGCAGAAGGAAGGAAATAATAAAGATCAGAATGGATATTCAACACACAAAGAGCAAAGAAACAATACAAAAGATCAACAAAACCAAGAGCTGGTTCTATGAAATGATAAGGAAGATTGATGAAACTTTAGCGAGGCTCATCAAGAAGTAAAGAGTGAAGACCCGAATAAACAAAATAAAGAATGAAAGAGGAGAAATAACAACAGACCCCTCTGAAATACAAAGGATTGTTAAAAAATACTATGAACAACTCTATTCCAACAAACTGGACAACTTGAAGGAAATGGACATATTCCTTGAAAAATATAACCTTCCATAATTCAATCAGGAAGAACCTAAAAATCTCAATAGGCCAATAACTATGGTAGAAATTGAAGCAGTTATCAAAAAGCTTCCAGCAAACAAAAGCCTGGAGCCAGATGCTAAGCTTCATAGGGGAGTTTTACCAAACATTTAAGGAAGAATTAAAAACTATCCTCCTGAGACTATTCCAAAAAATTCAAGAGGAAGGACCACAACCTCATTCTATGAAGCCAGGATCACTCTTATATCAAAATGAGATAAAGACAACACAATGAAAGATAATTATAGGTCAATATCCCTAATGAGCATAATGGTAAAAGCCTCAACAAAATTCTAGCAAATCAGGTCCAGTATTACATTAGAAAGATCATACATGATGATCAAGTGGGATTTTTTCCAGGAATGCAAGGATGATACAATATTCACAAATAAATAAATATGATACATAACATAAACAAAGTTAGAGACAAAAATGATAGTCATATCAATTAAAATAGAAAAGGCATTTGAAAAAATTCAACACCCTTTTCTGATAAAAACGCTCAGCAATGTGGGAATAGAGGGATTATACATCAACCTAATAAAAGCTTTATATGACAAACGTACAGCCAAGATCATACTCAATTGGCAAACTCTAAAACCATTTCCACTTAGAACAGGAATAAGACAGTGATGCCCCTTTCACCACTCCTATTCAACATAGTACGGGAAGTGCTAGCCACAGCAATCTGACAAGAAAAAGAAATAAAGGGCATCCAAATTGGAAAAGAAGAAGTAAAATTGTCATTACTCGCAGATGACACAATACTGTACATAGAAAACCCTAAAGACTTTATAAAAGAATTAGTAGACTTAATAAAATGAATTTTGAAATGTATCAAGATACAAAATTAATACCAAGAAATCTATGGCATTTATATACACCAACAGTGAACTTACAGAAAGAGAGACTAAGAAAACAATCCCATTTACCATCATGCCAAAAATATTAAGATACCTAGGAATAAATTTTTATTTCTTTTTCATTTAAAAAAATTAATAAATCTTTTTTGTTCATATTATTAGATTTGTTCATTTTTGTCCTCCATACATCCCCTCCACCCAGTTCCCACCTCTACCCTTACTGCACACACACTGTCCTCATCCATAGGTATACAATTTTGTCCAGTCTCTTCCCACACACCTACACCTCTTTCCCCACAAGAATTGTCAGTCCACTCCCTTTCTATGTCCCTGATTCTATTATATTAACCAGTTTATTCTGTTCATCAGATTTTTTTATTCACTTGATTTTTAGATTCACTTGTTGACAGATATGTACTTGTTGCTCTTAATTTTTATCTTTACCGTTTTCTTCTTTCTTTTCTTAAAGAATACTTTTTAGCATTTCATATAATGCTGGTTTTGTGGTGACCAGGATATAAACTTAACTAAGGAGGTAAAATACCTCTACTTAGAAAACTATAGGACATTGAAAAAGAGATAGAGGAAGACATAAATAGATGGAAGAACAAACCATGTTCATGGATTGGTAGAATCAGCATCATTAATATATCCATTCTACCTAAAACAATCTATAGATTCAATGTACTCCCCATTAAAATACCAACTGCATATTTCACAGACTTAGAATGAACTCTCCAAAAATTCATCTGGAATATAAAAAGACCTCAAATAGCTGCAGCAATCCTGAGATAGAAGAACAAAGTAGGGGAATCTCAATACCAGATATCCAGCTGTATTACTAAGCCACTGTTCTCAAAACTACCTGGTACTAGCATAAGAACAGACATATAGACCAATAGAATAGAGAACCCAGATCAACCCAAAACACTATGCTCAATTAATATTTGATAAAGGAGGCAAAAGCATACAATAGAGTCAAGACAGTCTCTTCAGTAAATGGTGTTGGGAAAATTGGACAGATACATGCACAAAGTGAAACGAAACCACCAAAATACACCATGTGCAAAAATAAATTCAAAATGGAAAAAGGACTTAAATGCAAGACAGGAAACCATAACAATATTAGAGGAATCCGCAGGCAAGAAAATCTCAGACATATGCCAAAGCAATTTCTTCACTGATACTGTCCTAGGGCAATGGAAACTAAACAGAAAATAAATAATGGAATTACATCAAAATGAGATGCTTCTGCACAGCAAAAGAAACCATCAACAAAACAACAAGAAAGCCCATTGCATGGGAGAACATATTTGCAATTTTATCTCTGATAAGGGTTGAATCTCCAACATTTACAGGGAACTCATATAACTCAAAAAAAGAAGATAAACAACCCAATAAAAAAATGGGCAATGATCCCAAATAGATACTTTTCCAAAGAGGACATAAGGAAGGCCAAGAGACATGAAAACATGCTCAAAGTCGCTAATCATCTGAGAGTTGCAAATCAAAATGATAATGCGGTACTATCTCACACATGTCAGAATGGCTATCATCAATAAATCAACAAATGAAAAGTGCTGAGGAGGATGGGGAGTAAAAGGAACCCTCGTGCACTGCTGGTGGGAATGAAGACTGGTGCAGCCACTGTGGAGAACAGTATGGACTTTCCTCAAAAAACTAAAAATAGAAATTCCTGTTGACCCAGTGATTCCATTTCTAGGAATATATCACAAGAAACTAGGAACACCAAACAGAAAGACTATATGGACCCTGATATTCATAGCAGAACAATTTGCAATAGCTAATATTTGGAAAAAGGAGAAACCAAGATGCCAGCATAGGTGAACACCTAAACTGCTACATCGCACAACAATTTTAAAACTACAACTAAAAGACAGAAAGGACACCATCCAGAACCACAGAAAAGCTGGCTGAGTGTAAATTCTACAGCTAGAAGAAAATAAAGGAGCTAAGGAAGTCTCAGAGGAGCTGTAAAAAGCTGAGGTCTGGATATATGCACATGGAGAGGATGGGTCAGCAGAAGGACTGGCTGGCTTCCTCTAGCAGGAGGGAGATGGAAAATCTTGACTACACTGAACCCCACTTCTGACTTCACTGAATCCCAGTTTCGGGTGAGACCCTGGGGACCCCGACTCCTATGGGTACCTGGAGTTCACAGAAACTCAGGGGAGCTGGAAAGGCAGAGATCTAGAGGTGCCTGTGCATGTGCACAGAGAGGGCTACAGTGATTTCCAAAAAGCACTGAGACCAGGGGACGCCATGTAGGGCAGGGCTGACAGGATGCCAAGGCTGTCTGCTCAGCCCTGAGACTCTGCCACAACCAAATCCAGCAAAGAGGCTGTTATAATCTTGCAAATCTTAAGGCTGAGTCTAGCACAGAAGTTCTCCAGGCACAGACACAGCTGATCCTCACAACCAACTGGCTTTGGAGGTCAATTCCCCTCAATAATAGCAACAACAATCATGACTTAACTACAACAAGACTGTATACCCAGTCCACAAAGAGGTGCTCCAAGAGTGTTTTCAGGTAACTGGGGAGGTGGAACTACTGGACCGTATAGGACACCTAGCACACAAAACTACTCTACCAGCTCTGGGAAAAAATGAAAATGTGGAAACAAAGGAACAGATTACATATGAAAGAAATGGAGGAAATCAAATGACTGAATACAGAGTTCAAAACCATGTCTAATAAGGTTTTTCAAGAATTTCCTAGAAAAGATGGATAAATTTAGTGAGAACCAAGAGGAGATGAAAACAAACCAACTAGAAATTAAAAATACACTGACTGGAATAAAAAATATACAGAGACGTAACAGCAGAGTAGAGGAAGGCAGGAATCTAGGCAAAGATTTGAAATACAAAGAAACAGAAAACACTCAACTGAAAAAGAAAGAAGAAAAAAGAATTAAAAAATGCAAAGATAGTATAAAGAGCCACTGGGACAACTTCAAGTGTACCAATATCAGAATTATGGGCATGCCAGAAGAAGCCAGAGAGCAAAATACTGAAAACCTATTTGAAGAAATAATGTTTGAAAATTCCCCCCACCTGGAAAAAGAAATAGACTTACAAGTCCAGGAAGCACAGGGAACCCCAAACAAATGGAATCCAAAGAGGACCACACCAAGACACATCATAATTAAAATACCAAGAGCAAAGGACACAGAGAGAATATTAAAAGCATCAAGAGAAAAACAGTTAATTACCTACAAGGGAGCACCCATATGTTTTTCAGCTGATTTCTCAACAGAAACTATGCAGGCCAGAAGGTAGTGGCAAGAAATATTCAGTGATGAATAGCAAGAGCCTCCAACCAAGATTACTCTACCCAGCAAAGCTGTCATTCAAAATTGAAGGTCAGATAAAGAGCTTCACAGATAAGAAAAAAACTAAAGGAGTTCATCAGCACAAAACCAGTATTATATGAAATTCTGAAAGGTATTTTTTAAGAAGAGGAGGAAGAAGAAAAAGGTAAAGATAAAAATTATGAACAACAAATACGTATCTATCAACAAGGGAATCTAAAACTCAAGTGAATTGAAAATCTGATGAACAGAATAAACTGGTGAATATAATAAAATAAGGGGCATAGAAAGGGACTGTCCTGATCATTTTCAGCGGGAAAGAGCTGAGGGGGGTGCAGGGAGATACTGGACAAAAATCATACACCTATGGGTAAGTGCAATTTGGAGGGGAGTTAAGAGAATAGGGTGGAGTGGGAGCCAGGTCGAGGGGAGCTATGGGTGGAAAAAAAAGGAACAATTATAATAATGTGAACAATAAAGATTTATTAAAAAAAAAAGACTTGGAAAAAGCCTAAGTGCTTACCAGCAGATGAGTGGATTAGAAAACTATGGTGTATCTACACAATCAAATACTACGCTGCTTTAATAAGAAGAAATTATTATCATTTGCAGCAGAATGGATGGAACTGGAAAGCATTGAGCAAAATAAGTTTGTCAGTGAAAGAGAAATACCACATGATATCACTCACTTATGGATAATAAATAACAATATAACCTAATGAACAAAAAGATATGGAGGCTGAGAAGCATCAGACTGTCAAATTATCTTGGGAAGGTTGGAGCAGGGGGAGTAAGGTAAGAAATCAACCAAAGGACTTTTATGCATGCATATAAGCATACAAATGGATGTAAGACAATGGGGGGTAAGGGAATGATTGGGAGTGGAGTTGGGGGGAGGCAATGGGGGGACATGAATACATGTATTATCTTAATCAATTTTAAAAAATGGAAAAAAAAGGTGTGTTACATTTACCCCTATGAAATACTATGCAGTAGTGAAAGTGACGAACCTCTTACCCTTTGAGACAGCATGGAGGGACCTGGAGAGTATTATGCTAAGTAAAATAAGGCAATTGGAGAAACACAAGTGTCACATGATCTCACTCATATGTGGAATCCAATGAATAAAATAAACAGATGAACAAAATAGATCCAGAAACATAAAAACATGGAACAGACTGTGGAATCTCAGAGGGAAGGTGGAAGTGGGTGGGTGGGTGGAGATCAACTAAAGAACTTATATGTATTTATACATAACCTCTGGACACAGACAATATGGTGTTGAGGTTTGTGGGCTAGGGATGGGAGTCGTCCAGAGGAGTCACTGGGAGGGGGGTAGAGGGGACATATATGATACTTTCAACTATAAAGATTTAATTTAAAAAAAAAGAAATCTGCGGAAACTGGTTTGGCTCAATAGATAGAGCATCAGCCTGCAGACTGAAAGGTCCCAGGTTTGATTCCAGTCAAGGGCACGTACCTTGGTTGCGGGCACATCCCCACTGGGATTTATAAAATTTCTTTATAAAAAAATCAATAAAACATATTAAGAAAAAGAAATCAAGTACACAAAATTTAAATGATTACTGTTAAGATTATTTTATTTTCTACTTAAAATATAGTTTTTCAAAATAAAAACCTCGTAAGGAATTTTTTATTCAATTAATTTTAGTTAACTAATTATAACAAAATATTTTCTATGTATAATTAGTAGCAGTCACTTTTAAAGGCTTTTTATTTATACAATTTCAATAATTACTGATCATCAATTTTTATTGTTTGTAATGCAAACTTTTAAATTCTCAGAAGCATAAAATATTTTGGAAAAGTGTTAACTAATCTATCAGAGGGTTAATTACAATTAAATATGTCATATAAAACAATTTTTAATATTCTTATTGTAAATTGTGAGTTCTAGCTTGGAGGAAATTTTCCAGAGAAAATTCTTTTTTCTGTAAATAGTAAAATGAATATATTGAAAGCATTAGGACTATCTTCCATACATTAAATATTAAATTAAGGTGCATACCTGAGCATTTAATTTCTTCTTTATTTTCCATATCTTTTTATCGATAGTAGTTAAAATATATTAAAATATTTAAAATTAAGCAAATAACTCAGTCAAGATTTAATATATTCCTATGATTAGATTATGCCATCCTTGCTAAGTGGAAATGGTAATACCAAATAAAATCTTTTTATAAGAACTATTTTCATATGAGGTAATTTATAAAATGAAGACAAAAAATTGTGATTTCTCTAAATAATTAAAATGGTTCAGCCATCTAAGCCTGGTTGGTTGTCCAAACACTGTTTTCCTATGATAGATAACTGCCATGTGGATGATGAACTGAAGTACAAATTTGGGATAAGTACATAGTTTAAAAGGTCCCCAAATGCTAGTTGCAAAAATTTCTGCAAAGAGACTGACATTGAATTGCTCTCTTGGATAGATAATGTATGTACTAACCCTGTGGAATATAAAATTAAAAATTTAGATGAGTTAAAAAAAGAAAAAGAAAACTTCAAATCATTTCATTAGAATCTTTCATTCTTAATGAAAAGGAAATTGGTCAAGGCTAAAAATGGAAAGCTGGATTTCCAACAAGTAATCCACTATTACTTTTTCTTTCGCTTTTGTGATTATAAATATAATTGCACATGGTATACATGTGTATAAATAAATCACCATTAACAATAAGATTGACATTCTTTTTTTATATAAAGGGATTAAAAACCATCTAGCCAAAATGCTGGGCATGAACAGATATCAGATGCATGTTTTTAAATTTATTATGGTCTTAGAGTAAAAAGCAGAGCAACATAAGACTATAGAAAACAAACCTCCCCCCTTTGACAAAAGAATTCAAAGGTTATGTGGAGCTAAGTTGATCTCCTTGGGGGTGGAGAATAAAATATGTAGCAATTTCTATAATTATTTCTTGTCTTGGAACATTTTTATAAGCTACTTTAGAAAATAATTCAAATTATTTCTCTGATGAGGAATATTCTCTTGGAGCTCATTTGCAACAAGATTATCCATACTCTAAGCTGAATTGTAACAATGGGCATGTTTTTCATGGGAGATTGAACAATTTTTGACTTGCACCTGTAGGTGATAGGTACATTACCCTTAAAGTTCTGATTAATACAGTCCATTTGTAATCACTAAAATAACCTTCTATGAATTGAAATTTTTAGTTTCAAACATCTTTGGGAGCATTAAGGTAAATACAGCATGAGTTTATAATTAGTCTGACATTTCTAGACACAATTAACTTGAAGATTTAAATACTTGATTTACATATATAAATATCATTCGGTACTGACAATTCATAATCTTTCTTTGGAAAATGTAATTTCATCAGAAGTCATTTTCTGGTGGTTATTCATTTAACTCCCCTTATGGCTATCCATACACACTTGTGAAATTCAGGAGAACTTTTCTTTTTAAATTTTATTTTATTTCTTAATCACTAAAAATATTGCTAAGTAATAAGTTTCCTGGCCTAGTAGTCTCACCGATCTTATATGACTTTAACATATAAATATAAACTTTTCAAATCTCTAAAAAATTATCAAATTAATTTTATTTTAAATATTTCTTTTGCACATTTTATAATCTTTTAATTTTCTGACAAAACACATACCTTCATTAGTTTATATATTAGATTTTTTAAAATATGAATATTAGCAAGTAACTTGTGAAGTTATTTTTAATATGGCAATAAAAATTCAGATCAAACTTCATGGTTATCATTCAAATCTTTAACTATAAATTTATTTAATGAAGTAATATTTATCAGATAAATAAATGTTGTTTTCTACATACAACTTTATCAACTGTCTAACATTATTTACTGTCATATTTGCATGTATCTTTTTTGTTAAATGCAAAAATATATATGGCAGCATTCTGTCAGAAAAGTGAATGAATCAGAAAAAGGAAGAGAAGAGAAATATCAAGTAAACTATTAAAATAAGATCCAATTTGTATGAATGAATTGATATATAAACTCAGTCACTGATATCCAAAAAATTGCATATCTTTAGAGAACTATTGTGAATTAACCATTTATTCCCCATTATTTTAGCAAACTGTTGCTTAAATGAGACTATTTTTGTACCATAAAGTGTTTAAATTGAAAATATTTAATTTTAGGTCTAATCCAATGTGTAGTTGTGAAGCATTTAATGCTGAAATGCATTGCCTTACAAAATGGTATTTTAGAGCTGTTTGTCTTTTAAATTCTTACACTGTGTATCCATTTGACCAGCTCCCATCAGAGAGATTATTGTATCTGGAAGCCTTGGTAGGATGATGACTAAAAGGGTACATCATGTCAAGCTCTCAAGTAGGAATTATTGCCTCTTTTTCTGTCTCAAGTCCCAGCTGTATTATGTCACCAAATCACATCACAGTGTAATCAAAGATGAATAAAATATTTTTTCTTTACCTTAAATGCTTTTTCTGTCAATTACAATCAAGGGACATGATTTCAGTCTGTCATTTTGTGAGGCTCTTTCCTACTGATGACAGAAGCTATAATCTGTTAAATATAAAATGAATCAGAAATGTCTTAGAATGTTTTCTTTTTCTTCCACAGGTAATAAAAAAGTAATTGGTCTTTAAAGAATAAAATCAAAGATTTTTTGAAAGTGAATCCTTTGGTTTTGGTTTTCTTCTTTTTATGCTTTTCTTTTCCTGCCTTGATTCTAAATCTTCAATTCTAACACTGGTTGTTTTTCTGAGGATAATACACATAGTACTCTAATCCAAATTACATAGCTCTTTGTAAATGTTTTATTAGCCTCTTATTTTCATATGTTCAAAACTTTCTTGCCATATTACTGCCTATTAGGTACCCTGTAATATTTGCAATAATTTTGTTATTTAACTACACCTTCTAGATTGGTTTCTGGTTTGATTATATTATTAATCATAATCAAAAACATTTTCCCAGAATGAAGTAGGAATAACTGTCTTTAAACTTCTTCCCATTATTTTACAATAGGTTGTTCCTCATTTACATCACAAATGCTGGCAAAATAATTGGTTCAGCAGTCTCTGCCAGTAGCTTACATTGATAATGATCAGCTTTTTTTATACTGAAGAAAGGCTGAGAATGTAAATGTTTGCCTTTTTAAGAAGATTTGAAGAACTTGTCATGAACTTCTGCATCTTTCTTTAATTAATTTTTTCTTATTTCTATATTAAATATCTAAATATATATTTGTACAATTAATATACTATACTTGTGTGTCGCACCAAACATTATTCCTGGTGTGACACACAGTATGGCATATTAAAACTATTTCTAAGAAATGTGTGATATAGATGGAATGTATACACTCTAAATGTATTATCTCCATAAACACCCCCATGGCATTATATTTCTCTTTGATTTTCCATCACTGTTCACCAAAGTGAGAAATAATTAGCTATTTTGCTATGCTGTTTTAAAATATTACTGTTTCTTTAGAGTGGAAGAGAGGAAATGAAAAGCCATTTGTTATTCATATTTTTCTGTCATTCAGCATTTGTGTGTATACACATACACACAGAGAGAGAAACAGAAATACCAGACTGAGAAAAAGTGTGGAATCAAGTACCACAAATAATCTGGTAATAAATACAATATTCTGTGTTATATTTTATACCAGATGCTACTAATTCAAAAAATATCAGCAGATGAGTGGATTAAAAAAAATGTGGTACATCTGCACAGTGGAACACTATGCTGCAGTAAAAAAGGAGTTCTTACCATTTGCAACAACATGGATGGAGATGGAGAACATTATGCTTAGTGAAATAAGACAGGCAGAGAAAATTAATATCACATGATTTCACTCATTTGTGGGATATAATGAACAACATAAACTGATGAATAAAAAATAGATACAGACACAGAGAAACATCAATCAGAATGTCAAACCTCAGGGAAGGTAGGGGACAGCGGGGTAAGGGGAAGAGATCAACCAAAGGACATATATGCATGCATATAAACCTAATCAATGGACACAGACAACAGGGGAGGGGCATGGATAGGAGGAGGATAATGGGGGAATAAGGACACATATGTAATACTTTAATCAATAAAAAATTTTAAAAAATAAAATATATATCAGAAACGAAGTAAGCCCAAGTGTTTTCCAAATACTTTGACCAAGGAGACAAGGCATTACAAAAGAATACTCTGAAGAGAGATACAGACAGAATTCTGCCTTTGTCATTGGCTATGTGATCTAGAAGTTAACTTTAAAATTTCCCTTTCCATGTACATGCCTCAAAACATGAGCATCAGAATAATTAATGATCCCAATAGTTCCAGAAGCTAACACAGTCATACTGCATTAGAGTCATAGAAATCTTATATGTGATCTGATGCAAGCCCTTCTCTCATTCACAAATGAAGAATAAAGGATGAAGATTTATGACACAAGGCAAAAGAAAGTCATTACTAAGCAGGACTAGATCAAGGATTTTCTGAAGCAAATTGACTGTCTCAAAAACTATAGCATCATAAGCCATTTTTTATCCATCTAGACAACTGAACATGACTTTTTAAAAATAAATAATAAATATCTAAATTTATTATTGAAGAACAAAACGTTTCACAAAAGGCTAAACTCCTTTGAATTACTGACCTCAAGGACATATAAACAAAGAAAAAAATACTGCTTCAGAATAGTTTGCTTCCTTCCAAAATGTTATATAGGTATGTATGTACATATGTGTTTGTGTGTGTGTGGAGGAAGAGAGAGAGAGAGAGAGAGAGAGAGAGAGAGAGAGAGAGAGAGAGAAGGAGGGGGAGACAGAGAGACAGAGAGACAGAGAGACAAAGAATGTATGTACATACCAAGGTGGAAACATTTACTTTTTGGGATGGAATCTAAATATGATCTGAACTCAGAGAATCCTAATTATGGATGGAATACTAACAATATGCATAGAGCCTTATGAAAAGCAGATGACACACCATTGTGGCAGAAAACTTCTGATAATGGCATAAACAAACATAGTCTTTATACATGTGCACATGTTTTTCTCATTCAGATACTCTTTTTAATATGTTTTAATACTAGAACATAAAATAAATTATTCAAGTTCTCTAAGAACCCTATCTTTAATGATGTACACTGAAAGTAATATTATCTACCACATTGAGTTCTCAGGATTAAATAAAATTAATTAAACTAAGGACAGAGCTTGGAACATATTTATTTGTAATTCACTTATTAAATTTTTATTGCAATTAATTATCTTCCTTTCCCATCGAAATATTGGTTATTGGAGGGATAAAGTGACAGTCCAAGTAACATTCAGTAGGCATTCAAAAACTTTTAAGCCCTGACAGTGTGGCCCAGTGAACCATGAAACATGAGGTCATGGGATCGATTCCCGTTCACATTAGGGTACATGACTGGGTTGAGGGCTTAATCCCCAGTAGGAAGCTTGCAGGAGGCAGCTTATCGATGTTTCTGTCTCTTATTTATGTTTCTATCTCTCTATCCTCTCCCTTCCTCTCTCTCTAAAATCATTAAAACATACTTTTAAAAAATAAGTTTTGATTGGTTGCCTGCCCAGATGCCTGCATGGATTAGCAAATGTGTACACAAACCAAATAAAGGGGGGAACTAGCAATTGTTTGATAAATTCGATCAACTGAATTCCCTTCAACTATCATGTTTAATCAGTAGCTCCAAACTTTCATTTTTCACCAACATCATATGCCTGATTTTTGCCATACCATGGATCATAAACACACACACACACACACACACACACACACACACACACACATATATATATATATATATAATCAGTGCTTTCCAAACTTTATTCCACCAGATAACAATAATATTTGTTTGAATCACTTGGGTTTATCCCGCAGACTGTTCTAGACTGTTCAAGAGCAGAAGCAAGGGAAGAGAGAATGATCATTGTCTGAACTCAGGAGGTCATTGGTAACTTTCATTATAACACACCAGCATCTCAAATGGGGCTGGAGGCACTGAATACTCTCATTTGCCTAATATTATTTATTAAAATGACTTTAAATATTATGTTTACTGTTAGCCTTGTCCTATACACTAATATCTGTGAAATCATAGCTATTATGATCTATTTTTTTTAGCAACAAAAAACAAATGACCTTAACATCTTGGTGGGTTAATGCATCATGGATTTATTACTTGTGTTGCACATCCATATAGGGCTGAAATGTTCTCCAGAGCGTCTGCACATCAGGATTGAGGCTGAAAGAGCTTCCTCCATCTGGAATGTCCCTGGTCACTGTGTTAGCAAAAGGACTCCATGGTGAATTGCATGTCCATAAGTAAAGACTTCTGCCCAAGTTTCACTGGATACAAAGCTTTCATGGTCATGATCAACAGCATGGATGTGATGAAATACTATGTGTCTGATAGGATGGGACTGAAATATTGGCAAATAACCTTAATGATTACTATTTATTTCATTTTATTTTTCTTCTTTGAATATAGACCTTAACATAAGTAATATAAATAAATGATAGCCTATCAAAAACAATAAAATAATTTTAAGAGATATTCAGAATAAAGTAATGCTATTTTAGCTTCTAAGTACAGAGGCAGAGAAATGTTTAGATAACTTTGCACTAATATCCTCGGCTATTATTTGGAATGTCAATATTGTACCTGGATTACCTTCACTTTTCAGTTTTCACCTAACGATTATTTACAAACTCTAAATTAGATTTTCAAAAGTCTAAGATGTCTCCAACACCATTGTTCGTAAAAATGCATATCCATTTTTAAAAGATTCTGTAACTCCTTTGGCTAATACTGGACTTGTGCAAGCAAAGGTGTACATTTGAGCTACAACATATCTCTAAGTGGCAGATGCAGCTGCCCTGTGGTCTCATTTTGGGCATAGCACAATCACAGCCTTTTCACTGTTTTAATCATGATATTGCAGCTGATCCTCTAATGACCTCGCCTTGCAGAACCAGCATACTGTATCAAAGTAACTGTCTAATGTGGGCCAGAATATTCTGATTGTTTAATAAAGTGTAATTCAACTGACAAATTCATAAAATTTGGAAGTAAGTAAATAAATGCAATGCAAATATACATAGGTGAAAAATTATAAATAGAAACAAGTTAGGATAATGTCTCTATTTATTTTCTTAAGTATCCAAATAGGTACTGACACTGCATCACATAACAAAATATCCAGATATTTTATTGAATGTTTTGCTTTTCATTTGGATGTATTAATGCTTCCCTGTCTCATGCGGTAGAAATTTCATTAAAATAGCACTTTCTCTATCCCACATGCAGTGTCTGCACTGACAGGTGGCAGGTGGGAAGGCAACTGTAAAAGCAAGTTGCTCCTATATTTCTAAATGCCCTGAAGCATTTAGAAATATACTCTGTAACATCTTGATGTTACAGAGTATAATACAAGAAATTTGCCCTAAATCTTCAATATAGCAGCTGATTTCCATTCTATATACAAAGCAAATGGGAAGCATGGAGACCTAATGGAAATCATATCCTTCAACCTGGCAAGTGAAGCTATATTAACAAAAATATTTTAAAACATCCAATAATTAGAAAAAACATTGCTTGACATTGTATAATTATTTAATAAACCATAAAACAAACAACTGTTATTTAGTCACAGAGGCCCTCTTCATACTACACCATATGGCTAATGGCTTAGATCTCATATCACACCATACTGAGAATTTCTTCTCATCATACTGTTTTGGCTACAGACTCAGTTAGTGACTAATGCATGTGTTACCCTTTCACTGCATGCTTATTTTATGAGAAGGCAGCATCTGTTTTAGAGTTGATTCTTAAATGATAAACTATTATTTTTAAAACTTAACCAGTAAATTAATTCCATATTGATTTTTCAAGATGGATTTTTAAATACAATTTTTGTTATCCCCAATTTAACTCCAATTGCTGTTCATTTGCATTTTGATAAACATAAAGAGTGAAAGTCTACATTTATTTTAGTGTCAAAGGTAGATATAAAAAGCTAAATTAAATAATCTATGGACATCATTTTGAGAACATTTAAGTGGGATATTTCTTCTCTGTATCTAGTGCAGGGTAATAGGAAGATTCCAGGAGTCCCTAATAATTTAGTTCCAGCAACTCTGTCTTTCACATCAAGTCTCCAAGAACACTTTAGCAAGCCTTTCAGAGCAATGTTTTACTGAACATCAACAAATGTTGGGATCTTCCAGATACTTGTTTTCTGGAAGAAAATTGAATAATATACTTTTTTTTTTTACTTTCAGTATAACTTTTTAAATGCCAGATTGAAATGTTACAAAAATAGCTTATTAAAATAATTTTCAGGGGACGAAAAATGGTGGCGGAGTAGACAGACACGTCTGGAGCTTTGTCGCTGGGCAGTGGGAGAGAGAGCAGCTGAGAGTTGCACTGGGAGTGTTTGTTGGCAAGTTAAGAGTCAGTTATCCTCCAGGAGAAGGTGGGGAACTGCTGGACAAGGCTCTCCTGGCCAAGCAGCCCCACTGCCATGGGGTTTTTGTCTGCAGGAGCCACCAGCACGAATGCGGAGACTGCGCCATTTTGCAGAGGGAGGTGGATGTCTGCAGCGGTCTGAAAGCTGCAGCTGAGGCACTCACGGAACAGCCAGGGGACCCAGAACACTGCTCTCCAATCTGCGCAGACACACAGACTCACGGGAGATCCACATGGCACACGGAAAGGTCAGATTTCGCCTGGGATAACGTGAGGTCTCCTGTCCCACAGAACAGAGACGCGCACACTGTGGGAACAGGGCTGTGGGAAAGCTGCTTCTGGAGAGGTCCATGGTTTGGGGCAGGGCGTGATCCCTAAGTGTGGAGGCAAACTCTCAGAGCTGTTGACAGAGGGGAGCTCTGGAAAATGACTCGTTTTGATCTGAGGCAGAGGGAGTTAATATAGAGTCCTGGCTGCAAAATCCCCACAAACCAGTTTTGAGAACCACAGAGTAGCAGGATCTGAACACAGCCTAGAGAGGTCCTGTGCTTAGTCTCAGAGGTCAATTCTGCAACACTGCCACCCAGTGAATGATGCACAAATTGACTCTTGCATAACCACAAAAGAATAAAGAGATTAAAACACAACTCAGCAGTGGAACACAGGGAACTGCAATACACTCCCAACTGGAAAACAGAAGTACCAAGCAGAACAATAATGGAAGTGAATGACCATTCTATTTTTTTTCTTTTATTCTTTTTCTTTTTTCTAATTTTTTTATTTTATTTTATATTTTTTCATTTTTGCATATTTTAATTAAAAACTATTTTTTTCTTTCCACCTCAATTGATTTAACCTTTTTAATTATTACATTTTTGTTTTCAACTAGTATTATTACTACTGCTATATTACCTATTTGGAAAAAAAGAAGTGTCATTTTGTTTTCCCTTTATTTTACTTTGGGATTAGAGTTCTACATTCTATTTTCATCTTTCCTTTAGCATAATTTTACTCCATCTCAAATCTACTTTTATGCCAACACTTTCCTCCTAACTTTCCTCATTTTGTTGTCTTATTTTCTCTTTCCCTTTTCCAACTTTAGATTCTCCCTATTCTTTCTCTTTACCTGGTTAACATATTGCTGCTGTTTACCTGAACGGTGATTATATCGATTTTTTGTACTTTTTTGGTGAGATTGTTTTAGCATATTCTACTTGTTTTATTTTGTTTTTTGTTCGCTTTGTTTGGTTTGTTTTTTACCTCTCTTTTCACTCGCCTCCCTCGATACCAGTTGTTATTTGTACTTTGAATTAATCTCCAGGTACTGGTTGCAAGCATTTGTTGAAATTAGAGACTGTTAGATAGGTGTTTTGTCCTGACATCTATATTTTTTCCCCGTTTCTCTCTTATTCTCTTTCTTTTCTCTCTGACTTTTTCTCTTTCTCTTTTCTTCTTGTTCTTCTCCTTTTTATTTATTTATTTATTCATTCATTTATTTATTTATTTATTTTGTTCATTTATATATTTATTTTTCTCCCTCTCCCAATTTGATTTTGGCATTTCTTTCTTTTCCTTTTTCCTCATTTTGCTCTTCTTCTTTCTCTACTTACCCCTAATTTGTCTTCCATTGGTGGTCACCTTATTTGTGATTATTAATATCCTGAATACATTTCTATTCAGTGCCTTGTGTGTCCTACCTGGTCGTGTTATAATTTGTGCCTTTCAATCAACGTAGGAGAGAGAACTACATAACCAGACATCCCGAGAAGAAAGACCATGGACAGAAAAAGAAACAGCCCACATAAGACAGAAAGGCAGGTTTCACCAGAAAAGGAAGTAAATGAAATAGAAGCAAAAGTAAGCCTGCCAGAGATAGAGCTCAGAGAAATGATCATACGGTGGATGAAAAGAATGGAAGACAAAACTGACAATGTGAGTAAGAGCCAAGAGGAAATGAAGAAGAAGCAAGAAAAGATGCAGAATAACCTAGAAGAAATGCAGAATAATGAAGAAATGAAAAAAGACATCACTGCTATAAAAAAACTCAATAGAAATCATCAAAAGTAGACTAGAAGAAGCAGAGGACCGCATCAGTGAGCTAGAAGACACGGTAGGAAAAAATACACAGTACAGCAGCTTCTAGAAAAAAAAAGTAAAAAGTAAAAAAGCAAGAGGAAAGCCTAAGGGAACTTTGGGATAATACAACACAAAACAACATCTGCATAATTGAGGCTCCAGAAAGAGTGGAAACTGAGCAGGGATTAGAGAACCTGTTTCAAGAAATAATGACAGAAAATTTCCCCAATATAGGAAAGAAAAAAACCCACACAAATCCAAGAAGCTCACAGAGTCCCAAGCAAAATGAACCCAAAAAACCGACACCAAGGCACATTATAATTAAATTGGCAAACACCAATGATAAAGTAAGAATCTTAAAAGCGGCCAAAGAGAAACAGAAACTTACTTACAAAGGTAACCCCATAGGACTAGATACTGATTTCTCAACAGAAACTCATCAGGCCAGAAGGGAATGGAATAAAATATACAAAGTCCTGCAAAGGAAGGGTCTGAATCCAAGAATACTGTACCCTGCCGAGACCAGCTTGGCTCAGTAGATAGAGCGTCAGCCTGTGGACTGAAAGGTCCCAGGTTCGATTCCGGTCGGGGGAATGTATCTTGCTTGCGGTCACAACTCCAGTAGGTGGCATGCAGGAGGCGACTGATCAATGTCTCTCATCGAAGTTTCTGACTTTCTATCCCTCTCCCTTCCATTCTGTAAAAAATCAATAAAATATCTTTAAAAAAATATTGTACCGTGCAAGACTTTCAATCAAAATTGAAGGTGAAATCATAAGCTTCACAAACAAAAAAGGACTAAGGGAATATATTACCACCAAACCAGCAATGCAAGAAATGTTAAAGGGTCTGCTGTAATAAAAAGAAAGAGGAAGCGAAGAAGGAACTCAGGGCTAAAGACTAAAAATGGTGACAGATAAGTACTTATCAATAATAACTTTAAATGTAAACAAATTAAAAGCTCCAATCAAAAGACATAGGGTAACCAATGGGATAAGAAAACATGATCCATATATCTGCTGTCTGCAAGAAACCCACATCAGGAAAAGAGATACACAGAGATTGAGGATGAAGAGATGGAAGATGGTATTTCAGGCAAATGGAAATGAAAGAAAAGCTGGGGTTTAACACCTATATCTTACAAATTAGATCTCAAAGTGAAGCACATAACAAGAGATAAAGATGGCCACTTATTAATACTAAAGGGAACAATCCAACAAGAAGAAATAACTCTGGTAAACATATATGCATCCAATGTAGGGGCATCTAAATATATTTAAAAAAACCTCCTGGAGAATATTAAGGGAGAGATTGACAGCAATACAATCATAGTAGGAGACTTTAATACCCCACTGTCACCACTGGACAAATCCTCTAAACAAAAAATCAGCAAAGAAACGTCAATCCTAAATGACTCACTAGACTAGTAGGAATTAATTGACATCTTCAGAACATTTCACCCCAAAGCCCCAGAATATACATTTTTCTCTAGTGCACATGGGTCATTTTCAAAGATATATCATAGGTTGGGTCATAAGAATAGTCTCCTCAAATACAAGAAGATAGAAATCATATAAAGCATTTTCTCAGACAACAGTGGCATAAAACTGGAAATCAACTATAATAAAAACAATAGAAATAAATCAAACACATGGAGACTAAACAGCATGCTATTAAACAATGACTGGCTAACCAAAGAGATCAAGGAAGAAATAGAAAACATCATGAAAACAAATGACAATGACAGCACAACAATAAAAAATGTATGGGACACAGTGAAAGCAGACTTGAGAGGGAAGTTCACAGCCCTACAAGCCTACTGCAAAAAAACAAGAAATAATGCTAATAAATTACCTATCCCTACAACTCAAGGAGCTAGAAAGAGAGCAACAAGAAAAGCCCAGTGTAAGCAGAAGGAAGGAAATAGTAGAGATCAGAGTGGACATAAACAACATGGAGATCAAAGAAAAAATTCAAAAGATGAACAAAAAACAAGAGCTGGTTCTTTGAAAGGATAAACCAGATTGATGGACCTCTAGCCAGGCTCAACAAAAAGCAAAGAGAGATGACCCAAATAAAAAAACCAGAAAGGAAAAAGGAGAAATAACAACAGACCCCGCCAAAATACAAAGGTTGAAAAATACTATCAACAACTCTATTCCAACAAATTGGAAAACCTGCAAGAAATAGACATATTCCTAGAAAAATATAACCTTCCAAAACTCAATCAGGAATAATCTAAACATCTCACTAATCCAATAACTATAGAAGATACTGAAGCAGTCATCAAAAAGCTTCCAACAAATAAAAGCCTGGGACCAGATGGCTACACAGAAGAGCTTCACCAAACATTTAAGGAAGAATTGAAACCTATCCTCCTCAGACTATTCAAAAATATTCAAGAAGAAGGAAGACTTTCAAACACCTTCTATGAAGCCAGCATCACCCTAATACCAAAACCAGATAAAGACAATACAATGAAAGAGAATTATAGGTCAATATCTCTCATGAACATAGATGCCAAAATCCTCAACAAAATCCTAGCAAATCGGATCCAGCAGTACATCAGAAAGATCATACACCATGACCAAGTAGGATTCATCCCAGGATGCAGGGATGGTAGAATATCCGCAAATCAATAAACATGATACATCACATAAACAAATTGAGTGATAAAAATCACATAGTCTTATAAATTGATGCAAAAAAAGTATTTGACAAAATCCAACACCCTTTCTTGATAAAAACTCTCAGCAAAGTGAGAATAGAAGGATCATACCTCAATGTCATAAAAGCCATATATGATAAAACCACAGATAACATCATACTCAATAAAGAAAAACTAAAACCATTTCCCCTAAGAACAGGAACAAGACAGGGAAGCCCACTCTCACCTCTCCTGTTTGACATATTACTGGAAGTATTAGCCATTGCAATTAGACAAGAAGAAGAAATAAAAGGCTTCCAAATTCGAAAAGAAGTAAAGCTGTCCTTATTTGCAGATGACATGATACTGTACATAAAAATCCCAAAGGACTCCATCCCTAAACTAATTGATTTAATAAATGAATTCAGCTATGTAGCAGGATACAAAATTAATGACAAGAAATCTGTGGCATTTCTATACACTAATAGGGAAATTAAAGAAAGAGAGACTCAAAATGTAATCCCATTTACCATCACACCAAAAAAAAAAAAAATTAAAATACCTAGGAATAAACCTTACTAAAGTGGTAAAAGACCTATATGTAGAAAACTACAGGATTCGGAAAAAAGAGATAGAGGAAGATGTTAAGAGATGGAAGAGCATACCATGCTCATGGAGTGGCAGAATCAACATCATTAAAATGTCCATGCTACCCAAATCAATCTATAGATTCAATGCACTACCCTTTAAAATACCAACATATTTCACAGACTTAGAAAGAATTCTGCATAGATTCTTCTGGAACAAAAAAAGACCATTCATAGCCACAGCAATTCTGAGAAAGGACAGTTAGGGGGACCCAGGCCTGCAGGGGTGGGGAGTTAGGCATGACCAGACTGTCAGGGGAGCAGTTAGGCATCAATTAGTTCACCAGGGGGTGTGGCCAGCCTGCAAACCACCACAGGCCCCTTGTGCAGGCCATCCCATACCCCAAGGGAACCCCCACCCTGATCTGTGACACCCTTCAGGGCAAACAAGCTGGCCACCACCCCTGCACCAGGCCTCTATCTTATATAATAAAGGAGTAATATGCAGATTTACCATCACTCCAACACACAAGATGGCTGCCCCTTTATGGACAAAGAGCCTGCCCCCATGTGGACACAAGATAGCCACCACAAGATGGACAGCAGGGGAGGGCAGTTGGGAGGAGCCAGGCCTGAAATGGAGGGAAGATAGGGGTGATTAGGCCAGTAGGGGAGGGTAGTTGGGAGGAACCAGGCCTGCAAGGGAAGATAATTGGGGGCAATCAAGCCTGCAGCGGAGTGCAGTCAGGGGTGACCAGGCCTGCAGAGGATGAAAGTTGAGGGAGAACAGGTCTACAGGGAAGGACAGTTAGGGGGACCCAGGCCTGCAGGGGAGAGCAGTTGTGGGGGACCATACCTGTAGGGGAGGGCAGTTAGGGGTGACCAGGCCTGCAGGGGAGGGGAGTTAGGCGTGACCAGACTGTCAGGGGAGCAGTTAGGCATCAATCAGCCTGGCAAGGGAGTGGTAGGGGGTAATCAGGCTGGAAGGCAGAAGCAGTTAGGGGCAATTAGGAAGGCAGGCAGGCAAGCAGTTTGGAACCAGCAGTCCTGGATTGTGAGAGAGATGTCCAACTGCCTGTTTAGGCCTGGTGGGATTGGGCCTAAATAGTTAGTCGGACATCCCTCGAGAAGTCCCAGATTGGAGAGGGTGCAGGCTGGGCTAAGGGACACCCCTTCCTCATGCATGAATTTTGTGCACTAGTGTTAGTATAATGTTCCCAGATTTAATAGAGCATCCTGACTTTTGGGGAATACCTAATTGTTGGGTAAAAATTACATATGTTTATTGTGTACTTAATTTTATAAGTTGATAATGGAAACATGATTTTTGTTTCAAAACTATGATCTCTATTTTCATGAAACTTTGCTTCTTCATTTTTCACCAAGTTGTTAATCTGGCTACATTTTTTTTTAAATAAATAAATAGTAAGAAATAAAATGCATAAGGGTTGCCTTATCAGGTTTCAACTTTCTCCCTGGTTCTTTGCCTGAAGGAAATCTTTGGTTTGTTTTTCTTCCCCTTCTTCTTTCCCCACAATGAACAAGAAGAGAGCTTGCAAATATTGCATTAAAAGGAAGATTTAGTTGACTTGTTATCAGGGTTGTTTTGCTTGCTCTAATTTTTTTTTTTTTTTTTTTTTTTTTGCTTTGCAGAGACTGAAGATAAAATTTCTTCTATGGCTAGAGAAGCAGCACAATTGATTTAACTGCCATAAGTCCCTACCACTTAACTGGGCTACTGACTATAATTTGCAAGGTCTGGCTTCTTGGCAACATATAATTTCATTACAACTGATCCTATAGAGATGAACTGTGTGCAAGGGCACTAGCATGTCCCTAGTAAATGAATTGTTTCAATGCAATTAATAGTACCCTGGTGCCCAGGAACTGTTAATTCATTCAACATGAGTGAACAATCTACTTCCAGACAGCAGTTTTAGCACCCAGGCTCATTATAAAATTGATTCATTATTAAAAAAGGCTTTAGCCTTTGTTCAGTTTTCTAATGGGTCCTACTTTGGTGCACCATTTTCAGGGTCATCATCTTATTATAGTTTGGTACATTTATACCAAGACTTTTTTTTTCTTCTTTTAACTAATTATAGAATTAGGACACATTTCAATTAAGAAATGTATTTACTTATAACATGAAAAATTTACAATTTGTTTTGTTGCTTCTGATTCTTCTACACCAGAATTTTGTTTTATATATATAAAATATACATATTTTTTTTACAGAGAGTAAGGGTGAGGGATAGAGAATTAGAAACATCAATCAGCTGCCTCCAGAACACTCCCTACCAGGTATGTGTCTATAACCAAGGTATATATCCTTGACCAGAATTGAACCTGGGGCTTTTAAGTCCCCAGGCTGATGCTCTAGCTAATGAGCTAAACCAGTTAGGGCCTCCACAGGCATTTTCAATACACAACACTAGGGGTAAGAATAGGCCCAAAATGCTAAACTCTTTACTGAAAACTGTACACAAATTGACACACAAAAATACTACTAAATTGTAATAGCTTGTTAGTAAGTATTTTAACTGACCTATACTAGTTTAGCACATTCTATGTTATTTTTTGCTTATTTTATTCAGAAGTCATGTTGTGATATTGCTTCAATGAACCAAAGACAGGGAAATGCACAGCTTGAGTATGTATAAACTAAAACAGTTGGCATTTCCCACCCCTGATAAATTTTGTTTGTTATAAAACTATTAGGAGGTTTTTTAAATAGACAGTCAGAAAATCAAAATTAAAATAATAAAACTTTCATTGTTTATAGGCTATCTCACGTTCTCACACCTTTGCAAACATACCTTTATTTCTTCATCCTCCTCTTTTAATCATTCAATTGAAATTTTATTTCTATATTTTAACAATGATACTTATATTCAAAGCTAATCATCCTCTAATATTTTGAATCAACAATAAATTTTGAATGCTTGGGGGTTATTTATTTATTAGTATTTTAGAGAAAATAAGATTATGTCAAGAGTAAACATCCAAGACAACATGTTAAAACAATGTTAACATACCAATTCTTCATTGGATTTTAAACTTAGGAAAATGACATTTTCTGTCCACCTCAATTAGAGAAACTATTTTGTATAATTGAGTACTCTGGCAGGTAATGTACCGTATGTTCTATTTGAATTTTCACTGTATTTCATCTACTTGCATGTAACTATGAATGTATCTACATCAAACATTTGTCCTTTCAGATTATTTGCAATAACAGGATGAAATGGGGAAAATGCAAAATCTGCCTGAGATGGGGAAGATACCCAACTGTGAGGAATGTGAGAATGGAAATATATGAGGTATGACAATAAAGTAATAAAACTAGTTTCTTTGTGTGGTTCATAAACTACCTCAAAGATCGATCCCATGAATTGGGTTCCAAAAATGCTCTGAGTATTGGCAACCTACAAAAATCAGCATATAAGCTTCCCAAGTCTAGGAAAAAAAGGTACAGAACACATTTTGATATTAACATTTGTATATGTTTGTGAAAAATATACCCTCTTAAAAGTCTCATCTTGTGGAATCTTCTTGGAACTTATCTTTCTGAAATTCCATGACAAACTCACCATACAGTCCTTTGAACTGCTTTAGAGCTCCAAATATTTTCCACACAATTATCCACATTGTGTATGGAGCATAATATAATATACCTTGAAAAGGTTGCATAAAAGGGTATACTTGTTTTGTTTAACTAAATATTTCTTTGTCTAAGATGAATATCAGCCATATCAATACTTGTTTTCCATAAAGTATTTTAAATAACTTGAGTAGGAAGTTATTTAAGGATCTATCAAAAAGTATCAGTGGACAAAAGAGAATCCAATTACATAGTTGAAATAACTAAATGTATAGTAGATGTGAACATATGTAAGTATTTATGATTGCTGTCTTAAGAAAAAGATTGTAGTAATCAGCAAAATGTTATTAAAATTCTCTTCTGAACTTCATTTAGATACCTTAATATCTTTCTAAGATATAATTTGCTACATATGAACAAGATACTATCTATACTAATAAAAGGATACTATGGTAATTAGACCAGACATCTTCTGGACATCTTTCTGAACAAAGTCACAGTGACAGGGGTGAGGCTGAAGTGGGTGGGGGAAATCAGGCGAGTAGGGGAAAGCTGTTAGAGGCAATCAGACTGGCAAGGGAGGGCAGGTAGAGGTGATCAGGTTGGCAGGGGAGGGTGATTAGGGGTGATCAGGCCAGCAGGGGAAGACAGTTAGGGGCATCAGGCTGGATGGCAGAGATGGTTAGGGGAAATCAGGCAGGCAAACAGGTGAGTTGTTAGAAAGCAGCAGTCCCAGATTGTGAGAAGGATGTCCTGGATTGGAGAGGGTACAGGCTGGGCTGAGGCCCCACACCCATGCACAAATTTTGTGCACCAGAACTCTAGATAAAAAAAAATAAATATGTAAAAAAGAAAAGAGAGAGAATCCAATATACAAGGTTTCCATATGAGAACTACACCTGAGGAAAAAGAAAATAACATCTTCCTGATTATGATTTATGTTCTGAGATACTTCAAATAGATTATATATTAAAATTTAGAGGGGGAAAAATGGTGGCAGAATAGATGGATGTGTCCCGAGCCTTGTCCCTGAATAGATAGAAAGAACAGCTAAGGGTTACACTGGGAGTGTTTGTTGATGAGTTAAGGAACAGCTATACTCCAGGAGAAGGTGGATGAATGCTGGACGGGTCATTCCTGATCAGGCAGCCCCCACTGCTGATAAGTATCCTCCTGAAGCCACCAGCTCAGACCCAGAGACCTCGCCATCTTGAAGGGAAAAGTGGATGTTATTGGAAGCCTGAAAATCTATAACTATGACACCCACTGAACACCATTCCCCAATTGACACAAACACATGGATTCAAAGGAGCTCTACATTCCATACAGAAAGTTAGGATTTTGACTGGGATAAGGGGAGATCACAGGACAGAGAAACACATGCACTGTGGGAGCTGGAGGATGGGGGGAAGTTTGCAACTAGAGAAATCCATGGCTGTTGGGCCTGGCGCGATCTGTGAATTTGGAAGGGGTCCTCAGAGTTGCTAACAGAGGAGATCTCTAAAAAGCAACCCATTTTGATCTGATGCAGATGAACAGCCTGGGAGTTTTATAAGTATGCCAGCTGCTTGGAAAAGAGTGGGTAGGGGGATTGCAGGGCTCCAAAGTCCGCATACATATACTTTTCCTCTTCAGATCCTTGCCTCTGATTGCTAAAACCAATGGATAGCATCACCCAGTTTGGGACACCCTAGAAAACTGCAGGGGAACATTATTTTTCTGGAACTTGGAGATCAGAGTGGGGAGTGACCCTTGAAGAACCAGCTCTGGGGCAGCCCAGTCCCACAAACCAGTATTGAGTGCCACAGGGAAAGCAGGCTCTAAGCACAGGCTAGAAAGGAACTGTAGTTTCAGAGGTCAATGCTGAAATACTGTCATCCAGGGGCTGAATTATAAATTGATTCTTATGTAATCACAAATAAAGGAATAAAGAGATTAAGGCACACTCCCTGCATAAAAATCAGGACTGATTTACAAAACTGAGCACCAGTGGAACAGAGGGAACTGCAATACAATCCTTACTGGGAAACAGGCATGTGAAACAGAACAATAAAGGAAGTGAATGACCTTCACTACTGAACATTCTATTTTTTATTTATTTTTATTTTTATTTTTTTATTTTTTGTCTTTTACTTAATAAACTATTGTTTTTCTTTTTTTCCTCACTTGATTTTACCTCTTTAATTATTACATTTTTATTTTCAATCAGTATCATTACTACTACTATTTTACCTTTTTGGAAAAAAAAGTGTCATTTTATTTTCTCTTTATCTTACTTTGGGATTAGAGTTTTATATTCTATTTTCATCTTTGATTTTGCATCATTTTACTCTACCTTAACTCTACCTTTATGCCATCACTCTCTTCCTATCGTTTTCCCTTTTGTTGTTTAGTTTCTCTTACCCTTTTCCTACTTTAGATTTTCTCTATTCTTTCATTTAACCACCTGTTAAAATTTCATCCTACTTATATATCTAATTTCCAATCCCCTATTCCTAGTCCATACACACCTCTCTCTTCTCTGTATTCAATACCAAAACTTGTTTTTCTCTCTGTCTTTTAGTTGTTGTTTGTTTGAATGTGGATTGTATTAATTTTTTTATGCTTTTTTGTGAGAATATTTTGCTTATTCTTTTTGTCTTGTATTTTTATATGCTTTGTTTTTGTTTGTTGTTTTTTTTGCTTCTATTTTCCTTCGCCTCACTTAATATTAGTTGTTGTTTGTAGTTTGTATTAATCTCCAGGTAGTTATTGGCATTAGTTGTTGTTCTATTGGAATTTTTCCCCATATATATATTTTGTTCCTCTTCTTATTCTCTTTCTTTCTCCCTTCTCCCAATTTCATTTTGGCACTCCTTTCTTTTTTTCCCCTTCTTTTCTCTATTCTTCTTGCTCTCCTATCTCCTAATTTGTCTTTCTCTGGTAGTCACCTTTATTTGTGCTATTTAATATTGTGAATGCATTTCTGTTCAGTGCCTTGTCTGTTGTACCTGGTTGAATTGTATTTTGTGGCTTTAAATTAATGCAGGAGAGAGAGAACTACATAATTAGGAGAAGAGAGACCATGAAGAGAAAAAGAAACAGGCCACATGTGAAAGAAAAGTAGGCATCACCATAAAAGGAAGTAAATGAAATGTAGGCAAGCAACCTGTAAGAAAAAATTCAGAGAAATGCTCATAAAGGTGGATGAAAAGACTGGAAAGCAAATTAAACAATATGAATAACTAAGAGGAAATGAAGAAGAAATGAAAAATGACATCATTGCTGTAAAGAACTCAATAGAAACCATCAAGAGTAGGCTAGAAGAGGCAGAGGACCACATCAGTGAGCTAGAAGACTAAGTAGGAAAAAATACTCAAGTATAGCAGCTTTTACAAAAAAAGAAATAAAAATCAGGAAGAGAGATTATGAAGATGGCGGTATAGGTAAACACCTACACTGCTGCCTCACACAACAATTGCAAAACTACAACTAAAAGACAGAACGGACATCATCCAGAACCACAGGAAAGCTGGCTGAGTGGAAGTTCTACAACTAGAGGGAAAGAGAGGGGCTCACAGAAACCCAGAGGAGCTGCAAAAAGCGGAGGTACAGAGACGCGAGCCAGGAGAGATCGGGTGCTGGAGTACCTGGCTGGCTTTCTCTGGTGGGAGGGAAACGGAGACTCCCAATGGCATTGAACCCCTTATCCTATGACACTAAACCCCAGATCCAGCCAAAACTCATACGGGGGGAGTTTGGACTGTGAAAAGGGAGAAGTGCACGGAAATTTAGGGGAGCCGCAAAAGATCAAAGGCCTGGTGGTGCGCACAGCACTGCGAGCAGGACAGACTGCTGATTGTGCCGCTGGCTTTCGCGAGTGGTGGGAGACAGACCCTCCCAACTGTGCCACTTCTGACTCCACTAAACCCCTGTTTTGGGCGAAACGCTGGGGACCTAGTCTCGTGTGGTCCTGGTGCACAGGGGAGCCGGAAAGGCAGCGGTTAGAGGCACTGCGGGTGCGCGCACAAGGACCGCTCCAGCCATTACCCAGTCAGGTGAGACTCAGGGGCTGTGGAGGGCGGGGCCGACTGGAAGGCAAAGCCGTCCCTTAAGCCCTGAGACTCCACCCATACCAAGCTCAACAGAGGCTTCTGCGGCTTTGCGTCTCCTATAATAAAGCTGAATTCAACACAGAAGTTTTCCCCGGGCATAGTGAAAATGCCAAGACAAGGGAAGGGATTACAAACAAAAGAAATGGAGGGAAAAAAACGACTGGATATAGAGTTCAAAACCACGCTTATAAGGTTTTTCAATATGCTAGAAAAGATGGATAAATTTAGTGAGACCCAAGAGGAGATGGAAAAGATCCTACTAAAGATAAAAAAAAGACCAACTAGAAATTAAACATACACTGACTGAAATAAAAACTATTATACAGAGTCCTAACAGCAAACTAGAGAAAGGCAAGGATCAAGTCAAAAATTTGAAATATAAAGAAGCAGAAAACACTCAACTGGAAAAGCAAGAAGGGAAAAGAATCCAAAAATGTGAAGATAATGTAAGGAGCCTCTGGGACAGCTTCAAGCGTACCAACATCAGAATTATGGGGGTGCCAGAAGAAGAGAGAGAGCAAGATACTGAAAACCTATTTAAAGAAATAATGACTGAAAACTTCCCACATCTGGTAAAAGAAATAGACTTAGAAGTCCAGGAAGCACACAGAACCCCAAATAAAAGGAATCCAAAGAGGAGCACACCAACACACATCATAATTAAAATACCAAGAGCAAAAGACAAAGAGAGAATATTAAAAGCAGCAAGAGAAAAACAGTTCATTACCTACAAGGGAGTACCCATACGACTGTCAGCTGATTTCTCAACAGAAACGATGCAGGCCAGACGGGAGTGGCAAGAAATATTCAACGTGATGAACAGCAAGAACCTACAACCAAGAATAATCTATCCAGCAAAGCTAACATTCAGAATTGAAGGGCAGATAAAGAGCTTCACAGAGAAGAAAAAGCTAAAGGAGTTCATCAACTCCAAACCAGTATTATATGAAATGCTGAAAGGTACTCTTTTGGAAGAGGAAGAAGAAAAAGGTAAAAGCAAAAAAAATTATGAACAACAAAAACATATCTATCAACAAGTGAATTTAAAAATTAAGTGTTGATCAAAATTAATTTGATCAACAAACTGGTGAATATAATAGAATCAGAAGCACAGAAATGGAGTAGACTGATAATTCTCAGGAGGACAAAATCATAAAGCATCAAACAGACTGTGAAATTACAGCAGAAAGATTAAAGTTAGGTGAGGTAGATAAGTGATCAATCAAAGGACTTGTATGCATGCATATAAGCATAACCAATGATCACAGACACTGGGGGGTCTGGGTGTGCCTGAGAGGGAAGGGGGGCTATGGGGAGATATGTATAAAAAATTAATAAAAATTAATAAAAAAATAAAAATAAATTAGGAAGAGAGCCTAAGTGAACTTTGGGACAACACAAAACAAAACAACATCCACATAATAGTGGTTCCAGAAGGTGAGGAAATTGAGGATAGATTAGAAAACCTATTTGAAGAAACAATGACAGAAAATTCCCTGATATAGGGCAGAAAAAAAAACAACACTAATCTAAGAAGCTCACAGAGTCCCAAGCAAAATGAACCCCAAAAGATCAATGTCAGGGCACATCATAATTAAATTGGCAAAAACTAAGGACAAAGTAAGAATCTTAAAAGTGGCCAGAGAGACAGAAAGTTAGCTACAAAGGAACTGCCATCAGATTAGCCACTAATTTCTCAACAGAAGCTTATCAGGCCGGAAGGGAACAGAATGACATATGGAAAATCATGTAAAGGAAGTGACTGAATTCAAGAACACTGTACCCAGTAATGGTATCAATCAAAATTGAAGGTGTAATCAGGAACTTCACAGACAAAAAAGGACTAAGGGAATTTATTACTACCAAACTAGCAATGCAAAAAATGCTAAAGGGTCTGCGGTAAAATAAATAAATAAATAAATAAATAAATAAATAAATAAATAAATAAGAAATAGGAAGTGAAAAAGCAACACAGGGGTAAAGAATAAAAATGGCAACGAATAAGTACCTATCAATGATAATTTTAAATGTAAATGGATTAAATACCCCCATTAAAAGATATAGGGTAATGGATTGGATAAGAAAACATGATCCATGTATCTGCTATCTACAAGAAACCCACCTCAGATATAAAGACATACACAGACTGAGGGTGAAGGGATGGAAAATGGTTTTTCAGTTGAATGGAAATAATAAAAAAGCTGGGGTACCAATACTTATATCTGACAAATTAGATTTTGAAGTGAAGGACATAATAACAGATAAGTAAGGCCACATCATAATACTAAAGGGAAAAATCCAATAATAAGAATTAGCTCTAGTAAACATATATGCACAGAATAGAGGAGCAACAAATACATAAAAAAAAAACAACTCCTGAAGGATATCAAGGGAGAGATAGACAGCAATACAATCATTGTAGGATATTTTAATACCCCACTATCACCATTGGACAAATCCTCTAAACAAAAAAATCAACAAAGAAACATCATTCCTAAATGAACTTACTAGACTAGATGGAATTACCTGACATCTTCAGAACCTTTCACCCCAAAGCCACAGAATATACATTCTTCTCACATGCACATGGGTCATTTTCAAAGATAGACCATATGTCAGGACATATGCAAAGTCTCTTCAAATTCAAGAAGATAGAAATCATATCAAGTATCTTATCAGATCACATAAAACTGAAAATCAACTACAATAAAAAACAATCCAAAGAAATCAAACACATGGAGACTAAACACCATGCTATTAAACAATGACTAGATAACTATAGAGATCAAGGAAGGAAAAAAAAATAACATCATGGCAACAAAAGACAATGAAAACACAACAATCCAAAAACTATGGGACACAGTGAAAGCACTCTTGAGAGGGAAGTTCATAGCTCTACAATCCTACTGTAAAAAAAAAAAAAGGTAAAAAATTACCTAATCCTATTCAAAGAGTTAGAAAGAGAGCAACCAGAAAAGCCCAGTGTAAACAGAAGGAAGAAAATAAAATATCAAAGCACAGTTAAACAACATAGAGACTAAATTAAATAAACAATACAAAAGATCAACAAAACCAAGAGCTGGTTCTTTGAATGGATAAAAAAAGATTGATGAACTTCTAGCCAGGCTCACCAAGAAACAAAGAGAGAGGATCCAAATAAATAAAAACAGAAATGAAAGAGGTGAAATAACAATAAACCCCACCAAAATATAAAGGATTGTTAAAAAATAAGTACTATGATTAACACTATTTCAAAAAAACTGGATAACCTGGAGGAAATGGACATATTACTGCAAAAATATAACCTTCCAAAACTCAATCATGAAAAATCTAAACATCTCAATAGGGCAATAACTATATAAGAAATTGAAGCAATCATCAAAAAGCTTCCAGTAAACAAAAGCCCAGGGCCAGATGGCTTCATAGGGGAGTTTTATCAAACGTTCAAGGAAGAATTAAAACCTATCCCTCTCAGACTACTCCAAAATATTCAAGAAGAAAGAATACTTCCAAGCTCCTTCTATGAAGCCAACATCATCCTAATACCAAAATCAGATAAAGACAACACAAAGAAAGAGAATTACCAGCCAATATCCCTCATTAACATAGATTACAAAATTCTCAACAAAATTCTAGCAAATCTGATTGAGCAGTACATCAGAAAGATCATACACCATGGCTAAGTAGTATTTATCCCAGGAATGCAAGGCTGTTACATCTGCAAATCAACAAACATGATACATAGCATAAACAAATTGAGAGATAAAAATCACATAGTTACCCGGACTGGTTTGGCCCAGTGGATTCCATTCAGGGATATGCACCTTCCTTGCAGGCACATCCACTGGAGGGTGTGTGCAGGATGCAGCTGATCAATGTTTCGCTCTCATCCATGTTTCTAACTCTCTATTCTTCTCCCTTCCTCTCTGTAAAAAAATCAATAAAATATATTTTTTAAGAATTACATAGTCATATCAATTGATGCAGAAAATTATTTGACAAAATCCAACATCCTTTCTAGATAAAACTCTCTAGATATCCACCCAAACCACTATGCTTAATTAATATCTGACAAAGGTGGTAATAGAAGGATCATATCTCATTATAATAAAAGTCATATATGATAAACCCACAGCTAACGTCATACTCAATGGGCAAAAAATAAAACCACTTCCCCCAAGAACAGGAATAAGACAAGGATGACCACTCTTACCACTCCTGTTCAACATAGTACTGGAAGTTATTAGTCATTGCAATTAGACAAGAAGAAGAAATAAAAGGTATTCAAATTGGAAAAGAAGAAGTAAAGCTGTCCTTATTTTCAGATGACATGATATTGTACATAAAAAAATAATCCATCAAAAAACTAATAGACTTAATAAATGAATTCGGCAATATAGCAAGATTCAAAATTAATGCCAAGAAATCTATGTCATTTCTATACACCAAAAGTGAACTTACAGAAAGAGAAATGAAAAAGGCAATCCCATTTACCATCGTACCAAAAAAAAAAATAAGATACCTAGGAATAAACTTAACTATGGAGGTAAAAACCCATATGCAGAAAACTACAGGACACTGAAAAAAAAGAGATAGAGGAAGATGTAAGCAGATGGAAGAGCATACCATGCTCATGGATTTGTAGAATCAAGCTCAGTAAAATATCCACACTATTCAAAGTTATCTATAGATTCAATGCACTCCTCATTAAAATACCAATGGCATATTTCACAGACCTAGAAAGAACTCTCCAAAGATTCATCTGGAATAAAAATTGACCCTGAATAGCCACAACAATCCTGAGGAAGAACAACAAAGTAGATAGGATCTCAATACCATATTTCAAGCTGTATTACAAAGTCACTATTCTCAAAACAGCCTGATACTGGCACAACAACAGACATATAGACCAATGGAATAGAATAGAGAATCTAGATATCCACCCAAACCACTATGCTTAATTAATATCTGACAAAGGAGGCATGAACTTACAATGGAGTCAAGACAGCCACTTCAACAAATGGTGTTGGGAAAATTGGACAGCTAAATGCAAAAAATATGAAACTAGACTACCAACTTACACCACACTCAAAAATAAACTCAAAATGGATATAGGTATTAAACATAAGATGGGAAACCATAGAAATACTAGAGGAATCTACAGACAGAAAAATCTCAGACATATACCAAAGAAATTTCTTCACTGATATTGCTCCTAGGGCATTGAAAGCTAAAGAGAAAATAAACAAATGGGACTACATCAAAATAAAAGGCTTTTTCACAGCAAAAGAAATCATCACCAAAATAGAAAGAAAGCCCCTGTATGGGAGAACATATTTGCAAATATTATCACTGATAAAGTTTTAATCTCCAATATTTATAGGCAACTTATACAACTTAATAAAAGGAAGATAAATGATCCAATAATAAAAAAATAGGCAATGGACCTAAATAGAACATTTTCAAAAGAAGACAGAAGGAAGGTCAAAAGACACATGAAAACATGCTCAAAATCACTAATTATCTGAGAGATGCTAATTCTTAAAGTAAACCCCTATACATGACTGCATATAAACAATGAGATATTATCTCATACATGTCAAACAACTATCATCAACAAATCAACAAATGACAAGTGTTGGTGAGAATGAGGAGGAAAAGGAACCCTTATGCACTGCTGGTGGGAATGTAGACTGGGGTAGCCACTGTGGAGAACAGTATGGAATTTCCTCGAAAAACTAAAAATGGAACTCCCATTTTACCCAGTAATCCCATTCTTAGGAATATATCCTAAGAAACTAGAAACTTCAATCTGAAAGGATATATGCACCTCTATGTTCATAGCAGCACAATTTATAATAACTAAGACTTGGAAACAGCCTCTATGTTCTTCAGCTGATGACTGGATCAGAAAACTTTGGTACAATGGAATACTATGCTGCCATAAAAAGAAGGGATTCTTACCATTTGCAGAAACCTGGATGGAACTGGAAAGCATTATGCAAAGTGAAATAAGCCAGTCAATGAAAGAAAAATACCACAGGATCTCACTCATTTATGGATAATAAAGAACACTGTAAACTGATTAAGAAAAAGATAGATACAAAGTCAGTAAAGCATCAGATAGACTATCAAATTACACTAGGAAAGTCAGGGAGATGTGGGGTAGATAAGAGATCAACAGAAGGACTTGTATGCATGCATATAAGTATAAGCAATGAATGCAAGACACTAGGGGGTGAAGGCATGCATGGGAGTGGGATGAGAGGGGCAATGGGAAGATATGTACACATGTAATACATTTAAAAATGGGAAAAAATAAAAGGTAAAATAAATTCAAAGTATTATTTCATAACTAAATCTTAAATCATAATTACTACTGATCTAACTAGGAAATGATGTATTGCACTTTATATCACAGGTAGAAGAAGGTCTTCATTAAAATGTTTTAATGCAATAAAACTACTTTTTGATATTGTTTCCTCACTTTTTTCCCAAGCTTTGGGTATTAATTGCTGATAGTCTCATTGCAGAAGTTCTTAAGTGAAGAAGAGCATCAAGTGGGCCTGGAGAACATTATGCTAAGTTAAATAAGCCAGTGAGAGAGAGATAAGTATCATATGATTTCACTCATACATTGAATCTATTGAACAAAATAAACTCATAAACAAAATAGAAACAGATTAGTAGATACAGAGAACAGTTTGCCATCTTTCAGTGGGAGGTAGGTTGGGGGCTGGGTGAAAAAGGTGAAAGGATTAAACAAAGAAGAAAATACTCATAGACACAGATAGCAGTATGATTACCAGAGGGAAGGGAGATTGAAGGGAGGTAGAGGAAGGTAAAGGGAGAAAAATGGTGATAAAAGGAGACTTAACTTTTGGTGGTGAACACACAATGTAATATACAGTTGATTTATTATAGAATTGTAAACCTATAACACATAAAATTTTTGTTAACTAATATCATCCCAATAAATTTAATAAAATTTTTAAAAAAGAAAGTGAACTTTGGTTTCTATTTAATTTCAATAAAAATAATTTTGTCCTAGTTATTGCTCATGTCAGTTACGGACCAAAATTGATTATGTCAAGCTCAACATGTTTGATGCATCATGTCAGAGATAGAAGGGTCTTTTCAAATTATAAATCTGTAATTTAAAGCAAAAAAAAAAAACCCAGACCCAGAAAAGTAAAGTCACTTACCCAGCTTCCCACAACAAGTTGGTGGCAGAGCAGAATTAATATCCATCATTATCAGCACCCGGTGACCAACTGTAGTCTTTTCTGCTCCTCCTCTCTGGAAAGGCAGTTGGTCATGGACAGTTGCAGAGCCTCTTGGGCACTGATCAGTCTGTTAGTTACCAAATGATTTGGCTGTGGTCTCTGCAATTACTGGCATATGGCCTGAAATGGTGCTACTAAAAACCAGTGCACTGTGTGTAGTTGTGCTGTTTGGCTCTACACCTGAAGGATAGGGTGAAGGCAAGTTGCAATCCAGCCTATATCTTCTGTGTGATGGTTCGTTTTATGCATTCAAGTTAACTGAGCCATGATGACAAGATATTTGGTCAAACATTATACTGAATGTTTTAGTGAAGGTGTTTTTTTGGTTAAAATTAACATTTAAATTGACAGACTTTGAGAAAACAGATTACCTTGCATAATGTGGACGAGCATCATCCAATTAATTGAGACTTTTAAGGTACAAGGAAGACTGAGAACCCCCCCAAGGAAGAAATTCTGCTAGCAGAACGACAACCCTTCCCTTAGTTTCTAGCCCACAAGCTTGCCACATCAAATTTTGAACTCTTCAGGCCTCTATAATCATTTAAGTTAGTTTCTTAAAGTAAATCTCTTTACGTGTCTACATATAAACAATCTATTAGTCCTGTTTCTTTGAAAACCCTGACTAATATTCTCTGCTCACTAGTCTAGGTGGGAGAGGCACTTTTTTCTGTCTTTCAGAAAGGTAATATTTGGGCTAGTAAAAAGCCTGTTTTACCTTCCTTGAAACTTATTTTTTATTCCATAGCTAATAATAAACTGAACAGTTTAGATTTATTCAAGGTATTTACTTGGAATGGATTTTTTAAATATTAAACAAAAATTGGAACATACTTTGAAAAATACCTGGGATTTAAAATCGCCTATGACACAACTAGTTCAGAAAAGAAAGTATAAAACAGAACGGGCCATCAGTTGTTAAAGCTTTTTCTGTAGGTCCCAATTTCTTCTTCCACTCTGTGGCTTTTTGGCCTATGGTTTCTTCCTGCCCCCACCCCAACCCTGGAATTCTTGTTGCTGATTGCTCTTTTCCCTGCAGTCTTGATAATTATGTGACCATTACACACATGATTCTGTTTATTGTACTATTCCTCAGTGCATTCTAACTCTAAACAGCTATTACAATAGTACAACAGAAAGGCCCTGGTTTCTTCTCTTGACAAATTTAGATATTGGGGCAGTAGAATTTGATTGTACTTATTAACCATATTGTCTTAGCCTATTTTCTGTAATTGTTTCTCATATTAAAATTTATTAAGCCCAGCTAGCATGGCTCAGTGATTGAGCATTGACCTATGAACCAAGAGGTCCAGGTTCAATTTCAGCCAGGGTGCATGAATGGGTTGCAGGCTCAATCCCCAGTGTGGGGTGTGCAAGAGGCAGTCGATCAATGATTCCCTGTCATCACTGATGTTTCTATCTCTCTCCTTTTCCCTTCCTCTCTGAAATCAATAAAAATACTTTTGATTGATAAATAAATAAATAAATAAATAAATAAATAAATAAATAAAATTCATTATAATTTTGTTTCCTTTTTTTTAAATATATTTTATTGATTTTTTTACAGAGAGGAAGGGAGAGGGTTAGAAAGTCAGAAACATCGATGAGAAAGAAACATCGATCAGCCGTCTCCTGCACGACCCACACTGGAGATGTGTCCGCAACCAAGGTACATGCCCCTGACCAGAATCGAACCTGGGACCTTTCAGTCCACAGGTCGATGCTCTATCCACTGAGCCAAACCAGTCTCGGCATATAATTTTGTTTCTAATAATTATTTCTATCTTGTATATAACACTTTCTAATTGAATGATCAATAGCTGAAAAGTGCTATTTCCTTTTTGGGCAATGTTGCCCCCATAGGATGAGATCAGATTTCTGTTTTGAGGGGTGGTAAATACAAATAACTTAAATTAGATTTGATTAAACTGACAAAGAATTCATACTTGGTCTTACAGAACCACGAATGCTTGCCAACTTGAGGTATCCATAACAAATCGAAGAAGTTGACATTATTTGTATTTACTCTCCTCATGGCTCTTTGGCAGCAAGAATGTAGAGCTATTACAGATGAAACTTAGAAGAAACCAGCAATAGTAAACAGATCTTTCTCCTTTGCTAGCCACAGTGCCTATTCAGTTTGTACTATTACTTTAATGACTTTGACTCTGTAGTAAGTTCTGGCTTCCATTCTCTATGAAGCAGTCCATAATCAGTGCTCTGGTTTAGCCTCCAACTGCTACCTCAAATCTTGAGCTTTCATTTAATGTAGCTTTAATACATCTTTATTTTTTAGGAAAAAAATAATTAGCTTTAAAGAGTCACTCTCATTTAAAAACATTTTGATACCAACTTTTGGAAATAAAATTTATATAAAAAATTAGTTGCCTGTGTGAAGAAGAAAAAGGAATAAAAAGTAGAAAAATATTTAAAGAATAATAAAATAAAAATAATTATTGAATATAGGCTATTTGTCAGGCATGGTACTACTTCTGGGGAAATAACTGCAAACAAGTCAATTATGAACCTACACCTGGTAGGGCTTCCAAGAAAAGTGATAAATTTGATAAGCAAAGATATTTCAGTCTCAGAGACTTCAAAAAAGACATTTTCTGAGGCCATAACATATACAAAACAATAAATAAGATACTTAACATTAAGTTAACTACAGTAGAAAATTCTAATGAACTTGCAGGCTGAATGGATTCAATATTAGAATATAAAATCATGATATTTAGCTCAGGGGAATACCCTGTCATAGTACTTCATGGCAGAACTAGTACTAAAATTTTTGTTTTTTGGTAGATTGCAGTAGTTAATTAAATGTGTCAAGGACAGGCCTAGAATAATGTCAAGTCAAATCTATTTCAATCATTCACATTCCTTTTCTCTATTTTCTACTTTCTCTCCTGAGCTTCTCCATCTCTACCTTTCCTGAAAAGAAAAAAAATTATAGATAAGACAGAGAAACTAAAACTGGCATTATTATTACCTGTGGCCCATCTCAAAGGGGACTTGCCCCATGAATCATGCTGGATTTGGAGGTGTGTTTTCTTTTTAATTTATTTGATTTCTTCTCTTCATATTTGTTGAAAGAGAAAAAAAAAACATGATAGCATCTCTCAAAAAATAAATTTCAACCGTGAAAAATAAAATAAAAAACAGCATTAACATTTTTTCCTCTGGATAATATATTTGAAACAGTTCTGTGTAATAAGTAGTCTCCCCAGCATTGCTCCAGAAAATTAATAATCAACTTTAAATAAAGATTGCTACTATTCACTGCTACTATCCACATAGTTGCTTCTCAAAAATCACAAGTCCACATCTGTAGAAAACCCCTATATTTATTAGAGGAATCTCAAGTTGCTTCTCAGAATAAAAATTGTATATGTTTATATTTTAAGACAGAGCATCTCTCCACACTCTAAAATTTAAGGCAAATATATTACCTCAGCTCTATGTGAGGCAATAATACCCAAGAAAACAGAAAAGCAATTTAATGTATACTGATTTACAAAATATGGTTTATCTCACAAAAAAAATCTAAATGCATGTCTCCTTAAAATTTTATTAAGTAGAACCCAAAGCCTAGATCAGAAAACATTTTTTAAAAGATATAATTACATTCACAACTTACAAGGAACTCATAAAGTCTTTGCAACTTCTATGTTAAATATTTTGTATATAAACTATGTCATGAGTGTTTCTTCATTTTCATAGGTACTTTTTGTTTTGGTAAAGAATACATAACATGAAATTTACTATCAATAATTTTCACTGTACAGTATAGACTGTTAACTATATAAATAGTGTTGTGCAAAAGCCCCTTAGAACTTTCTCATATTGCCATATGCATTGAACAACAACTCTCCTTTCTCTACTTTCCCTATCCTCCCAAGCCTAGCAACCACTCTTCTACTTCCTGTTTCTATGCATTTGACTAGATATATACCTCTTATAAATGTAATCATACAGTTCTCTTATTTTTGTTACTGGGTTATTTCATTTTGACAGTGATTTCTTTTTAAAGATTGAATAATATTTCATATATATATGACATGTGATATATGAATGACTAAAGAAAATGTCAATGGAGTCCTTTTTATTTTTGCCTACCCACTTTTCCTTTGGTTTATTTTGACACCATGTGTGTTTTTCATGGGTGTCTTGCTATTAGCATTATAAATGGAAATTAATTTTCTAAAGTGAAAATTTTCTAAATGTAATTTACTTACCGGATATTTTTCCTTACATGCTATTATCCTACTCCCCCCTCCCATTCTTTTTTTGATTAATGGAGAATTTGGTAAAATTTTTAATGCAATCTTGATAACTTTACATTTTAATTTTATACACAAATATGCCTGTTTTCTGTTTATTACATATTAAGTAATTTTACCATGAGATGAGCTATCAATAGAAATTTTAACTAATACTTTAGAAACAGCTTTTTATCCAGTACACTTAAATTTTCTTGGGTGTTCGCTTATTTCAGTTCGCCAATTTAAATTAATTTGAGAGCTTGTTAACTCTTTTACATAAAATTTAATACTCTACCAACAATCTTAGATTACCCTATATATTAGTGGAAAGGTTTATTTGCATTGAGTTGGCGATTCCTTTATTAACTCTTGGTCGAGAATGTTTACATATTTTCAGAAAACAACTCCAAAACAAAGTGGACTCCTGCAACAGAGAGGAACTGACAGGTCTGCGCCAACCACGAAGGCAAGAGGAGAAACAATCCACAGATGAAAGACGATGATGATGCCTTGCCATATGAGCCGCTAGCAGCTGAGCATCGCTACAGGATGCCCAGGACCAAACCAGATAGGGTCGGACCGGCATCACCACTATTTGTCCAGTATCCAGATACCATTGATGACATGTACACATAAGGAACTGTCTGACATTGTAACTGGATCTCAGAGCTATCAGACATTGAAATTGGGACTCAATCTTTTTTTTTTTTTCTTTTGCTCTGGTGGGTTTGTTTCTAGCCTACGGGGGAAAGATGTTTTTAAAGACAAGAATGGAAGGGAGCGGGAGGAGAAACAGA
>JAAGEH010000286.1:56141617-56166088 GCA_011751065.1 Lasiurus cinereus | reverse complement strand
GGGGGGTAGGGAGGGCAATAAGGGGAAAAAATAATAAATAAATTTTTTTTAAAAAGCAAAAGCAAATGTCAATGGTCATTTGAGTTTAATTTCTAAATTTAGAGGGTCAGATTTCAGTTTTTAACCAGTGAATATAAAATTTGCTACCTGATTTTTATATTTGATTTTTTGTTATGTGGATAAAATTTATTCTGTTTCTATTTTGTTTATTTTGTTTATTTTATTTTTTTACTATGAAAGGCTGTTGAATTTTGTCCTGCACCAGTTGAGATGAACACATCATTTTTGTCCTTCATTCTTTAATGTTCTGTATTACATTGATGACTTTCATATATCAAATCATCCTTACTTTCCAGGAAGAAGTTGCACTTTGTCATTTTATATTATCTTTGTAATGCATTGTTGAATTTGGTAAGCTAGTATTTTGTTGAAGATTTTGCATGTAACTTAAGGGATATTAAAATGTGCTTTTCTTTTTGAATATTATCTTTTGCCTAATTTTTATATCAAGTGTAATGCTAGGCTCATAAATAAAAAAAAGAGTTTGGAATGATTCCCTCCTCTTAAATGTTTTTGTAATAATTTGAGAAAGATTGATGTTATTTCATCTTTAAAGGTTTAGTAAAATACAATAGTGAAGCTATACAATCCTGGGCTTTGATTTGCTAGGAGGTTTTTTATTACAAATTCAATCACTTTTCTAGCTACAGGTCTATTCAGATTTTCTGTTTCTTCATGATTCAGTCATAGTCAGCTATATGCTTCTAGAAATTCATTTATTCTAGCTTATCTCATGAATTAGTGTATCATTATCCATTAGTGTCTCATGATCCTGTTTAGTAATGAGTGTATAGTTCAGTTTTGTTTATTTCTATTCAGTCACTTAGTCTTTAGTTTGGAAATTTAATTCATTTATATGTAAAGTGATCATTAATGGGAAAGAATATACTATTTTCATTTTATTGTTTTAAGTATGTCTTCTAGTTATTTTCTTCCTCTTTTCCTCTCTTGCTGCCTTATTTTATATTTTATTGATTTTTTTTGTATTTTTTTCTTTATTTTACAGTCTGTCATAGCTCAGAGGGAGGACAGGGAGGGTGGGAAGTGGGGGATAAGAGGTCAACCAAATTACTTGTATGCATACATATAAGATTAGACAATGTTCACAGACAGTAGAGGGATGAGGGTTTGTGCAGGGGGGTGAAATTGGGTGGAGAGATGTTAATGGGGATTGGGGAAAAGAAACATAAGTAATACTTTCCACAATAAAGAATTTTTTAAAAAATAGTTTCTGTGGTTATAAAAAAAGGAACATTTTGTATAAACTGATAACAGCATTGCTTAAATTACATACAAAACCTTTTCTTTACATCCCTTCCACTCAATATCACCCATGTCACAAATAACTTTTTATTTTTTACTAGAGGCCTGGTGCATGAAATTTGTGAATGAGTAGGGTCCCTAGGCCTGACCTGCAATCTGGGGTGATTGGGGCCTTCCTTCCTCCCACCCCCTGGTTACTGGCCAAGGTTTTCCATCATTCCACACCACTCCCTGGTCAGTACAAATCAAAGTGAGTGATTGAATTCCCAGTCAGTTGAATTATGGAGGGAACAATTTGCATATTAGCCATTTATTTTATAGGATTAACATCGTTTCATAGTTATAATTATTGTTTATGTTTTTATCTTTAAATTCTATATCAGAATTAAAAGTAACTTATGCACTCCCTTTATGGTATTACAGAATTCTGTATTTGTCTATATGTTTGCTTTTCCCAGAAAGCTTTATATTTTCCTGCACTTTTGTATGACTATGTAGCATCTTATAGTTTCAAGTTGAAGAACTCCCTCTCTTGCATCTTTTGTAAAGCAGGTTTAAATATGATAAACTTTTCTCAGTTTTATGTTATCTAGAGTGATATTTATGTCTCCTTCAGTTCTTAAAGAATAGTTTTGCTTGTATAATATTCTTGGTTAATTTTTTTTTTCATTACTTTGAATATGTCATCCTACTTCTTTCTGGCCAGCAAGATTTCTGCTGAGAAATCTGTTGATTGTTTTTTGGGAGCTCTCTTGTATACAGCAAGTTCTTTTCCTGCAACTTCAAAATTACTTTTGCCTTTTAATTTTGACAATTTTATCTAATAAAAGAGTAATATGCAAATTGACCATCACTACAACAAACAAGATGGCCGGGATTATATGGTCAAAGATGGCTGCCCCCATGTGGACACAAGATGGCCACCACAAGATGGCCAGCAGGGGAAGGCAGTTGGAAGGTTCCAGGCCTGCAGGAGAGGGCAGTTGGTGGGTACCCTAGCCTGTAGAGTAGGACAGTTTCAGGGAACCAGGCCTGCTGGAGAGGGCAGTTAGGGGGACCAGGCCTACAGGGGAGGGCAATTATGGGCAATCAGGCAGGCAGGGGAGGGCAGTTAGGGACAATTAGGTCAATAGGGAAGCAGTTAGGCATTGATTAGGCTGGCAGGAGAATGGTTAGGGGATGATCAGGCTGGTAGGTAGAAACAGTTAGAGGCAATCAGGGAGGCAGGCAGATGAGTGGTTGGGAGCTAGCAGTTCTGGATTGTGGGAGGGATGTCTGACTGCCCATTTAGGCCCTATCCCTAAATAAGCATTTGGACATCCCTTGAGGAGTTTAAGATTGGAAAGGGTATAGGCTGGGCTGAAGGACACCACCTCCCTCTCCCCCCCAAGCACAAATTTCATGTAGTGGGCCTCTAGTGTGATTTTAATATGTCTTGATATAGACTTCTTTAAATTCCTCCTATCTATGATTTCTTAAACTTATTGAATCTGGATATGCATTTCCTTTTCCATATTAGAACATTTTTCAGCCATAATTTCTTCAAATAAACTCTCTGACCTAGTCTCTATTTCATCTTCTGGGACTCCTATAATGTGTATGCTGTCTGTTTGGTGGTGTCCCATAGTACCTTAGGTTTCTGTTCTCTCTTTTTTAAAATATGTTTTATTGATTTTTTTACAGACAGGAAGGGAGATGGATAGAGTGTAGGAAACATCATTGAGAGAGAACAATTGATCAGCTACCTCGTGCATGCCCCCTGCTGGAGATGTGCTCACAACCAAGGTACATGTCCTTGACTAGAATTGTACCTAGGACCCTTCAGGCTGCAGGCCAACACTATGTCTAAAGAGCCAATCAGTAAGGGCAGCCTTCTGTTCTCTTTTTTTCTTTTTTCTTTGTGTTACTTTTACTTGATAATTTCTAATTACCTGTTTTCAAGTTTGCTGATTTATTTTTCTGCTTAATCAGATCTGTTACTGAACTCCTTCAGTTAATTTTTCAAATCAGTTATTGCATTCTTCAGCTCCAGAATTTGTTTAGTTATTTTTAAAGTTTGTGGGGTTTTTTGTTTTTTGTTTTTTGTTTTTTTCCTCTTTGATGATTTTTTTTTTTTTTTACTTTGCTCATGTATCATTTTTTGGATTTTGTTTATAGCACATTGAACTTCTTTATAAGAATTGTTTTGAATTTTAAAAAGTTCATAGATTTCTATTTCTTTAGAGTCAGTTTCTGATTTATTTTATTTCTTTAACTGGGTCCTGTTTTCTACTTTCTTTGTATATCTTATTTTTAGCCAGGACAGGTGCATTTGAAAAATCAGTCACTTTTTGTCTTTACGCACTTTATACTCTAGAGAAAACCTTCATCAATCAGCCTATCTAGAGATTTTGGGGTCTCTCAAATCTTCCTGAAAATGCATCTTCTTTAAATTATGTATGTAATTTCCCAGTTAAAGGTTTTTATTTTTCAGGAGCTTGTAATCTCTTTCTTCCTTTGTTGTCTATCTATCCAAAGAAAGGTAGGCTCTCTGGCACTGCCACAACTCTGAGCTCTCCTTTGTTCTTAGCAGGTCCCAGACATACAAAATATTCCAGTTCTGTCATTATTGGGTTTCCTCTGAAAAGTTAGAATATGTGTGGGCTTATTGAAAGAGCTATAATGCATGAAAAAAATAGATTTTCCTTAAATACAATAATGTGGCTGTTCTTAGTTTCAAGTTTGCCTAGGGTACAAGTACTTCTTAACTCGGTATAGATTCTCATAAAAGTTTTTATTGAATTGTTTACTGTTGTTAAGTCAATAGCTCTGTGGGGGAACAGAGCCTGATGTTTCTTATTATGCCATCTTGCTGATATCATTATCATGATTATGTCTTAGCTTCATTTATGTGTGTGACAAACTTTAGTGTCTTCAACATGATAGTTCTTTCCTAAATGCTAAGAATACTAAGATAAAAAAAATATGTTTATATTATTGGAATTCCATCGGCTTATAAATTCTCTCAGCAGCATCTTGATTATAGGATAACTCTAATTTTTATGCATATTTCTTATTTAATTATTTTAATGTTTTTATGTCTTATTTTTTATTTTTAAATAATGTTTCATATTTTTAATTTCTTTCTTGATTAAGATGTTACATATGTGTCCTTATTCCCCCATTTCCCTTCTCACCCCCCCACTTATGCTTTTACTCCCCTGTTGTCTGTGTCCATTGCATGCATGCACATAAATCCTGAAGTATATATTTCTAAATATGTTCTCATGGTTTTCTAGTTATTTTACTTGTTAACAGTATTTAATTGCTTATCAAAGATGAACTTTTTATAAAAATCCTATCTAATAAAAGAGTAACATGAAAATTGACAGTCACTCCAACACATAAGATAGCCACCACTATGTGGTCAAATATGGCTGCCTCAATGTGAACACCAGGTGGCTGCCACAAAATGGCCAGCAATCAGGGGTGGGCAGTTAGGGGAAATTGGGCCAGCAGAGGAGCAGTTAGGCATCGATCAGGTTGACAGGGGAGTGGTTAGGAGGTAATCAGGCTGGCAAGCAGAAGCATTTAGGGGCAACAAAAGGCAGACAGGTAAGCAGTTGGGAGCTGACAGTTCTGGATTATAAAAGGGATGTCCCAGATTGGAGAGGGTTCAGGCTGGGCTGAGGGACACACACTCCCCATCCATGACTTCATACACTGGGCTTCTAGTATTTATAATAATTTTTAATAAAATAAATACAAAATGTAATATATTTAAATAGTTTATGTCATTTTAATCATTGAAACAGTTTTATATGTGATATGTAAATAAAAGTGAGTTACACAGAAAGTCACAGTAGTGACCTGTAGAAAGATCATTCATATTTCATCAGAATCTAGACTCCATGTCTAATTAATTTATCATTATTCATAGCATTATTAGATTTAGTGCTAGTACCTTCAAATATGACATTAATTATAAATAAATTATTATAACTAAATCAAAGAGATTTCACATATAAATGACCATGCATCATTATTTTCTACTACATTGTAGTAATTGGAAAGAGCACACATATCATCCTTTTATTTTCCAGTAATCATTAAATAACAAGATTTTTTTAAAGAAGCATTGTTTTTAGATTGTTTTTGTTTTGCCAGTTTCTGATTGCTATATGATTATCCTTCCTTCATACAGATACCTCTTGATAAGCCTATTTAAGTCTCTGCTCTTGAAAGTGCCTCTTACTCAAAATTTGTGCAGTCACAGTTGCTCTCCTAGCTAGAATTGAATGAACAGAGGTAAACATTTATTTTAACCTAGACATATCAGGCTCTGTCTCCTAAGAATATGTAATTAGAGCTAATAAAAATTAATTTAGACTCTAGATTTGGAAAATGTCCATTAGCAAACTAGAGGAAAATAATATTCAATTTTATAAAATAAGAAGCAAAGAAAGTTGTGTGTGCATTTTTATTGTTGTTTTTTGTTTGTTTGTTTGTTTGTTTGTTTTTACTTGAAAGTAAAACAAAGAAGAAAAAAGAAAGCCACACAAAAATTGAGAGAAAAATCTCTGGGAAGTTTTCAAATCTTTTCTGAAGTCCACCTGCATTCCTACACGTGGAGCCTGGGAAGCTCTGAAGCCAGCATTATAATAATGCTTCCTTTTATCTAAATCAGTGATTTTCAACATTTTTCATCTCATTGCATATATAAACTAATTACCAAAATTCTGAGGCATACCAAAAAAAATACATTTATTCAATTCTGATGAATTAAATAAGAATACTTTTGATTCTTTCACACTGGATGGCTATTGTTGTGTTGATCATTGTCATTTTGTAATTTGACAACTTAATGGAAGAGAGGTCAGTGCCCCTGACTAAATAAAAGGTATCCCAAAAAAATGTATACACACTTTGATGACTGATTCTATTACATTTTGAAAATGAAATGTATTTTAAAAAATACTGCCTTTATAATTATTCCACGTTTGTATAGATTTGAGGGTAGACACCCTGTAATTAGGTATTGCATGTTTTAAAATTTCTTGTGGCACACAGGTTGAAAATTACTGATGCTGATCTAAGCTAATTTACCCTCTTTTCTGTTTTAAATTATCACTTTTCTGAATGCTAAGGATAAGCCTATCTTTTATGCCATGTAAATGAGCCATATATTCAGTACATTAAGATGATAAGTTTCAAATGGTCACTCTGATAGAATGAATTTGTTCCACCTTGTAATTAATTATATCTAGAACAAAATGGATTTATGATGAGATCAACCCCAGTAAACTTTCCATAATAAAATAAACTTATAGTAAGTAACAAATTCACTTCTCAATTGACTCCTTCCACATAGTGCTATCAGTGGAACCAATCTCCCCAGCTGGCCATATATTGATTATAATATATCATGGAAAAGTGTATTTTGAGGGTCAGGCAATGGTATGTATAGATTAGTTCTTGGTAGATGGTTCTATATACAGGCTTTGTATGTCAGGTATTAATGGGCCTATACCTAAATAGATTCCCCAAAATGAAATTTCAGTTAAAAATCAACAATTAATATTTTTTGTTCAAAATGCAAATTATCTTAACCTGCTCATTACTAGTTTTGTTTTAACTATAACTTTCATAAAAAGACTATCCTATATAATAAAGAGCTAATATGCAAATGGTTGTCATGACCTCACTCCATCATGCTATAATGGCTCAGACACTCAACACTGGGGAGAGAGGAATGGGGACCAACCAGGCTGCAGCCTGGAGAGGGACAAGCTATCTACCCAGCAATCCTGGGTGCCAGTGGCTGCACCTGTGCCTACAGCCCAAGAGAGGGACAAGCCACATGTCCCGCAGTACTAGGTGCCAGCAGCTGTGCTTGCACCTGGAGCCTGGCCTGGGAGAGGGACAAGCCACCTGGGCACCAGTGGCTGGGGCTGCGGCCCAGGAGAGAGACAAACTGCACTCCCCGCAGTTCCAGGCACCAGCAACTGGGGTTGTGGCCTGAGAGAGGGACATGCCACCCATCCCATGGTCTCAGGTGCCAGTGGCTGTACCTGCTCCTATGGTCTAGGAGACGGATAATACATAAGTCTGACAGTACTGGGCACCAGCATCTGCACCTGTCCATGTGGCCCAGCCCAGGAAAGAGACAAGTCACCACCTCATGGTCTTGGATACCAGCAGGTGGAAATGTGGCCCAGGAGAAGGGAAAGCTGCCCACCTCATAGTCCCAGGCACCTGGGGCTACAGACTATGCAAAGTCCCCCACTCACGGTCCCCTGCAGCTGTAGCCAGTCCAGGCAAAGCTGGCCTGGGTCCTGGAGGCCAGGGATCCTTGTACCCTGGTGTGGGGCTAAGCAGAGGTGGTTAGAGGCCATCATGCCTGCAGGGAAACAGTTAGGGATGATCAGGAAGGCAGGCAGAGGTGGTTTGGGGCAATCAGGCAGGCAGAGGTAGTTAGGGGTGATCAGGCAGGCAGACAGAGGGGTTAGGGGCAATCAGGTAGGCAGGCAGGCAGGCAAGCAGTTAGGAGCCAGTGGTCCTGGATTGCAAGAGACAGTTGGACATCCCCTGAAAGGTCATGGATTGGAAAGGGTACTGGCTGGGCTGAGGGACAACCACCCCCATGCAGGAATTTCGTGCACTGGGTCTCTAATATTACTTGAGCTTCCAAGATTTATCCTTGCCAATGATTAAAAAGCTCCTCTAAACCTGGAGTTGGGGAATAGTGAAAAAGACAAGCTATCAGGAAATAAGATTTAGACAAGTTTTCCCTTTTCCATGTGCTAATATCAGTGGTTTTTCTTGCAAGCAAAACCCTTCTCAAAATTATGAATAGTTTTTGTTTTATAAAAAAATGACCATTGTTTGACACTGTTTCTATTTAATGGCTATGTTAGCTTTAATCTTTAAAAAATACAATTTCATTTAATAACCAAATAGCTGGGCAAATGTTTTCAGAATGACCAGATGTTCATCAGCATAATAAACTAATTCTGAAGAAACCCTCATGCTCCAACTAAAGTATATAGAGCTGGAACAGTGTGTTGTTTATTTATCTATCACCAGCCAAAATCATTCTGATTCACTTCACCTCCCACTTCTTTCCCATTTGCTACTTATCCACCTTCCCTACTTACTGCTCCCAAAAAGTTGAGTATTACAGCAAATACTATTTATTTTAGTGATCTTTTTATACTTCCTTATAAGTCAATATATGTAAAACTAATCTATAATAATAAAAGTTTAATATGCTAATTAGACTAAAACTCCTTCTAGAAGACCTTCTGGACAAAGCCAGGGCTGAGAGGGAAGCCCAGGTTCTGGGTACCTGCTGACAGCCAGAGGGAAGCCAGTGTCAGCAGCCAGGAAAAGGAAGGCCTACTCTTGCAAAAATTTTGTGCATTGGAATTTGGTCTATAATAATAAAAGCATAATATGCTAATTAAACTAGACATCTGAGTGACCTTTCAGACGTCATTTCAGATGTCCTTCTGGGTGAAGCCACCATGACATGGGCCAAGGCAGAAACAGTTAAGGGTGATCAGGGGGGCATGTGAATGATTAGAGGTGATCAGTTAGGGGAAATCAGGCAAGTAAACAGAGTGGTTAAGGGGTTATCAGGGAGGCAGGTGAGTGGTTAGGGGTGATCAGGCAGGCAGGCAAGCATTTAGGGGTATCAGGCAGGCAGGTGAGGCTAGTGAATGGTTAGGGGTGATGAAGCAGGCAGGCAGAGTAGTTAGGTGTAATCAGGAATGTAAGTGAGTAGTTAGGGATTATGTGGTAGTCAGGCAGAGTGGTTAGAGTAAATTAGGCAGGCAGGCAGACAAGGAGAGTAGTTAGGAGCAATCAGGCAGGCAGGCAAATTGTTAGGGGCAATGAGGCAGGCGGGCAGAGTGATTATGGGTGATTCATTCACAGAACCTCTAGTATAAAAATAGTTTCAAATCAAGCACACTTCAAGCTAATAAAGACTTTTATTGAATACTAGAAGCCTAGTATATGAAATTTGTGCATGGGAGGCAGGGGTTGTCCTTCAGCCCAGCCTGCTCCCTCTCCAATCTGGGACCCCTGAGGGATTTCTGACTGCCCATTTAGGCCCCATCCTACTCATCTCACAATTCAGGACTGCTGACTCACAATTGCCCACCTGCCTGCCTTCCTGATTTTCCCAAATGCTTCTGCCTGCCAACCTGATCTCCCCCTAATAATTCCCCTGTCAGCCAGATTGATGCCTAACTGCTCTCCTGACAGCCTGTTTGCCCCCAACTTCCCTCCTCTACTGGCCTAGTAACCCCCTAACTGCCCTCCCTTGCAGGCCTGGTCCCTGCAAACTGCCTTCCCCTGCTGGCCATCTTGTGGTGGCCATCTTTCATTTACATAGGGGGAGGATCTTTTGACCACATGGAGGCAGTCATCTTGTATGTTGGATTGATGGTCAATTTGCATATTACTCTTTTATTAGATAGGATGGAGGCCTAATGCACAGGTGGGGCCCAGCTGGTTTGCCCTGAAGGGTGTTCTGGATCAGGATGGGTATTCCCTTGGGGCATGTGGCGACCTGAGTGAGACCTGTGATGGTTTGCAGGCCAGCCACGCCCCCAGCAACCCAAGCAGAGTCCCTGGTATGTAGGATTTATTTATCTTCTACAATTGTAACTTTGTAGCCTGGAGTGGAAGCTTGACCTGCCAGGGTGTGTGAAAAGCTTGGCTTCCTCCATTGCCAAAGGCAACCCAAGCCTTGCTCTGTGGCAGCAGCCATTGAAACTTTGTTGCTTTAAGCCGAGGCCAAGGTGTACAGAAAACTTGGCTTCCTTCATCGCTGGGGCAACCCAAGCCTCCTTTCTGCTCTTTGTGGCCATAGCCATTTTGGTTGGTCTAATTTGCATACTTGCTCTGATTGGCTGGTGGTCATGGTTGGCAGGCATGGCTTGTGGGTGTAGAAGGGGTACAGTCAATTTGCATATTGCTCTTTTATTAGATAGATTAGACTATGGTCTACGGCCATACCACCCTGAACATGCTCAATCTCTTCTGAATATGGATTATGAAGCTAACAACTTTTACTTCATATTTATAAATCAAATTTTGGTTGGTACATTAGTAGTATTTCTTGAATTTTGTGTATATTTTTATTAGTTAACTAGAGGCTAGGTGCACAAAATTTGTGCAGGGGTAAGGGGATCCTTCAGTCCAGCTTGCACCCTCTCACAATCTAGGACCCTTTAGGGGATGTCCAACTGCCAGTTTAGGCCTGATCCCTGTGGCAGTTGGACATCCTTCTTGCAATCCAGGACCACTGACTCCTAACCACTTGCCAACCTGCCTACCTGATTGCCCTAACTACTTTGTCTGCCTGCCTTATCATACCTAACCAGTTGCCTGCCTGCCTCATTGCCCCTAACTATGCTGTTTGCCTGCCTCATCTCCCCCAACCATTCACCTTCCTGCCTCATCGGCTCTAACCGCCTCTGCCTGCCTGCCTGCATGATTGCCCCTAAACCCTCTGCCTGCCTACATGATCACCCCTAACCACTTCTGTCTCAGCCCCTGCTTCTGTGGCTTCATCCAGAAGGTCATCCAGAAGGACATCTGGAAGGCCGTTCACCTGCCTGGTCTAATTGCCATATTACACTTTTATTATGATAGATTATTATGACACCATAACTTTTTTTTTCTAGCATGTTTCCTGAATAGGTGCCAATCAAGCTGAAGGAAAATGTTTAATCTATAAAATTGTCTATGACCAATACAATTTATTATCTAATAAACACAATAAATCATTTTCCTAAGCTGGATCTTCTAAATGTGGCCAAAGTCCTAAGTTGTATAACTCATGTGGTAAAAGCATGGTTCTATTGCTACTAAGGTCTCATTGTTGATATCTCATTGCCAAAGTAGCAGAACACAGAACATGCTCAAATATAAAAGTGTAACACTTTTCTTAAGAGAATTCAGTTAGTCATTGGCTGCATAACCGTGTAATGTTTTCCTAGCGTATAGAACTGGAAATGAACTACATCCCCGAGGGTGCACAGCACATCTGGAAGATAATACATTGGTCAAATTTCTACTATCTGATATTTATTTTGAAATATTATTTTGTAGATAGATTTCAATACACACATTTTAATCAGAATTTAAGATTTCTGTATGATATTAGGAATACATATAAGTATCATGTAATAATTATTTGCCTGGAAACCAATTGAAAATTAAGACATTTATTTTCTGCCCCAGAGAAAAGTTAAAGGAAATATGGCACTCTCTGAATTAATGTTTCACCCATATAAAATATCCCTTACAATGTATTAATAAAATTGATACATTAATTTAATGCTTTCATGGCCCGTACCCATTATGCATAGTAGTGGTTCTCAAACCTGAACATGCATCAGAATCATCTCGAGGGTGATCTGTAGATTGCTAAGCCACACTCCCAGGTCCTGGGTAAAATCCAAAATGTGCATTTCTAACAGGTTCTGCAATAGTGACTAGACACCATACTTTGATTAAAGTTATAGGTAATCAAAGAACCATCTAAGTTTAGCTGGTACACATCTATTGACATTTCCCCAAATAGAATGACCATGTACTGGGATAAGGGCTAGGGAGAGAAAAAGGAAAAAAATGTCCTTGCCACAAACTATCTCCTTAGAAATTCATTCTAGAAAGTTGATTGAGGTGGAGAGCATTATTCTAAGTGAAATAAGCTCTAAGTGAAATAGGCAGAGAAAGATAAATATCATATGATCTTACTCTTTTGTGGCATATAATGAACAACATAAACTGATGAACAAAAATAGATCCAGAGACAGAGAAACATCAATCAGACATCAAACCTCAAAGAAGGTAGGGGATAATGGAAGTAAAAGGAAGAGATCAACCAAAGGAATTATGCATGCATATAAGTCTAATCAATGAACACAGAGAACAGGAGGGTGGGGACATGAATGGGAAGTGGAGGGTAATGGGGGAATAAGGACACATATGTAAAGAAATTAAAAAAAAGTTGATCGAATCTATGAAAGCAAGATAGAAATTGTTCAGAAGAATAGAGAATTAAGCATTGGACAATTTTTACCAAAATCTCCTGTTTGCTAAAGAGTTTTTTCTTCATCCTTTACAAAAGTAACATCTTTATATTTTCTTTTTAATCTGTAAGTATGTGGAATCTAATAAACAGAATAAATCAACTTGCGATCTTCTCAGTAAGTGTTGGTCTTACAAACTAAAAACCCAATAGTTTGCTTAAATGATGATCCAAAATTCATCATGATTTTAATGAGTAGGCATGCATAAATATGCAAGTATTTTTAGTTATTTCAAATACATGAAATCACAGGCAAACTGCATCTGCCAGTCACAAGGCATCACTCTTCCCCATGTTTTCATCTGGTTTTAATCTTAATTGCTCTTTATGACTCAACAGAATCTATATGCAAATTGTATAAACTATGTGTTCTTGCAAATTTTTAAACATAAAATCCATTTTACTAATCTATTTTTAAAATTTTCCCATTATAAGAATTATGGGAAGTATCTTAAATTACTTACAGAAAAAAAAAACTTAAGTGACAATTCAGCCTTCTTTTACATCTGGAATAATATAATTTTAATTGTATGTTCTTTATTAGGAAAAGTAGAGTTGGACATTTTTTGGAGATTTCCAAAATGTAGTATCTCTAAAGTTTAATCATATAACCATAAATGTTAAGTGATATCTATAACAGTATCATGTGCTCCCTTCTAATTGGGAGAAAATAACCCTGATAATTATTTCCATAACTTTGAGAATTATATCATTGTGTACTATAGAAGATTCACTCTATTAACCCAAGTATTGATTCATATGTTTATCAATTTGGCTATTATATAAAAACTAGAAGCCCAATGCATGAAGATTCGTGCTAGAATGGGTTTTCCTTTCCCTGGCTGCTGGCACCACCTTTCCATTCTGGCCCAGCCCCTTTCCACTCAGGACCCAGAGCCGCCTCTTTATGCTCTGGGAGCCATCTCTTTCCACTCTGGGAACCTACTCTTTCTGCTCTGGACCTGCTTTCCCACACTGCCCAGGAGCTCTGAGAGACCAGAGGTGAGGCAGAATGCATGCGTCATCATCATGGCAACCACACAAGCATCCTGCCCCATCGCTCAGCACCTGTATATGCAAATTAACCACCATCTTTGTTGAGTTAATTTGCATATCACTCCTGATTGGCTGGTGGCCTAGCAGAGGTATGGTCAATTTACATGTTTGTCTGTTATTAGGTAAGACTAGAGGTCCAGTGTAGAAAATACATGCATTGGGGGACCCTAAGCCTGGCCTGCACCCTCTTGCAGTCTGAGATTCCTCAGGGGATATCCACCTGCCAACTTAGACCTGATCCCCCTAGGAGGATTAGTCCTAAGCTGGTAGTCAGACATCCCTCTCCTAGTCCAGGATTCTCACAGTCTGGGACCTCTCGCTCCTTATCATCTACCTGCAATGGAGGCAGGAGAGGCCCTTGCCACCACCACTACTCTCACCAACCATAATCCCGGCTTCTGGCTGAGCAATGGTCCCCCATGGGAGCAGACTGACCACCAGGGGCAGCTTCCTCATTGAGCATCTGCCCCCTAGTGGTCAGTGCGCCTCATAGCAACCAGTCATTCCACTGGTGTTCCACCATTTGGTGGATTTGCATACTAGGGTTTTATTATATAGGATATTAAATTAGAAAATTACATTAAATAACATGTTTTAGTTATAATATAAAAATAAAAACTATTTTTATTGTTGACACTATTACAGATATCAGATGTCACCCATTTTCCCCCCTTTACTCACCTCACTCTGTCCCATATTCACCAGAAACCAGTATATCTCTCTAAGATCAAAAGGTAAAAGAGTGACCTTTACACAATTTGATATGTAAATGATATCCTCCTATAAGTATCTTCTATTAGACAAAATTTATATCATGGGATTTTCAATCCACTGTACAAACAGGAAGTGAGTATGTAAAATAAATTCCTCTATTCAACATAACAAAAATATTTCATCTACACTTTGTTTATTCATGGAAAGAAACTGAACATGTCTTCTGCAGTTTTACTATAGGTCATCTGAAGGGCAGCCCCTGGATTCCTCTGATTCATGCATATTTTCCAAGGGCCAGAGAATAAGGCCTGTTTGATCTAGCATCTGCTGTGAGTCTATCATGTGGATACTGTATCTGCAAATTTTTGCCAAACTGTGAGTAGATTCATATGTAAAAGGGGGAAAATGCTCAAGGAACAATTGGAAAATCATCAAGAAATATACAAATACCATTAAACACCACTGATCAACCTACTCAGTATTACTTACCTCAATATGGTTACATATGCAATAGATCAGAAGTTGGCTCCAAGACTTAAAGATGTTGTCTACATGTTTTATAACTTAAAATGCCTTAATTGCTTTGACATGATTCTGATCATTGCAAGAAATAACCATATTTACTAATCTTTCATTTCTATAGACAGAAAACCATAAGCAACTAAAACTTGTACTAAGTAGAATAGTATCAGAAATTGGAAAGCACTTATAAATTTTTTTCTATCATTAATATAGTTAGGAATATGGTGTTTCATAAAAGAAAAGAGGATCTAAATGTATTTAAGAAATTCCTTTGAGGGGGGAAAGAGAAAAGCCTTTGAAATTGAGAACTAGCCAAATCTCATACAACATCAATTGAAAGTAAACTAAGTCTGAGTCAGGTGCTGCTCTAATATTTGTAAATTAATAAAATTTGTGGAAAATCTTATTTTCTACTAGCTTTAATAAACACTGTCAAAATCTAAGTGATTACAGGTACAAGAATGGTAAAAGAGCAACATAGAGTCATTTTAGTTTCCCTTGTAATGTTCAGGCTGTCTGAAACAGATACCACCAACTTATGTGCACAGACCAGGTAACTAGAAGCAACATCTGACAGAAGAGTAGAAAATGCCACCAATAACCTCAAAAACATTAACTCCTCTCCCAGTCTTTTCAGCAACATTCATTAAATTGGGTCTGTCAATGTTTGTTTTTTGAACCTTAGAGAATACCTCAGCAAAAACAATATCTTTGTTTTCTAAGTACTCATAGTCTATAACAAAGCATGTGTATAAATAGTGGTACAAGGAGGAACACTTGTGAGAACATTGCTGAAGATCAGGGTAATTTCTAGAGGAGACAGAATATGTGCTGGGCCTTGAAGGGAGAAAGATTTCAAGTGGTAGAAATAGAGAGTTGCCTTCTTTTTATGAAGAGAAATCATACTTATACCACATTTTGTACATTTTTGCATCCCATGGCATTACCTAGAATGCCTTAATATAATAGGCATTCAGTATATATTTCTGCCTGAACATGTTTTAATATTGAAGAATTATATGAATATATTCGTGCACATCTTGGCCTGCAGGAAATTACCAGGCCTGCCAATTAGAAGAAGTCACTGCCCCCTTCACCCCACCACTGCTGCCCAGCCTCCCTCTGTGGGAGGCAACTGGACAGGCTGATCAGGGGATGGTGCTGCCCCACCCCCCCGCATCGCCTTTCTGATTGCTGCCCCCCACCCATTGCCATTCCATCCCTCTGCTCACTGGAATGCACCTTGGTTGGCCTGGTGCCATCCCCCAGTCCCCAAACTGACTGGGTGTTATGCCATTCAATTGATTTGCATATTATGCTTTTATTATATAGGATTGCCTTTTTATAACTAAGTTTAGACTTACATAAAGGTTATAAAATAATACACAGAGTTTCTGTATACCCATCAACAGGTCCTCTAATATTAACTTCTTATAAAGTTTTACTACATTATTATAGTTAAGATATTAACATGGCACAATATTATTAACTACTAGTGGCCCAGTGCATGAAATTTGTGCATAAGTGGTGTCCCTCAGCCCGGCCTGTACTCTCTCCAATCTGGGACCCCTCAGGGTATGTCTGACTGCCAGTTTAGGCCCGATCCCTATGTGGGATCGGGCCTAAACTGGCAGTCAGACATCCCTCTTGCTCTTAACTACTCACCTGCCTGCCTGATTGATGCTAACCACTCTGCTTGCCATCAACTGCCCTTCACTGCCAGCCTGCTTTCCCCCAACTGCCCCCCTGCCAGCCTAATCATCCTCAACTGCCCTCCTCTCCTGGCCTGATCACCCCTAACTGCCTCTGCCTCTGTCTGGCCACCATGGTTTTGTCTGGAAAGACATCTGAAAGGTCTTCTGGAAGGTCTCCCAGTTTAATTTGTATATTATCCTTTTATTAGTATAGATAGCACAGATTCAATTAAATTTTACCAGTTGAGCCACTAATGATATTTTCCTCTCATTGCATTGTTATTATTTTTCCTTAGTCTCCTTCAATCTCTAACAGTTAATCAGTTTTTGTCTTTCACAAGATTGACACTTTTCCTAAATAATAGTCAGTTATTTTATAAAGCATCTCTCAGTCTGGGTCTATTTGATGTTTTCTCATAATTAGAATGAGACTATTTACATGATATCTTGCTTCCAAGAGGGAAGAGAGGAAGGTAATAGCCCCTTTAAAAGCTATAGAACATTACTTCAGCTGCAAGGAATTAGGCCAGCCCAGATTCAAGGGGAGGAACCATAGATTCCAGCTCTGGATGTGAGGAACAGATTGACCTACAGAAATGGAAGTAATAGATGGTGGTCATCTTGAAGATTATCTGCCGTAAACCAAATATTGTCTCACTATGAACAGGAGACTAGAAGGCTGTTCAACCTTAATTGCTCTGAAAAGTCAGAGCTAATCACTCACTGTTTAGTTGAAAACATTGTTAACTGAAGCAGCCTCTACCTGTTTGTTTCATGTTAATTTCTGTTTTGTTATTTCCTGCCTAAAAGCTAGGGGTATGTCCCAAAGCTTTAATAAAAGGAAGAAAAAGGCCAGAGTAGGGGTAGTCCTTTCCACTAGAGGAAGGCTCACACCTGGCCCCCCAATATCGCCAAATTAATATTTTCTAGTCTCTCTCTTCATTTTGAGTGCAGCCTCCTTCAGAACCCAAACCCTGAACCGGGCACCCTGAACCACGCAGGACATGGAAAGGAGCTCCCACATTTGGCGCCTGACCATGGGACGTCTGGAGGAGAAGGTATTTTTCGCCTAAGAGAAAAAGAAGGAAAATTCACCAAGGAAAATGGTGAGGGAAAATTCACCTAGGAAAAGGTGAGGGGAATTCAATGTACGCAAAGCCCATGGATTAACTGCAGAGTCCCAATCTGTAAGTAGGGTGGGAACGTCTTTTGCAGCCAGGCTAATGGGGAAGAATTAGGTTATAAATATAAAGTAAACTTTATTATAGACTTTTGGTTTGCATGCTTAAATAATGTGGTTTCTTGTTCAAAATAAAATCTTAGTTTGCATTTGGAATCTGAAATCTGTAATAAGAGATTTCATCCACTGCTGAAACTGCCTCTGGTGTGGAAAATTCAAAGGTGGCAGAAGAGGGCAAGGCTATCTGCTCTCCTGCAGTGAGATTGCTTAAGGTTTCGTTTAAATATTATAGAAGAACTAGCAGGAAAATGCTAATAATGGCCAAATTAGGTGCTAGTTATTACTTCGGAAAGCAAAAAGAAAGAAAAAATTTAAGATCTGTCTTTATCTTTTAAGAATGAATAGAAATTCGGCCAGATCTGTTACTGATGCTTTCCCTGAAGTAAGCAGGATGTGGGGGAAGGGAGAGACACTGTGGCAATCCAATATGAAAGCCCACCCTCCCGATATACTAATCTAAAGTTTCCTTTCTCGCCATGAAAAAGTTTTACAAATTTAGAGATGTGTCTGGAATTTTTGTACTTGTGAGGAGAGAAGCCCGGCTTAAAAAGAAATGCCTGCAATTGTCCACCTTTTTGGACATATTAGACAGGGTTTTAAGCTGGAATCTCTCCGCAAAAGCTGCAGAAAAAGAAAAATTCAGAACTGGTCTTTATTTTTTAAGAAAAATGACGTAAAGGAACCAAAAGGAGAAGATTATGTGTTATTAATCAAGGTTTTCAGCTAAATGCAAATTAAATTGGGAGAAAATAAAATAAAATTTCTCTAATTAGGAATTCAAAATATATTGTTTATTGGTCTAATTAAAAAAAATTCTGTGATTTCTAACTGAAAAACTTTAATATAAAAAAAGTTTAAAAATATAATTGATAGCTTAAGATAATTATAAAAAGTATTGTAATCTTTAAATCATATATAAATATATATATATATATATATATGTTTGATGGATTTTTCCATGTTAAAATTTCAAGGCTTTAACAGAGATGGTTCTTGGAAAGCTCCATGGGCCCAGAGTAATACAAGAAATTTGTTCTCTCTTCTTAAAGGAAATCTTTTTTAAATTTAACCAATCTAATATACTTGAAATTGCATGGAAAACTTTATCAAATAAGAATTAATAACTATATTTTAAATGTTATGAAGATTTTGGTCTCTAAGAAGGGCAAAATGAAGTAACTAAATATTTCTTAAAATTCCACCAGCAGAATTTAAAATAACAAAAAGCCAGTAGCCGCCTGTATTCTTAATTAAGCTAAAGACGGGACATTTGTGGCTTGTGAATCAGACATAAACATTTACTAAATTTATTTTACTAAATTTATTTACTATATTTATTTTTAAATTAAGATGCCTACTTTAATTAATAAATTAGCCTTTTAAATAAAAATTAAGGTTTTCAGCTAAGAAAGCAAATGTCTTTGTAAGCAATTTGATTAAGTATTCTAATAAAGTAATTAAGACCTTGTCAATACAAAAAGAAATTGATAGCCAGTTTGAAATTGAATTGCCATGGCCTAGAACAAAGAATATCCTTACATGATATTATTCTACAATGTCATTATAATTTTTTGACGAATATCCCAAACAAACTTACAATCTAATTCTTTGAATATTTGGTAGCAATTTTAAAAATAACATGAAAGGAATTAAGGCAGTGAGAAGGCACTTGAGTGTTCTATATTGGCTTTGCTTGCTCTTTTTGCCAAGAGGGACCCTCCCACAGCTATTTCCTGAGCTTTCTGTTCATGCTGAGGTTGAAGCCTCGTGTTGGGTGGTACCATGAATCTGTCTCTCACCCAGTGGTGTGAGCTGGGCCCTCCCTGGAGAAGAAACCTGGGTTCCCCAAGATATGTGATCAGTGCTAGGACCCTGCCAACAGGCGAGGGGATCCCAAGGCAGGTACTGGGCGTGGAGGCCACAAGGGCATCGGCTACCAAGGAGAGGGAACTGAACCTCACATCAAACTGCTTGGCCCCCGGAGGATGGCTGGTTAGCCAGTGACGGGTAAGATTCCTCAGAGGAGGAACAACCTAAGATAGGCACAGTCGCAGAGGGGCCATCAGGAGAAAACTTGGGGATCAACAAAGGTGAGGCACAGATCCTCACCCCCGCAACACTGCAGTGGCTTGAACCTTCGCCCCTTCTGAGGGAGGTCTCCTGTGCTATGGCTGCTTCACTTCCCACGCCCAGCTCCGATTGGGACCCAGGTGACAAGACAGAGATTTGGCCCAGCTCAGTTCGGGACACAGATGACAGACAAAGATTTGATGCAGCTTAGATTGGGACCCAGCAACAGACACACTTGGCTGACAGCTGCCCTATATTTTAAATCCAACCTAACACCAGGAATGCTCAGGGCCTACTCAAGAATGCAAATAATCCTTTCCACTAATATTTTCAGTGTAAAACTAAGATTGTTGTTAGAATATTAAATTTGGCAATAAAATAGTAGTCAAGTTTTCAAATTAATTTAATTGGCTAATTGAAATAAGTAAATATTCAAGAAAATTTCATTGTACTGGAAAAAAGTTGTTCCTAAAGTATTAACTAAAATTTCTATTGGTAGCTCATTGCATGGTAAAATTATTTAACATGCAATAAACATAAAGCAGTCATATTTGCATTATAAAATTTTTCCAAAAGCCTCCTAATAATTAAATAAAAAAGGGGGGGATAGTACAGTAATATTATGTAAGCAAAATTATCCTGAAAGTAAATTATATGTAAAGAAAAGTATCCTGTAAGCAAATTACATCTAGAAATTTTTTAATTTTTTTTTTTACTTAACAGCAAGACACTCATGAAAAACATACATAGTATTAAAATAAGCCAAAGGACAATCATTTGGGCAAAAATAAAAAGGATCCAAAGTCAAATTTATAGAAAACATTTCTTTACTAACTTTTGGTCGAGAATATTTGTATATTTTCAGAAAAACAGCTCCAAGACCATGTGAATTCCTACAACAGAGAATGCTCCAGCTATGAAGACAAGAGGAGAAACAGTCCAGTGATGGAAAATGCTGACGACACTTTGCCATCCTAACAGTCAGCAGCTGTGCATCGATGCAGGTTGCCCAGGACCAAACCAGAGAGGGTCGGACCTGCATTGCAACCATTTGTCCACCATCCAGAACTGAAATATCATTGCTAACATGTATACTCAGAAAACTGTTGGACATTGAAACTGGGACTCAAAGGACTGTTGGCCCAGAAATAAACTTACTAGACTTACTCATTTTCCTCTTAGTATAGCCATTGATGCTTGTCTTATTTTTTGTTCTTAATGTTTATTTCTAGTCTGCAGATGCAAGACTTTTTAGAGGAGAGAAAATGGGGGAGATGCTGGAAACCAAACATTGTCTAACTATGAACAGGAGACTAGAAGGCTGTTCAACCTTAATTACTCTGAAAGGTCAAAGCTAATCATTCACTGTTTAGTTGAAAACATTGTTAGCTGAAGCAGATTCTACCTTTTTGTTTCATGTTAATTTCTGTTTTGTTATTTCCTGCCTAAAGGCTAGGGGTGTGTCCGAAAGCCGTAATAAAAGGGAGAAAAAGGCCAGAGCAAGGGGTAGTCCTTTCCACTAGAGGAAGGCTCCAGCCCGGCCCCCCAATATTGCCTAATTAATATTTTCTAGTCTCTCTCTTCATTTGCATGCGGCCTCCTTCAGAACCCGAACCCTGAACCAGGAACCCTGAACCATGTGGGTCGTGGAAAGGGGCTCCCACATTATCTATCACAACTGGGTTTTTAAAAATATTTTAAAAACCAACTTAATAAGATAAGACAACTGTGAAACCTAGGCATCTGTTACTATCACAACAAAAATTTTTCATAATCTAAAATGTCTTTAAAAGAGGGCTAATTGTTCCTTCTCTGCTTCCTTCACTGTGCCAAGAAAGATTGCTGCTAAGATCTCCCTTAAAAAGCAACTTCTGGATACTGCTTTGTGGAGATATGCTACAGTCTGACGTCAGGGCCATAACCCCTCTCACAAGCTGCATTAGCCAGTGACTAAGTATGGCATGACCAGGGCATTTCTGCTTGTCACAGTATTCCTCTAATGCATACTCTGCTCAGGAGCTCTCTATCAGCCTATAGAGATGTATTCACAGTTATACTACAGCCTGAGGCTTTGCCTACCCAAGTCTCCTTCCTACTCTTGTCCATTCATAGATGTGAGATCTGTATTATATGTAATTACTGTGTGTTTTTTTTAATACTTAAATTTCAAAAAGGATGTCACCTATGTAAAAGGAAATAAAATGAAAGTATAAAAAGATTAATTAATAATATTCACATTAATCAAAATAAATACCTTCACAAATATTAACACTTAATCTCTTCTTTTTTAAATATTTTTATTGATTTCAGAGAGAAGAAAGGAAAAGGAGAACTTGGTAGAAACATCAATGATAAGAATCATTGATTGGCTGCCTTCTGCATGCCCCTGACTGGCAATTGAGCTCTGGAATCAGAGATCCACAGAGCACACAGAAAGGTCAGATTGCGCCTGAGTTAAGGGGGAGGTGGATGTCTCCAAGGCCTGAAAGCTGCAGCTGAAGGAGGCACCCACAGAGCAGCCGGGGACCCAGAGCACGGCTTCCAAGACGGCATGGACGAGCAGGGGGCGGATTCGGAGATCCACGCGGTGCAGGGACAGGGTCAGATTTCGCCTAGGACAGGGTTAGGTCTCCCACCCCCGCACAACAAAGATGCCCACAATGTGGGAGCCGGGCTGCAGGAAAGCTGCCTCTGGAGAGGTTCACAGAGGTGGTCAGGGTGTGATCCCTGAGTGTGAAGGCAAACCCTCTGAGCTGTTGACAGAGGAGAGCTCTAGAAAACGACTCTTTTTTGGGGGGAGGGGGGCAGAGGGACAGCCTGGGAGTTATTACAGTGTCCTGGCTGCAAAACCCCCACAAAGTGGCTTTGAGAACCACAAAGTAGCAGGATCTGAGCACAGCCTAGAGAGGTCCTGTGCTTTGTCTCAGAGATCAATTCCGAAACACTGCCACCCAGTGGATGACACACAAATTGACTCTCGAATAACCACAAAAAAATAAAGAGATTAAAACACCAAGAGGGGAATGCAGGGAACAACAATACCTTCCCTACTGAGAAACAGGAGTGGCAAGCAGAATAATAGTGGAAGTGAAGGACCATTCTATTTCTTCTTTTTTTTTCCTTTTTTCTTTTTTTTTAATTTTAATTTTTCATTTTCACATATTTTAATTAAAAGAATATTTTTTTTCTTTCTGCCTCAATTGACTTTACCTTTATAATTATTACATTTTTGTTTTAAACCAGTATTATTAATTACTACTAGTACTTTACTATTTTTGGAAAAAAAAAGTGTCATTTTTTTTTCTCTATTTTATTTCAGGATTAGAGTTCTACATTCTATTTTCATCTTTCCTTTCTCATAATTTTCCTCCAACTCAACTCTACCTTTATGCCAACACTTTCCTCCTAACTTTTCCCATTTTGTTGTCTTATTTCTCTTTCCTTTTTCCAATTTTAGATTCCCCCTATTTTTCTCTTTACCTGGTTAAAATTTCACCCCATTTATATATATATAATTTCAAATCCCCTACTAGAAGTCCACACAAACCTCTCTCTTCTTGTCTTCACTAGCCAAAAAGTTGTTTTTTTCTCTATGTCCTTTTGTTGCTATTTGCCTGAAAAGTGATTATAACGATTTTTTAAAATTTTTTTGTGAGATTGTTTTAGTTTATTCTACTTATTTTATTTTCCTTTTTGCTTGATTTGTTTTCTACCCCTCTTTTCCCTCACCTCCCTCAATACCAGTTGCTATTTGCAATTTGCCTTAATCTCTAGGTACTGGTTGCTGGACTTTATTGGGATTAGTGACTGTTCTACTGGAGTTGTCTCCTGACATCTATATTTTGTTCCTCTTTTCTCTCTTATACACTTTCCTTTCTCTCTGACTTTTTTCTCGTACTCTTTCCTACTCCTTCTTCTCCTTTATATTTTCTTATTTTATTTTATTTTACTGTTCATTTATTTATGTTTTTTTTCTCACTCTCCCAATTTGATTTTGGCATTTCTTCCTTTTCTTTTTTCCTCATTTTCCTCTTCTTCTTTCTCTATTTACCCATAATTTGTCCTTCATTGGTGGTCACCTTATTTGTGATTATTAACATCTTGAATACATTTCTACTCAGTGCCTTGTGTGCTGTACCTGGTCGTGTTGTAGTTTGTCCCTTTCAATCAACGTAGGAGAGAGAACTACATAACCAGACACCCGGAGAAGAAAGACTATGGGCAGAAAAAGAAACAGCCCACATAAGACAGAAAGGCAGGTTTCACCAGAATAGGAAGTAAATGAAATAGAACCAGAAATAAGCCTATCAGAGAAAGAGTTCAGAAAATGATCATAATGTGGATGAAAAGAATGGAAGACAAATTTGACAATATGAGTAAGAGTCAAGAGAAGATGAAGAATCAGCAAGAAGAAATGCAGAAGAACCTAGAGGAGGTGCAGAATAAACAAGAAGAAATGAAAAATGACATCACTGCTATAAAGAACTCAATAGAAAGCATCAAAAGTAGACTAGAAGAAGCAGAGGACCACATCAGTGAGCTAGAAGACATGGTAGGAAAAAATACCCAAGTACAGCAGCTTCTAGAAAAAAAAGTTAAAAAGCAAGAGGAGAGTCTAAGAGAACATTGGGATAACATGAAACAAAACAACATCCACATAATTGGGGTTCCAGAAAGAGTGGAAACTGAACAAGGATTAGAAACATGTTTGAAGAAATAATGACAGAAAATTTCCCCAATATAGAAAAGAAAAACCCCACACA
>JAAGEH010000286.1:56113606-56136617 GCA_011751065.1 Lasiurus cinereus | reverse complement strand
CTCTTTTCCCTCACCTCCCTCAATACCAGTTGCTATTTGCAATTTGCCTTAATCTCTAGGTACTGGTTGCTGGACTTTATTGGGATTAGTGACTGTTCTACTGGAGTTGTCTCCTGACATCTATATTTTGTTCCTCTTTTCTCTCTCATACACTTTCCTTTCTCTCTGACTTTTTTCTCGTACTCTTTCCTACTCCTTCTTCTCCTTTTTATTTTCTTATTTTATTTTATTTTACTGTTCATTTATTTATGTTTTTTTTCTCACTCTCCCAATTTGATTTTGGCATTTCTTCCTTTTCTTTTTTCCTCATTTTCCTCTTCTTCTTTCTCTATTTACCCATAATTTGTCCATCATTGGTGGTCACCTTATTTGTGATTATTAACATCTTGAATACATTTCTACTCAGTGCCTTGTGTGCTGTACCTGGTCGTGTTGTAGTTTGTCCCTTTCAATCAACGTAGGAGAGAGAACTACATAACCAGACACCCGGAGAAGAAAGACTATGGGCAGAAAAAGAAACAGCCCACATAAGACAGAAAGGCAGGTTTCACCAGAATAGGAAGTAAATGAAATAGAACCAGAAATAAGCCTATCAGAGAAAGAGTTCAGAAAATGATCATAATGTGGATGAAAAGAATGGAAGACAAATTTGACAATATGAGTAAGAGTCAAGAGAAGATGAAGAATCAGCAAGAAGAAATGCAGAAGAACCTAGAGGAGGTGCAGAATAAACAAGAAGAAATGAAAAATGACATCACTGCTATAAAGAACTCAATAGAAAGCATCAAAAGTAGACTAGAAGAAGCAGAGGACCACATCAGTGAGCTAGAAGACATGGTAGGAAAAAATACCCAAGTACAGCAGCTTCTAGAAAAAAAAGTTAAAAAGCAAGAGGAGAGTCTAAGAGAACATTGGGATAACATGAAACAAAACAACATCCGCATAATTGGGGTTCCAGAAAGAGTGGAAACTGAACAAGGATTAGAAACATGTTTGAAGAAATAATGACAGAAAATTTCCCCAATATAGAAAAGAAAAACCCCACACAAATCCAAGAAGCTCACAGAGTCCCAAGCAAAATGAACCCCAACAAACCAACACCGAGGCACATTGTAATTAAATTGGCAAACACCGATGACAAAGTAAGAATCTTAAAAGCAGCCAGAGAGAAACAGAAAGTTACCTACAAAGGAACCCCCATAAGACTAGCTACTGACTTCTCAACAGAAACTCGTCAGGCCAGAAGGGAATGGAATGAAATATACAAAGTCATACAAAGGAAGGGTCTGAATCCAAGAATACTGTACCCTGCAAGACTCTCAATCAAAATTGAAGATGAAATCAAAAGCTTCACAGACAAAAAAGGACTAAGGGAATATATTACCACCAAACCAGCAATGCAAGAAATGTTAAAAGGTCTGCTGTAATAAAAAGAAAGAGGAAGCGAAGAAGGAACTCGGGGGTAAGGACTAAAAATGGCAACAGAGAAGTACTTATCAATAATAACTTTAAATGTAAACGGATTAAATGCTCCAATCAAAAGACATAAGGTAACCAATTGGATAAGAAAACATGATCCATGTATCTGCTGTCTGCAAGAAACCCATCTTAGGAAAAGAGATGGACACAGATTGAGGGTGAAGGGATGGAAGATGGTATTTCAGGCAAATGGAAATGAAAGAAAACCTGGGGTTACAATACTTATATCTAACAAATTAGATCTCAAAGTGAAGGACATAACAAGAGATAAAGAAAGCCACTTCATAATACTAAAGGGAACAATCCAACAAGAAGAAATAACTCTGGTAAACCTATATGCACCCAATATAGGAGAACCTAAATACATAAAAAAAAAAAAAACTCTTGGAGGATATTAAGGGAGAGATTGACAGCAATACAATCATAGTAGGAGACTTTAATACCCCATTGTCACCACTGGACAAATCCTCTAAACAAAAAATCAGCAAAGAAACATCAATCCTAAATGACTCACTAGAACAGATGGAATTAATTGACATCTTGAGAACATTTCACCCCAAAGACACAGAATATACATTCTTCTCCAGTGCACATGGGTCATTTTCAAAGATAGATCATATGTTGGGTCATAGGAAAAGTCACTTCATATTCAAGAAGATAGAAATTATTCAAGCATTTTCTCAGACCACAGTGGCATAAAACTGGAAATCAACTATAATAAAAACAATGGAAAGAAATCAAACACATGGACAGTAAACAGCATGCTATCAAACAACGACTGGGTAACCAGAGAGATCAACGAAGAAATTAAAAACAAAATATTACAATGACAACACAACAATACAAAATTTATGGGACACAGTGAAAGCAGTCTTGAGAGGGAAGTTCATAGCCCTACAAGGCTACTGCGAAAACCAGGAAACATGGTTATCAAATACCTAAACCTACAACTCAAAAAGCTAGAAGGAGAGCAACAAGAAAAGCCCAGTGTACTCAGAAGGAAGCAAATAGTGAAGATCAGAGCAGAGATAAATAACTTGGAGACCAAAGAAACAATTCAAAAGATCAACAAAACAAAGAGCTGGTTCTTTGAACGGATAAACAAGATTGATGGACCCCTAGCCAGGCTCACAAAGAAGCAAAGAGAGAAGACCCAAATAAACAAAATGAGAAATGAAAGAGGAGAAATAACAGCAGACCCTGTGGAAATACAAAGGATTGTTAAAAAAAATACTATGAACAACTCTATTCCAACAAATTGGACAACCTGCAAGAAATGGACATTTTCCTAGAAAAATATAACCTCCCAAAAATCAATGAGGAGGAAGCCAAACATCTCAATAGTCCAATAACTATGGAAGAAATTGAAGCAGTCATCAAAAAGCTTCCAGCAAATAAAAGCCCAGGTCCAGATGGCTACACAGGAGAGTTATACCAAACATTCAAGGAAAATTAAAACCTATCCTCCTCAGACTATTCAAAAACATTTAAGAAGAAGAAGCACTTCCAAACACCTTCTATGAAGACAGCATCACCCTAATACCAAAACCAGATAAAGACAACTCAAGGAAAGACAATTATAGGTCAATATCTCTCATGAACATAGATGCCAAAATCCTCAACAAAATTCTAGCAAACCGGATCCAGCAGTATATCAGAAAGATCATACACCATGACCAAGCAGGATCATCCCAGGTATGCAGGGATGGTACAATATCCACAAATCAATAAATGTAATACATCAAATAAACAAATTGAGAGATAAAAATCACATAGTCATATCAATTGATGCAGAAAAAGCATTTGACAAAATCTAACACGCTTTCTTGATAAAAACTCTCAGCAAAGTGGGAATAGAAGGATCATACCTCAACATCATAAAAGCCATATATGATAAACCCACAGTTAACATCATACTCAATGGGCAAAAACTAAAACCATTTCCCCTAAGAACAAGAACAAGACAGGGATGCCCACTCTCACCTCTCCTCTTCGACATAGTACTGGAAGTATTAGCCATTGCAATTAGACAAGAAGAAGAAATAAAAGGCATCCAAATTGGAAAAGAAGTAGTAAAGTTGTCCTTATTTGCAGATGACATGATATTGTACGTAAAAAACCCAAAGGACTCCATTCCAAAACTAATTGACTTAATTAATGAATTTGGCAATGTAGCAGGATACAAAATTAATGCTAAGAAGTCTGTGGCATTCTATACACTAATAGTGAAATTATAGAAAGTGAAACTAAAAAAGCAATCACATTTACCATCGCACCAAAAAAATTAAGATACCTAGGAATAAACCTAACTAAAGGGGTAAAAGACCTTTATGCAGAAAACTACAGGACACTGAAAAAAGAGATAGAGGAAGATGTTAACAGATGGAATAGCATACCATGCTCATGGATTGGGAGAATCAACATCATTAAAATGTCCATACTACTGAAAGCAATCTACAGATTCAATGCACTACCCATTTAAATTCCAATGACATATTTCACAGACTTAGAAAGAATTCTTCATAGATTCATCTGGAACAAAAAAAGACCTCGGATAGCTACAGCAATTCTGAGAAGGAAGAATAAAGTAGGTGGGATCTCAATACCAGACTTCAAGCTATACTACAAAGCAACTGTTCTCAAAACAGCCTGGTACTGGCACAAGAACAGACATGTAGACCAATGGAATAGAATAGAGAACCCAGATATCCACTCAAACCACTATGCTCACCTAATATTTGACAAAGGAGGCATGAACATTGAATGGAGCCAAGATAGCCTCTTCAATAAATGGTGTTGGGAAAATTGGACAGATATATGCAAAAAATTGAAACTGAACCACCAACTTACACCAAATACAAAAATAAACTCAAAATGGATACAGGACTTAAACATTAGAAGGGAAACCAGAAAAATACTAGAGGAATCCACAGGCAGCACAATCTCAGATATATGCCAAAAGAATTTCTTCACTGATACTGCTCCAAAGGCAATGGAAGCTAAAGAAAAAATAAACAAATGGGACTACATCAAAATAAAAATCTTTTGCTCAGCAAAAGAAACCATCAACAAAACGACTAGAAAGATCACTGTATGGGGGAACATATTTGCAAATGTTATCACTGATAAAGGTTTAATCTCCAAACTCTACAGCCAACTTATACAACTTAGTAAAAGGAAGATGAAGGATCCAATAAAAAAATGGGCAACAGACCTAAATAGAACCTTTTCCAAAGACGACAGAAGGAAGGCCAAGAGACACATGAAAACATGTTCAAAGTCATTAATCATCCGAGAGATGCAAATCAAAACGACAATGCGATACCATCTTAAACCTGTCAGAATGGCAATCATCAACAAATCAACAAACGACAAGTGTTGGCGAGGATGTGGCGAAAAAGGAACCCTTGTGCACTGTTGGTGGGAATGCAGACTGGTGCAGCCAATGTGGAGAACAGTATGGAGTTTCCTCAAAAAACTAAAAATGGATCTCCCATTTGACCCTGTATTCCCACTCTTAGAAATTTATCCTAAGAAATTACAAATACCAATCAGAAAGGATTTATGCACCCCTATGTTCATAGCAGCACAATTTACAATAGCTACAATTTGGAAACAGCCTAGGTGCCCGTCAGCAGATGAGTGGATCAGAAAACTGTGGTACATCTACACAATGGAATTCTATACTGCCATTAAAAAGAAGGAATTCTTACCATTTGCAGCAGCCTATTTGGTACTGGAGAGCCTTATGCGTAGTGAAATAAGCCAGTCAATGAAGAGAAGCATCACATGATCACACTCATTGGGGGATAATAAAGAACATTATAAACTGATGAACAAAAGGATAGATACAGAGACAGTAAAACTTCAAATAGACTGTGAAATTACAGTAGGGAGATTAAAGTTAGGTGAGGTAGATAAGAGATCAAGAAAAGGACTTGCATGCATGCATATAAGCATAACCAATGAACATAGACACTAGGGGTTTGCGGTATGCCTGGGAGCGAGGGGGGGCAATGGGGAGATATGTATAAAAAATTTTAAAAAAAAGATCATGAAACATTAAAAAATAAAAAAGAATAAATTTAACCAAGGAGATAAAGTGCCTATATTCAAAAAATTTCAGAATGTTGAAAAAAAGAGATAGAGGAAGACATATACAGATGGAAGAATAACTGTGTTCATGGATTGATAGAATCAACATCATTAAAATGTCCATACTGCCTAAAGCAATCTATAAGTTCAATGCAATCCCCATTAAAATACCAATGGCATACTTCAAAGACCTAGAAAATAATTCTCCAAAGTTCGTCTGAAAAAAAAGAAAAGAAAAGAAATAGAGTCCAAATAGCTGCAGCAATCTTGAGAAAGATTGAAGGGATCACAATACCAGATATAAAGCTATACTATAAAGCCATTGTTCTTAAAACTGCCTGGTACTGGCACAAGAACAGACATATAGATCAGACATATGGAACAGAACAGTGTTATGCCCAGAGTTCGGTGTCCCCAATAATCCACCACTAAGGAGCCTTTTCCATTGCAAAAGCAAAGAGTCTTTATTCAAACCCGGGTTTGGCTCTCAACCTCTTTCTGATGGCTCAGCAGTGAGGGGAGAGAGCAAGCCGGGCGGGAACAATGAGTTTTATGGGGTAGGATAATTGGGAGGGCTTAGGAAAGTGACAAGTGTTACAGAGATTGGTCACTTGAATTAGGGTATTTCTGTGGTTTAGCCTTATTAGGACCCTCGCTGTGTTCCTGAAGCTTCATTGGTCCATTTTGGGTGGTGGTCTGGGAAGCTAGGACATTGCTGGCACACCTGTGGCCCCTCCCAGAAAAGGGAGGATGTTTAGTCAGGGGGCCCAGCCCTATAGGACAAGATGGAGGGGAGTTCATTTCCTTTCAACAGAGAACTCAGAAAATGACACAAGCCATTATGCTCAATTAATATTAGACAAAGGAGGCAAGACCATACAAAGACAGTCAAGACAGTCACTTCAATAAATAGTGTTGGAAAAAAAACTGGAAAGATATTTGCAAAAAAAAAATGAAACTAGACTACCAACTTACACCATTCACAAAAATAACCTCAAAATGGATAAAGGATTTAAACACAAGATGGGAAACCATAAAAATCTTAGAAGAAGTCATAGACAGTAAAATAGCAGACATTTGTCATAGCAATATATGTAACAATATAGCTCCTAGGCCAATGGAAACTAAGCAGGAAGTAAACAAATGGAGCTATGTCAAAATAAAATGCTTTTGCACAGTAAAAGAAAGCATCAGCAAAACAACAAGAAAAACCATTGCATGGAAGAACATATTTGTCAATGTTATCTCTGAAAGGGTTTAATCTCCAACATTTATAGTTAACTCAGACAACTTAAAAGGAAGATAAACAACCTAATCAAAAAATGGGCAAAGGACCTAAAGAGTCAGCATTTATCCATGCAGAGCAGGAATCTGTTCTTAAAAACTGTATGATAAAATCTTAACATCTCAACTGACTTTTATATAAAACTACATCTTCAAAAGAGGACATTCAGAAAGCCAAGAGACATATGAAAACATGCTCAATGTCACTAATCATCCAAGAGATGCAAATCAAAACAACAAAGAAGTACCACCTCACACTTATCAGAATGGCTATCATCAACAAATCAACAAATGGCAAGTGCTGAAAAGAATACCTATAAGGACTGCAGACTCTGGTACCTGGTATCCCCTCTGATTGGTCAATATTCCCCTTTAACATGTAAGGTTGTCCCTCCTCCTTCCCTTTGGGCTTTCTTCTTTTCCAACTAAATGAAGGACTTCCTTCTTTTTATTTTGTAAATATAGGTCTTTTCTGTCTACTTCCAGTTCCCTCCTCTTATGTAAATGCAACTGTTGCTGCTCCCTTGTCTTATGGAGATATGACTGCACTTGGCTTTCTTGTGTTATGGAGATGTACCTTCTCCCAGTCTGCAGCCTGTCCCATTTTCTCCTCTAAGGATATAAGCACAGGTGGCCAGGAGTGTCCTTTGCCAATAGATTGGACTTATAAGGATGACTCAAGGCACTTATTAAATATTGGTAGAGCATAAATTATACAGGAGACAAACATGCAATGCACAAATCACTCACAGTTTATTTACCAGAATTCTGGTAGTTTCCAGACCTTGGCAGGTACCCGGAGATCGCGCTGACAGACACACATTGGACTTTGGACGTTGCAGCTGCAGTTCAGTGTCTCATAGAGGCCTGAGCTTGTGGCTCACGGTTCAGACCCACAGTCCATGGCAGAGCTTAGGCAGGTGCAGGAAGGGGAGCAGAGAGTGACCTTCTGTGGAGGGGCAGAAGGAGCGGTTCTGATCTCCTTTAAGGCTTTCTCCTTTTATGTGCTGAAATGGAAGTCTTCAGTGTGTCTTATCAGCAGGTCCCAGGAGTCCTGCTATATGGTCTTACATGTGAGGTACAAACTTCTTTATCTATTTCTTACATGCACATCACTTTAAGGGTGTCTACACTTCATTTCACTCTTTAAGATGTCACTCTCAATTCTTATTTAATATTTATATTTTGTCCTTATTATTATTATTACTATAACATGGCCCCATGCTTCCATGGACCCCAATTCTAAAAAATCCCTAAGCCTGCCTATGTCCCCATAAAATTCCTTCTTCAGTCCCCCCTTCGATAAGTAAACCCCAACTGTCTTACTGGCTGCTTCCTGCTGGCAAAAGGGTCATAGTTTGGGATGGCAGTCAGGGTCCCATTGGAAAAGGGTGGTCTATGGGACAACAGAAGATGGATGTAGTGGCCTCCATTTCCTGTTCCATGTGGTTTCATGCAGAAGACCTTTGCAGCTTTAGGGCTTCTAAATAAGAGAATATGAAACAATAAGCAATGGTTAAAGATGAGTAATAATAAAACAGTATAAACCAAGGTCTGAGGAAATGGTTTTGGTTGGTGGTAGCGGTAGTATAGAATGTCCTATGAGTAAGATTTGACACATTTTTCTCTGAATTGAGCTACTTATACTTAGTAGTTAGGGATTTGAGGAGCCAGTATGGTTTAAGAAATATACTGCTGCAGCAGACCAAAGAAAAACAAAGACACTTCTAAGAAAAAGGAAGGACACTGTTTAATACACTGGTGGACTCAGGGGACAGCCTTCCAAATCTGAGTGAAGGAATATGCATGGGGCTTTCCTTATATCTCCTTCCCTGTGGTCATTGTCTAATAAACATGGATTATGATTCCAGTCCTTTTTGCAGGCCTTGCAGGTGTTGGGGGTCTCCAGGCCATATCTGATAGCTGGCCTGGCGTCAGCATCAATAACCTTCCCTTTGGGGTAGTACACTGTTCATAGGAACAGGTTCTGCAAGATCAGTATCTGGAAAGAAGTTAGGTTACATTGAGTTTGCTAGCATGGATTCAGATTACTATTCCCCAAATATCAGGGTTACATTGGAATTAGCTCTTTTCAGCCTTTTCATTCCATCCCACCCTGTGTCCCACAAGCTTCTCTTAACCTTGTAGTACAACAGCTACAGAATGTTATGGTGAAATGGACGATGACCGCTCTTAACTCGTTCTAGCTAGAAAGGGGTGATGACAGAGGGTTAGCATCCCGTTAGTGGTTTGTAGGGAATTTTGAAGTTTAAAGGCATTCTCGACTAGTTTACAGGCAGTGTCCCAGAATTTATCTAAGGACGCAAGCACAGGTGGCCAAGAGTATCCTCTGCCAATAGAATGGACTTATACGGATGATTCAAGGCGCTTATTAAATATTGGCCGAGCATAAATTACACAGGAGACAGGCAATGCACAAATCACAAGTGGTTTATTTACCAGAGTCCTGGTAGTTTCCAGACCTTGGCAAGCTACCCAGAGATCCACCCTGACAGACACACACACTGGACGTTGGACATTGCAGCTGCTGCTCGGCGTCTTGTAGAGGCCTCGGCTTGTGGCTCAAGGTTCGGACCCAGGGTCCAAGGCAGAGCGCAGAGTTCAGGCAGGATGCAGGAAGGGGGGCGGAGAGCGACCGTCTCTGGAGGAGCAGACAAGTGGCTCTAATCTCCTTCAGAGCTTGATCTCTTATGTGCTCAAGCAGACATCTTCAGTGTGTCTTATCAGCGGGTCCCAGGTGTTCTGCTATCTGGTCTTTACATGTGGGGTACAAACTTTTATATCTCTTACATGTACATCTCTTTTAAGGGCGTTCACACTTCATTCCACTCTCTAATATGTCACACCCAATTTCTTATTTTATATTTATATTCTATCCTTATTATTATTACTATAACAGGCAGACAGAGGTAAGCAGTGGTCCCACAGATTTAGAATGTTTTTGCAAGGGAGCACCAGGAGTAGGTGGTGTTTTCAGCGTTGAGGATAGAGTTGCATAGTTCATCTGGGTGGCGACCTGTTGGATGTTGGCCATGGTGTTATGCCCAGAGTTCAGGGTCCCCAATAATCCACCACTAAGGAGCCTTTTCTGATGCAAAAGCAGAGTCTTTATTCAAACCCGGGTTTGGCTCTCAGCCTCTTTCTGGTGCAGCAGCAAGGCGAGAGAGTGGACCAGGCGGGAACAATGAGTTTTATGGGGTAGGATAATTAGGGGGCTTGGGAAAGTGATGAGGGTTACAGAGATTGGTCACTTGAATTGGGGTCTTTCTGTGGTTAAGCCTAATTAGGACCTTAGCTGTGTCCCTGGAGCTTCATTGGTCCTTTCAGGTGAGGGTCAGGGAAGTTAAGACATTGCTTGGCACACCTGTGGCCACTCCCAGAAAAGGGAGGGGGGTTTAGGCAGGGGTCCCAGCTCTTATAGGACAAGATGGAGGGGAGTCCATTTCCTTTCAATGGTACTGCTGAAACAAATAGAAGCAACATTAATTAGCTGCACATTGGCCTTGACAGATCCTATCATTTTTTCCATTCAATGAAATTACCCTCCTTCCCACACATTCATTTGGTACTGGAGTCATAACATGCCACAGGCTGATAAATATAGCTAACAGAAATCTGGCTTGATAAGGCTTTCCTGAAGGCTATCTGGTTTAGCATATTTGGGTAATGAGTTTCTAAGCAAGGACATGTGGCAGTGGTCCCTATGGGAGGCAAGTATGTGTTAGCTAATATTATTAGTGGGAGCATGTTATTCCTTCTATTTCTGTTCAGTAGGGGTCCACAACATTGAACTGCTAGGACAAAGAGCAGTATTATGGCTATTCCTGCAAGGTAGATGTAGCCAAGGATGGCATGATGAGCTGTAGTTCAACAATTCATGATGAGGCCTTTGTTTCCTGGCTGTGTGGGAAGCAGTAATTTTATGGTGTTTCTGTGTCTCAGCAAGGGCAGATGAGTTATCTTCCTGGTACTAGCCTCAGATTCAGATAGCACTCATAAAAAAACAAAATGAGAATTATTAGAAAGATAAAATCAGTGATTATCCAGAAATATCAGAGTATATTGCCTTTAGGAGGAGATAAGAAAGAGAGATTAGTGTTAGGGAAAATTCAGCAGGGTGTTTCTAAATTCCTTGGGTCAGGTTGATCAGCCAGATCCACTGTCTTCTTGAGAGTGATCCTCAGGGGTATTTCTGGTCAGAAGTCACCTTTGACTCAGGCTAGTGGGCTGCCTTAACCTGGGAGTGGTGGATCCAGATGTTCAGTCCTGCAACCTTGAGAGCTGTGGGGGTGGTTAATATGACTGAAAAGGGTCTCTTCAAGGTAGGCGTGAGAGGGTCCCTTTTTCCAGCCCTTGACCCAAATCTGGTTCCATGTTTATAAGGATGTATGGCTGTTCCTAGAGAGATGGGTGGTCAGTCAGTAATCCATCTGTGTACCTCAAAGACAGTTTTTCTGAGTCCTTATAGTTGTTTCTGGATTTTTAAGTTCCCTATTTCCCTCAAATCTTCCTTTGGCCGAATTAAGAGAAGGGGGTCTACCATATAGAATTTCAAAGGGAGAGAAACCTACCCTGGCCCTTGGGGTACAGCATACCCACAGCAGCACAAGAGGGAAGATATCTGTGCAGGGTAAGGTTGTCTCTTGGCATGGCTTAGATATAGTCTGCTTTAGAGTCTGGTTTATGAGTTCTACTTTCCCTGAACTGTGAGGTCTATAGGCTGTATGTAGGTTCCATTTAATTCCTAAAGCCGTAGCTATCTGTTGTACTATTTCTGCTACAAAGGCTTGGCCATTATTGGACCCTATGATCAGAGGCATTCTATACCATGGAATGATATCCTTCAGCAATGCCTTAGTGACTTCTCTCACCTTTTCCATGTAAGTGGGATATGCCTCGACCCAGCCTGAAAAGGTGCAAACAAAAGTTAGCAGGTATTTTTTCCTCTGGTAGGCCCTATTTCTGTAAAATCCACTTCTAAGTCCTCAAAAGGAGCTTGCTCACAGCACTGAACTCCTATCAGTCCCACAAGGATCCATTTTGGCATTGTTCTGAGCACAGAGGAGGTGACCGACACTGAGAAACTGAGGCGCAAAAGGAGGAAAGACAAGCAATTAGATAGAATCTGCCTAACAAAGCTTCTATGGCAGTCTTCCCAAAATAAGTTCATGCTGCTGGAGGACTAACTTATGGGCTAACTGTTCTGGGACATAGACCCTATGATCTGGGATTATCCACCAGCCTTTTTTTTGTTCTCTTGCCCTTTTCTTGCTGGGCTCATTTCTTTCCTGAGGAGTGTTCTTTGGAGGTTTGGGTAATTTGGGGGCCAACATGACCCGTGACAGTGCCACTTGTTCTTTAGCAGTCAGCTTGTCTGCGGCAACAGCATGTTGGTTTCCCTCTGATACTGAGTCTTTCTCTTTCTGGTGACCTTTGCAATTGGATGACTGCTATTTCCTTGGGCTTCCAGACTGCTTCTAGTAACTTTAAAATCTCATTCTGATTTTTTATTCCTTTTCCTCTGGCCATCAAGAGCCTCCTTTCCTTATACTGTATATGGCCCCAAGTATATGCAGGGTTATAACAGCCTCATTAACAGCCTGTAGTAGATCCTGGACAGGGTGGTAGTCATTAGTCCAACTTTTTGACAGGCAAGAGTGATATGTTCCATGGAGACCTGCATCACTTAACAAGTCTCCACTGAAGCAGCCCATCTAAGTGGACCTGGATTCCTAGGTGTGCTTCTCTCAGAATTGGATATTGGCAGATTTAAGCAGGCTGTGCCCCAGGCTTTAAGTTGATTAGCACTGAGGTGTGGAGCATTTCCTTCAGCCCAGACCAGCTAGGGAGTTCTTTCTCTAATCCAGGTTCTAATGGTGAGGCCTTTGACTGGGGGGAATGGCGGGGGGGGGGAGAGTAGGGGGTATAAAGTCTCCATTCTTCCTCCCTTTGCACTGCTAGGGACAGGATCATTGGGAAGGTCTCCTCACTTAGGTGAAACTGTGCTGAGCCATTTGGAGCAAAAGTGATTTCTGCCCCCTTTTGGCTAAAGGTCTCTACCCATTACAAGCACTGGACAGTCTGGCAAGTACAGGAATTCATGAATTACTTGATGAACACCAAGTTGGCATCTGCGAGAATGGCAGAATGATACAGGTCTGGTCCCAAGTAGCTACAATAATGGTGACCTCCTTTCCTGAGAGAGGCACTACTTTCTGAGTGACTACTGATTGCTCAACTCCCATATCAACCATAAAGTCCATGGCCCCCAATTTCTATTCTGACCATGGGCTTGTGGGACCCAGCTGAAAAGAGTCTGATCTATCCTAATCTGAATTAGCCATTGCTAGCCCAATGAGATCTGCTTCTGGTTGATAGCAACTGGGTGGAAAATGAGATCCAATTTTCTTACTTTGTCATTTGGGACATTCATTCTTCCAGTGTCCTGTCTCCTTACAATAGGCACAGAGGACTTGTCTCAGGCTCACTCTTCCTTTTCCCCCTGATCCTTATTCTTGCTTCCCTTTTTGATCTGTCTGGGAGTGTGAGCCTTTAAAAGCCACTGCTACTATATTGACCCTTCTTTGTATTCTCTTTTCTTCCTCCCTACTTGCCACACTGTCTCGGTTAATGAAAACCTTGTTGGCTTTCTCCAGCAGTTCGGTGGCATTTTTTTTTTCTGCAAACCCTTCCAGCTTCTATACTTTTCTCCTGATATCAGGCTGGGTTTGGCATACAAAAGTGGCATTTAAAGTGGTGTGATTTTTCAGGGCCTCAGGATTTAAAGGAGTATAGAATTGTTTATGCCTCACATAGTCTCTCATAGAAAGCTGCTGGACTTTTGTCAGGCTTCTCAAAAACCTGAGAGATTTTAGCTATATTGGTGGGCTTCTTGGCTCTGGCCCTGACCCCCTGGAGGAAGCCCTTCCATCTTCTGAGTTCAGGTTCCAATCAGGTTCCTCATCTGGGAAGGCCTCCCTGGCCCATCTGTCTGTATCTAATATTCCTGCTGGGACCTGCGTCTGGAGCCACTTCCAAGCCTTTGATACTACTCTCATGTGCTCCTCAGTATTAAATAATGTGAAAAGGAGCTGCTTGCAGTCCATGTAGGTAAACTTCTGAGTCTGGAAAATCTTTTCTAGGAGGTCTGCCTGAGGTTTTTCAGAGTAAGCTGTGGTGTGATGTTTCCAATTTCAGGATGTCACTTGTGGTAAAGGGCTGATAATAATAGACTGGTCTTCCCTCCTGTAAGGTCCCATCTTCATCAAGCACTTGGGCACCCCAAATCTCCCTGAGAGGCATCTGACGTTGGGCCCTTGATCAGCTGAAAGCAAATGCTGCTCAACTGGCTCTGGAGAGCCCGGTTGAGGAGAAATGGAGTGAGGTGGTGTTTTCAGACTTTCTGGACCTTCCAGACCAGCGGGGGGAGTACATGGTGCTGCCTGTGTCACATATGAAGGTGATAAAATTGGTGGAACTTTCTCAAGGGGTCCTGGCAGAATAGGGGGTTGGTTCCTCTCCGAGGGACCTTTTTCTTTTCTCCTGCCTGCTTCTCTTCTGCTTCCTCCTATCCTGCCTGCTTTTCACTCCTGCTACTAAAACCTTACTCTGTCCCTTGTTACACACATAGAACCAGACCAAGGTGGGAAGGTTTGAGCAATTTCTAACCAGTTGTCTATGTAAGGAAACTGATATGAGTGTCCAGGTTGTCAGCATTAATAACCCTCCCTTCAGGGCAGTGCACTGTTCACAGTAACAGGTTCTGGATGACCAGAATCTGGAAAGAAGATAGGGACTTAATTTTGTGACTACATTCCGGACCAACCTGACCAGTCCTTTATATAAGGAGCCTTCCAACGGCCAGCCAACTCCAATGGCTGGCCATGCTAATTCACAGAATTTTCTCAGTGTTTTGGGGTTTGTTTTAATACAGTGGTACCTCGAGATACGAGTTTAATTTGTTCCGTAACCTTGCTCATATATCAAGCTGCTTGTATCTCAAAGCAAATTTCCCCATTAAAATCAATTGAAATACCTTTAATCCGTTCCAGCCCCCAAAATGCCACCCCAGTTGTTCTTGTTACGTGTTTTTGAATAAGAAAAATGTATTTATAAATGACAAATATTGTATAAAAACATAATAAAAGAGAATGCAAAGCAATAAACTGGTTTTATTACACTCTTAATGCTACACTTTATCCCTAAACTAAATGTAACTTAACTAATCTTCACTGAACTTAATTGCTACTGGTCTTTGCATTTTTGGCTGATTTAAAAAAAAAAACAAAACAAAACACGTGTCCAAGGAGGTTTGCCTCTTCTTCCCTTTCAGAATGTTTCTGAAATGGGTGAGGCAAGTTTCATTAACAGCTCCAATGCATGACCAGTAGAAACTTTTTCGGGGTGTTTCTTTTCCACGAAGTGTGACCCCCTCTCCCACATTCCTAAGATCTCCTTTATCTCACTTATAGAGATCTCCTCCACCTCTGGCTCCTCCTCAAAACCAATTTCTGGCTCCTCCTCAGCAACCTCCGCATGTTGCTGAGACTGCAAATCTTGTATCTCCTCCGTGGTGAGTTCCAGAGAGTGCTCCTCGACGAGCTCATTCACATCTCTCTCATCCACCTCCAGGCCCATGGATTTTCCCATAGACACTATGTCCTCCTCCACTGGCACCTCGGGTTCGAATCCTTTGAAGGTCCTTTCGGCTACGGCCTCAGGCCACAGCTTCTTCCATGCAGAGGTCAAAGTCCTCGTCGTAACACCCAGCCAGGCCTGATCAATAATTCTGAGGCATATCATGATGTTAGAGTGGTTCTTCTAGAACTCTCGAAGGGTGAGGTTTTTGTGCTCCATCACCTCAAAGCAGTGTGGAACAGGTGCTTTGATGTAAAGCTTTTTAAAATTAGAAATCACCCCCTGATCCATGGGCTGCAGGATAGGAGTGGTCTTGGGAGGTAGGTAGACAACCTTTATAAAATTGAACTCTTTGAGGAGTTCATCTTTGAGGTTCGGTGGGTGAGCAGGAACCTTGTCGAGGACGAGGAAGGCTTGCATGGTTAGGTTGTTTTCCTGTAGATATTTCTTAACAGAAGGGCTGAAATCCAGGTTTACCCACTCCACAAAGAACTGCCTGGTGACCCATCCCTTCGGGTTTGCCCTCCACATAACTTGCAGTTTATCTTTTAAAATCTTATGTGACTTAAAGACTCTGAAGTTTTCCAAATGGTATATGAGCAGAGGCTTGATCTTGCAGTCACCACTCGCATTGGCGCACAGTGCAAGAGTTAGCCTATCCTTCATGGGTTTGTGGCCTGGCATCGCCTTCTCCTCTGCCATTATATAAGTCCTATTCGGCATCTTCTTCCAGAAAAGCCCTGTCTCATCACAGTATGAGACTTTCTGGGAGATATATCCTTTGGCTTCTATCAGTTCGGAAAAAGTTTTGAGTTAATCCTCAGCTGCCTTCATATCCGAACTTGCTGCCTCACCATGCCTGATGATGGAGTGAATGCCGGACCTTTTCCTGAAGTTATCAAACCAGCCTCTACTGGCTTTACATGAGTCTTTCAATGCTTTGTCCGTGGAAGTGCGCGGGGTCTGCTCTAGCAAATCACCATAAATCGCTTGAGCCTTCTTGCATACGATGCCCTGTGTTAATGTATCTCCTTTAAGCTGCTTCTCCGTCACCCACACCATCAGTAGATTCTCCATCTTTTCATGGAGAGAGCTACGGAGCTTAAAAATTATTGTAATGCCCTTAGCTGGCGTTATACACTTTATCAACTTCTATTCAAGCACAGTGCATATCATTGAAGTGCTATGCCCGTATTGCCTCGCCAAGTAAGCCACTCGCACACCTTGCTCATATTTTTCTATGATTTCACGCTTTAATTCAATAGACATCATCCTCTTCTGAGCACTGACCTTTCCACTTGCTTTCTTCGGACCCATGGTTATAAAAAGAAATGTGATAAAGTATGTAAATGCACAAAAGATGCTTCAACAATGAGGTAAGCAAGCACACTGACTGAGGCGTGGGAAACTATGAGACACTCGAGTAGCGGTAAACTGGTGGGTCCTGTGCAGCCGGCCCATCTGCGTGATTACTCAAGTCTCAAATGTTGCTCATATTTCAAAGCAAAAAATTGCTTGCTCCACGGCTCGTATCTTAAAAATCTCGTATTTTAGGGCACTTGTATCTCGAAGTACCACTGTACTATAGTCTCCATTGAAATCCTTTAAAAAATTTTTCAACATGCAATTGAGAACAGTGGGTTTATTTTGTTCCAACACCATGATGATCGGTGGAGAGAGACAGACAAGAGAGGGGATGACCTGTTTTCATAGAATCACTCAGATGCCCACCTGGCTGCATCCCTTGGGAGCTTATATTTGTCTTAGCTAAGGTGCACCCATATGAACCCCAGGCTTGGTCACCTCCATGTGGGGTTGAGTCAAGGTTATGCCATATGACAAATCGCAGAACTGCAGGTGGGGGCCCACTCGGACTCTGTAACCAAGGTCGTGGAGCCACACAAAGGATAGGAGAGGTCAGGCCCTCTCTCTCCATACTCACACACTTTCACCAGACATTCACTCAGAGTCTAAAAAAAAAAACAGTCCACCCGATTCCTAATTCCTGATCAGTTTAACTTATGAAGTCATATGACTTTCATGAAGGTGGCCAAGCTCTCCCTTCCACTTACTTGGAGTGGGCCTGACTGACTGGGGCTCCTACATTACCGATTCTGTCGACAGGTCCAGAAGTGTACATCCACTTTCTCCAGATGCTGATTGGGTCCTAGGTTGAGGTCCAGGAGCACCAGGAATTCCCAGTTTCAATTCTCCTAAAATCAGCAGGGTGCCCCTTCCAGAGGCTTATCTTATGCCCTCGGGCCCCAAGCCCTGTCCCCTTACTGGAGGCCAAAAAAGACAAGCATGGTTGGTTTCCATAGTCAGGGAACCATCTGTTGCAGAAGATCAAAGAAAACCAAAGATGCTTCTAAGAAAAAGGAAGGACACTCTTTAATACATCAGTGGACTGGGAACAGCCTTCCAAATCTGAGTGAAGCAACATGCATGTGGTTTTCCTTATATCTCCCTCCCTTCGGTCTTTGTCCCACAAACATGGATTATGTTTTTGGTCCTTTTCGCAGGCCTTGAAAGAAGGCCCTCTGGTGTTGGTGGTCGCCAGCCCATAACGGATAGTCTGGCCCAGTGTCAGCATTAATAACCTTCCCTCAGGGCAGCGCACTGTTCACAGTAACAGATTCTGGATGACCAGTACCTGGAAAGGAGACAAGGACTTAATTATAGGTTACACTGAGCATGGATTCAGATTACTAACCCCCAAATATCAGGATTACATTGGGATTAGCTCTTTTTTAGCCTTCTCAGTACTGTACCAGGGTTACAGAGAGGGGTTATAAATAGGAGTATCTTATGGTGTTTCTGATCCCAGTAAGGGTAGACAAGGTCTCCTTCAGTTACCAGCCTAGAATTCAAGTGACACTTCTGAAAAGTCAGAATAAGAATTGTCAAAAAAAAAAAAAAAAAAGAAGAAGAAGAAGAAGAAGAAGAAGAAGAAAGAAAGAAAAAAGAAAAGAAAGAAACATTGTTTATCTAGAAATACCAGAATATGTTACTCATCTGGCACTCATTGTCTTCCCAGAATCCCTTCCAAAGAGAAGTTTCAGGTCCTTTAGAAGCTCACATTATTAGAAGTTTGGTAATCTAATTGGTGACAATGCAGTTTCATCTTCCTCCTCTGCTGTCATTCAAGGCTCACTGGAGACAGACGTATTAGAAGTTGATGCTGCTGATCTACGGAGAGACTTAAAGACAGTGCTTTAGAAGAACCTTTTGGGCTGTTTAAAGGCCTGCCCAAATAAATGAGGGCTATTCACCAAAGCTCTGGAGCAGTATTGTCTATGTTAGCTGATGGCTTGGATTCTGAACTAGTCCTCCCCTCGGTTAGGCTCTTGTACCTAAAATGTGGTATTATAAGGACTATGTCAAGCTTTCAATAAACCTTGGGCTTAGAATTTTGAGTCCTTCTTGAGCTTCAGGGTTGAGGAGACATGTGAATGTGAATTCATATTTCTGATGTGAAAGTGAGGTTTTTTGCAGGGTCAGGAAAGCATGGGAAAGGAACAACTTACCCCAGCTATGCCCTAAAGGCTGAGAAAAAGATCTTTTTCTTGGCTTCCCAGACATGCCTGTAACAGTTACAACCTCTGAGGATGATTTCCCAGGGTTTGTGAGGAGTACAGAGAAGGTGACTGCAGCATCAAGCAGGAAATTAATTTCCTTTCCCTTCCACTGTAGGCTTACCTGGGACTCCTGGATAGAAATAATGACAGTCCTGTAAAGAGCAGCGTTGGGAGACCCCAGGCCCATCATTCTTACTGTGTCAGCTGAGTCACCAGCCCTGACCCAAGGGACTTCTGCCCCGGGGGCAGTCGAACTTCCAGTGGTTTCCCTGGCAGACAGGATAGGCTTTTGGGGTCCACCATACCCTTTGGGTCAACTCCGGTGCATAAGTCCAACCTGATCACATTTGTGACAAGTGACTGGGACTATCCATCTAACGCTGGGCTCTGATTGGGGGCTTCTGTTTTCCCAAAGAGTGGCTACTATGTTTTTTTTCTATTTTTTGTAGTCTTGGCCTTGTCTCTCTTGTTTTTCCTTTTTTTTCTCCTCCTGGTCTCTATTATAGAACACAGATGTAGCAATCTTCAGAAGATTCTCTAATGTAAAACTTGGGACTAATAGCCAATTTCTGAAATTTTCTCCTGATGTCTAGGACAACCTGGGTGGTAAATTTGTTCTTTAAAATTAGTTGTCCCAATTCTGAATCTGGGGTAATATTAGTATGCTTGTCCAATGCCTCCGTGAACCTTTCTAGAAAAGCCGAGGGGTTTTCATCAGCCCCTTGATTAATGGTGGTTAGTTTAGAGTAATTGACAGGATTTATTTTACTACGTGTGAGGCCTTTTATAATACAAAACTGGCAGTGCTTTATTTTCAACCTCTCAGTTTCAGAATTCCACTGAGGGTCCACAGGGGGAACTGCCTCTTGTCCTGTTAAGAAATCCCTGTTTCTTTCCTCAGAGTCCTCTATTCTCTCAGCATAAATAAAAATAAAATAAAATAAAAAAAAGGTCATTCCCAATTTCTCTTGCTTTTTCTAATATGTTTTGCTTTTCAATGACTGAGAGGGTCAGGTTTAAGATGAATATGATGTCTCTATATGAGAGATCAAATACTTGAGTAAGGTTTTGGAAGACCTCAATTATTTGTCAGGGTCTTCCAAGAAATTCCCTAGGTTACTTTTAATTTATCTCATGTCCCAGGGTAAGAAGAGGATCTGGGCTAAAGTATAGCCAGATTCTTCATCTGTCTTGGGGCAACCTAAGGTTGGCTCAGCCCTGGGCAGAGGTGGGGCCTTCGCCTTCTCCCTTCAACTTTGGGTTATTATTGCCAGGAGCAAGGGATTTACTTTACATTTTTATATAAATCTAGCCTGTCCCTTAGGGTAAAGAAAGTTTGAACATATGGGACTTCTGACCATTTCCTATTTTTCCCACAGAAAAGATCTAATTGGGTGGTGTTATACCTGAGGCTTCCCTCTGAGGGCCAACTCTGTCCATTTGCTAGTTGGTATTGAGGCCAAACCTGAGTGCAGAAAAAGATCAAGCACTTTCTTCTGAAGGTCTGTGGGTCAAACTTATCCCAATTCTTGAGGATACATCCTAATGGACTTTTTGTAGTGTAGAAAACACACTTTCCATCTGAAAGAAAGAAGAAGAAAGAAAAAGAAGTGCACAAGGATTTTTAAAGGGGCCTGAGTGAACTGTCCAGGTCCTGTATCCATTGTGCTTTAGAAAGAAAAAGTACCTGAGTGAACATTCCAGTTCCTTTGGAAAAAATTTAGGAAAAAAACTAAGTGCACAGTAATAGGGCCTAAGTAAACATTCCAGGTCCTTTGTAAAAGACTTAGAAAAAATAGACATTCACAAGGACCCATCCTGTCAATGTGTGGTCACAGGCAGGTTGCCAGGTTGACTAACCACACTGACCAACACGGTGATGACCCCAGCTCAGAGGCCATCCATGTACCTCGCATGGAAGTGTGCATACCCCGTGTCTCGCTCTCAGGCCTTTTGTGATTTAAAAGGCCCTGAACAATTGAACTGGATGGGTTGGAGTGCCTGCTGAACTGAATTTTCTGAGGAGTCTATTCTAGGATGAGGACTTCAGAGAGTTCAGACAGTATCCAGAACCCTGGTTTGGCCAATATTCAGTGAACCAGGTAAAGCACTGACCACACCGGCTCCCACCCCTTGTATGTCCCCCGTCATTGAAGGATTTATCCTCTGCCAGATTTTATATTTTAATGTTCCTGTTCACTGGCTTAACTTTTAGTTTCTACTGACCCTTAATTTCTGCTGTTTATTTTCAAACCTTAAAAATGTCACCTTCTTTTAAACTGGGCAAACAACTTGATTGCTTCACCTGCAGGGAGAGGGACATGCTAGTTGACATTGCAGGAAATATCAAAGGCACACCTTCCTAATTTTCATTAATGGTGAATATTGGTGAAAGAGATTTTTTATTAAACATTGAGCTTCTTTTATTCAGGTATGCTAAGAAAGGGGTGCCTTAATTTCCTGAAGTTTTACAAAACACCTTTTAGTTCAACTATGACCTGCTTAGAAGCCTGCAATTTAGAGTAAGTTAGAGTCCTTTCCATTAATGTTTCTAAAGACTTAAATGCACCAAAGTAAAGGAATGGCTATCCTATGACCAAATTCAAAAGTGGAATGGTTCTATATTTGTTTAAAATGCAATTGATAAAACACTGCTGAGACCACAATCTTCTAGTACAACAAACAATTTGTATATAACATGTGGCACATGGCTTATGGCAGATGGTGCAATAAAACATTGAAGATGGCCAAAACCGGTTTGGCTCAGTGGATAGAGCATCAGCCTGGGGACTGAAAGGTCCCAGGTTCGATTCCGGTCAAGGGCCTGTACCTTGGTTGTGGAGGCGTGCAGGAGGCAGCTGATCTATGTCTTTTCTCTCCTCGATGTTTCTAACTCCCTTCCTCTCTGTAAAAAATCAATAAAATATGTATTTAAAAAACAAAACAAAACAAAACAAAGAAAACATTGAAAATGATTTTAAATCCTAGTAAGAGAATCATAAAACTCCAGAATGTCACTGGCAGATTCAGAATTTCACACTTGCTCTTTTTCCCTGACTGAAATTTCTGTGTTTAAACATGGTTTTGCATAAGTTTTTCCAGAAATAGACTAAAATTTTTATGATAGTCAAAGTGTATGTATTTTGAATAGAACATTGCTATTAATTTTGTATTTGGCAGAATTCCTCATGCAACCTCAAGTATATTGCATTGGTCTAATTTAGTTCAAAGATATTTCTTCTTAGGGAGAAAAAATAAATCTTTGCATTATCTCAGAGCCCTTGAGGTAATAACAAAGATATGCTTCAGTAAAATTGTTGAAATATGATATTTGGAAAACCTGTCAAATATACCCAATTTATTTTTTCTCATTTTTTAAATAATTGTATTACATGTGTACATATCTTCCCATTGCCCCCACCCACCCCACTTCCATATTTACTGTCCAGCCCAGTGTCTTGCATCCATTGGTTATGCTTATATGCATGCATACAAGTCATTTTCCTGATCTCTTATCTACCCCACCTCTCCCTTACATTCCCACTGTAATTTGACAGTCTGTCTGAAGCTTTACTGCCTCTGTATCTATCTTTTTATTCTTCAATTTACAGTGTTCTTTATTATTCATAAATGAGTTCTCACTCATTCATTTGGAATTTTTCTTTCATTGACTGGCTTATTTCACGTGGCATAATGCTCTCCAGTTCCATCCAGATTGCTGCAAATGGTAAGAATTCCTTCTTTTTTATGGTAGCATAGTATTCCACTGTATAGATGTACCATAATTTTTTTCTTTTTCAGTCCTATAAACTATTTTTTTTAATTTTTTATACATATCTCCCCATTGCCCCCCCTCCGTCCCAGGCATAACCCAACCCCCCCAGTGTCTATGTGCATTGGTTATGCTTATATGCATG
>JAAGEH010000286.1:56059744-56113506 GCA_011751065.1 Lasiurus cinereus | reverse complement strand
CCCATTGCCCCCCCTTCGTCCCAGGCATACCACAACCCCCCAGTGTCTATGTTCATTGGTTATGATTATATGCATAGATACAAGTCCTTTGATTGATCTCTTATCTACCTCACCTAACTTTAACCTTCCAGCTGTAATTTCACAGTCTGTTTGAAACTTTACTGTCTCTGTATCTATCCTTTTGTTCATCAGTTTATAATGTTCTTTATTATCCCCCAATGAGTGTGATCATGTGATGCTTCTCCTTCATTGACTGGCTTATTTCACTAAGCATAAGGCTCTCCAGTTCCAACCAGGTTGCTGCAAATGGTAAGAATTCCTTCTTTTTAATGGCTGCATAGAATTCCATTGTGTAGATGTACCACAGTTTTCTGATCCACTCATCTGCTGATGGGCACCTAGGCTGTTTCCAAATTGTGGCTATTGTAAATTGTGCTGCTATGAACATAGGGGTGCATAAATCCTTTCTGATTGGTGTTTGTAATTTCTTAGGATAAATTCCTAAGAGTGGTATTACAGGGTCAAAAGGGAGATCCATTTTTAGTTTTTTGAGGAAACTCCATACTGTTCTCCACAGTGGCTGCACCAGTCTGCATTCCCACCAATAGTGCACAAGGGTTCCTTTTTCTCCACATCCTCGCCAACACTTGTCGTTTGTTGATTTGTTGATGATTGCGATTCTGACAGGTGTAAGATGGTATCGCATTGTCATTTTGATTTGCATCTCCTGGATGATTAATGACTTTGAACATGTTTTCATGTGTCTCTTGGCCTTCCTTCTGTCATCTTTTGAAAAGGTTCTATTTAGGTCCGTTGCCCATTTTTTTATTGGATCCTTCATCTTCCTTTTTTTAAGTTGTATAAGTTGGTTGTAGATTTTGGAGATTAAACCTTTATCAGTGATAGCATTTGCAAATATGTTCTCCCATGCATTGATCTTTCTGGTTGTTTTGTTGATGGTTTCTTTTGCTGTTCAGAAGCTTTTTATTTTGATGTAGTCCCATTTTTTTTTTCTTTAGCTTCCATTGCCTTTGGAGCAGTATCAGTGAAGAATTCTTTCGGCATATATCTGAGATTGTGCTGCATGCGGATTCCTCTAGTATTTTTATAGTTTCCCTTCTAATGTTTAAGTCCTGTATCCATTTTGAGTTTATTTTTGTATTTGGTGTAAGTTGGTGGTCCAGTTTCAATTTTTTGCATGTATCTGTCCAAATTTCCGAACACCATTTATTGAAGAGGCTATCTTGGTTCCATTGAATGTTCATGCCTCCTTTGTCAAATATGAATTGAGCATAGTGGTTTGGGTGGATATCTGGGTTCTCTATTCTATTCCATTGATCTATATGTCTGTTCTTGTGCCAGTACCAGGCTGTTTTGAGAACAGTTGCTTTGTAGTATAGCTTGAAGTCTGGTATTGAGATCCCACCTACTTTATTCCTTTTTCTCAGAATTGCTGTAGCTATCCATGGTCTTTTTTTGTTTCAGATGAATCTATGAAGAATTCTTTGTAGGTCTGTGATATATGTCGTTGGTATTTTGATGGGTAGTGCATTGAATCTGTATATTGCTTTGGGTAGTATGGACATTTTAATGATGTTGATTCTCCCAATCCATGAGCATGGTATGCTCTTCCATCTGTTAACATCTTCCTCTATCTCTTTTTTCAGTGTCCTGTAGTTTTCTGCATAAAGGTCTTTTACCCCTTTAGTTAGGTTTATTCCTAGGTGTCTTGATTTTTTTGGTGCGATGGTAAATGTGATTGCTTTTTTAGTTTCACTTTCTATAATTTCACTGTTAGTATATAGAAATGCCTCAGACTTCTCAGCATTAATTTTGTATCCTGCTACACTGCCGAATTCATTAATTAAGTCAATTAGTTTTGGAATGGAGTGCTTTGGGTTTTTTATGTACAATATCATATCATCTGCAAATAAGGACAGCTTTACTTATTCTTTTCCAATTTGGATGCCTTTTATTTCTTCTTCTTGTCTAATTGCAATGGCTAATACTTCCAGTACTATGTGGAACAGGAGAGGTGAGAGTGGGCATCCCTGTCTTGTTCCTGTTCTTAGGGGAAATGGTTTTAGTTTTTGCACATTGAGTATGATATTAGCTGTGGGTTTATTATATATGGCTTTTATGATGCTGAGGTATGATCCTTCTATTCCCACTTTGCTGAGAGTTTTTCTCAAGAAAGGATGTTGGATTTTGTTAAATGCTTTTTCTGCAGCAATTGATATGACTGTGTGATTTTTATCTGTCAATTTGTTTATGTGATGTATCACATTTATTGATTTGCGGATATTGAACCATCCCTGCATTCCTGGGATGAATCCTGCTTGTTCATGGTGTATGATCTTTCTGATTACTGCTGGATCTGGTTTGCTAGAATTTTGTTGAGGATTTTGGCATCTATGTTCATGAGAGATACTGGCCTATAATTCTCTTTCATTGTGTTGTCTTTATCTGGTTTTGGTAATAAGGTGATGCTGGCTTCATAGAAGGTGTTTGGTAGTATTCCTTCTTCTTGAAAGTTTTTTTATAGTCTGAGGAGGATAGGTTTTAATTCTTCCTTGAATGTTTGGTAATACTCTCCTGTGTAGCCATCTGGACCCGGGCTTTTATTTGCTGGAAGCTTTTTGATTACTGCTTCAATTTCTTCCATAGTTTTTGGACTATTGAGATGTTTGGCTTCCTCCTCATTGAGTTTTGGGAGGTTATATTTTTCTAGGAAAATATCCATTTCTTACAGGTTGTCCAATTTGTTGGAATAGAGTTGTTCACAGTATTTTTTAACAATCCTTTGTATTTCCACAGGGTCTGCTGTTATTTCTCCTCTTTCATTTCTGATTTTGTTTATTTGGGTCTTCTCTCTTTGCTTCTTGGTGAGCCTGGCTAGGGGTCCATCAATCTTTTTTATCCTTTCAAAGAACCAGCTCTTTGTTTTCTTGATCTTTTGAATTGTTTCTTTGGTCTCCAAGTTGTTTATCTCCGTCTGATCTTCACTATTTCCTTCCTTCTGAGTACACTGGGGTTTTCTTGTTGCTCATGTTCTAGCTCTTTGAGTTGTAGGTTTAGGTGATTTATTACCATTGTTTCCTGTTTTTTGCAGTAGGCTTGTAGGGCTATGAACTTCCCTCTTAAGACTGCTTTCACTGTGTCCCATAAATTTTGTATTGTTGTGTTGTCATTGTCATTTGTGGCCATGATGTTTTTTATTTCTTCCTTGATCTCTTTGGTTACCCAGTCGTTGTTTAAAAGCATGCTGTTTAGTCTCCATGTGTTTGATTTCTTTCTTTTGTTTTTATTATAGTTGATTTCCAGTTTTATGCCACTGTGGTCTGAGAAAATGCTTGATTTGATTTTTATCTTCTTGAATTTGAAGAGACTTTTCTTATGACCCAACATATGATCTATCTTTGAAAATGACCCATGTGCACTGGAGAAGAATGCATATTCTGTGGCTTTGGGGTGAAATGTTCTCAAGATGTCAATTAATTCCATCTTGTCTAGTGAGTCATTTAGGATTGATGTTTCTTTGCTGATTTTTTTTTTTCAGAGGATTTGTCCAATGGTGACAGTGGGGTATTAAAATCTCCTACTATGACTGTATTGCTGTCAATCTCTCCCTTAATATCCTCCAAGAGTGTTTTTTTTTTATGTATTTAGGTGCTCCTATATTGGGTGCATCTATGTTTACGAGAGTTATTTCTTCTTGTTGGATGTTCCCTTTAGTATTATGAACTGGCCTTATTTTATCTCTTGTTATGTCCTTCACTTTGAGATCTAATTGTTCAGATATAAGTATTGCAACCCCAGCTTTTTTTTCATTTCCATTTGCCTGAAATACCATGTTCCATCCCTTCACCCTCAATCTGTGTGCATCTCTTTTCCTAAGGTGGGTTTCTTGCAGACAGCAGATATATGGATCATGTTTTCTTATCCAATCGGTTAACCTATGTCTTTTGATTGGAGCATTTAATCCATTTACATTTAAAGTTATTATTGATAAGTACTTATCTGTTGCCATTTTTAGTCCTTACCCCCAAGTTCCTTCTTCGCTTCCTCTTTCTTTTTATTACAGCAGACCTTTTAACATTTCTTGCATTGCTGGTTTGGTGGTAATGTATTCCCTTAGTCCTTTTTTGTCTGTGAAGCTTTTAATTTCACCTTCAATTTTGATTGAGAGTCTTGCAGGGTACAGTATTCTTGGATTCAGACCCTTCCTTTGCATGACTTTGTATATTTCATTCCATTCTCTTGTGGCCTGACGAGTTTCTGTTGAGAAGTCAGTAGCTATTCTTATGGGGGTTCCTTTGTAGGTAACTTTCTGTTCTCTCTGGCTGCTTTTAAGATTCTTAGTTTGTCGTCGGTGTTTGCCAATTTAATTATAATGTGCCTCAGTGTCGGTTTGTTGAGGTTCATTTTGCTTGGAACTCTGTGAGCTTCTTGGATTTGTGTGGGTTTTTTCTTTTCTATAATGGGGAAATTTTCTCTCATTATTTCTTCAAACACATTCTCTAATCCTTGTTCAGTTTCCACTCTTTCTGGAACCCCAATTATGCGGATGTTATTTTGTTTCATGTTATCCCAAAGTTCCCTTAGACTCTCTTCTTGCTTTTTAACTTTTTTTTCTAGAAGCTGTTGTACTTGGGTATTTTTTCCTACTGTGTCTTCTAGCTCACTGATGCGGTCCTCTGCTTCTTCTAGTCTACTTTTGATGCTTTCTATTAAGTTCTTTATAGCAGGGATGTCATTATTCATTTCTTCTTGTTTTTTCTGCACCTCCTCTAGTTTCTTCTGCATTTCTTCTTCATGCTTCTTCACCTCCTCTAGGTTCTTCTTCATTTCCTCTTGGCTCTTACTCATATTGTCAAATTTGTCTTCCATTCTTTTCAACCACATTATGATAATTTCTCTGAACTCTTTCTCTGGTAGGCTTCTGTGTGGTTCTATTTCGTTTACTTCCTTTTCTGGTGAAACCTGCCTTTCTGTCTTTTGTGGGCTGTTTCTTTTTCTGCCCATGGTCTTTCTTCTCTGGGTGTCTGGTTATGTAGTGCTCTCTCCTACGTTGATTGAAAGGCACATACTACAACACGACCAGGTACAGCACACAAGGCACTTTCCGTGTGCTCTGTGGATCTCTGATTCCTCCGCGTGTCTGCGCCGATTGGAGAGCGGAGTTCTGGGTCCCCGGGTTCCTGGCTGCTCGATGGGTGCCCAGCCGAAGGCTTCAGACCGCCGCAGACATCCACCTCCCACTGCAAGATCCAGTAATATTTTTCAAAAGTTCATACACCATGACCAAGAGAAATTTGTTTCCAGGATACAAGGCTGGTACAATATCTGCAAATCACTAACAGATTGCAAGACAAAAATTGCATGATCATATCAATTGATGCAGACAAAGAATTGCACATAATTCAATACTCATTTTGGTAAAAACTCTCAACAAAGTACAAATAAAGTAATCATATTTTAACATACTAAGACCATATGTGAGAAACTCACAGCCAACAAAATAATCAATGACAAAAACAAAAACCATTTCCCCTAAGATCAGGAAGAATATAGGAATGCCCACTTTCACCACTCCTTTTGACCTCCATTTTTTAATATGAAATTTATCCTATTGGCCTCCATTTTTAATATGAAGACTCCTGTTTGAAATAGTACTGGAAGTGCTAGCAATGGCTATCAGACCAGAGGAAATAAAAGGCATCCAAATTGGAAATTAGACAGTAAAATGTCATCATTTGCAAATGACATATTACTGTACATAGAAAACCCTAAAGGCTCCACCAGGAAAGTACTTGATTTAATAAATGAATTCAACAATATAGCAGAATATAAAATTAACACCCAGGAATCTATATCATTTTTATACACCAATAATGAACTATCAGAAAGAGAACCTAAAAAAAAAAAAAGAACCCGATTACTATTGTAACAAAAAATTAAGTTACTTAGAAAAAACTTAATCAAGGAGGTAAATGACCTGTTCTCATAAAAATACCAGACATTGAAAAAAGACATAGATGAAGATGAGAACATGTGGAAAAACAGCATATTCATGAATTTGTAGAATCAAATGAACAAAATAAACATCATTAAAATGCCCATACTACTCAAAGTGATATATAGATTCAATACAATTCCTATTAAAATATCAACAACATATTTCACAGACCTAGAACAAACTCTTCAAAAATATATATGAAATCAAAAAAGTCCCTGAATAGCTGCAACAGTCTCAAGAAAGAACAAAGTGAAGAGATCATAATACCAGATAACAAGTGATACTACAAAGTCATTGTATTCCAAATAGCCTGGTAAGGACACAAGAATAAGCATATAGACTAATGGAACAGAACAGAGAAATGAGAAACTGACCCAAGCCATAATGCTCAATTAATATTTGACAAAGAAAGCTAGGGCTTACAATGGAATCAAGACAGTGTATTAAATAAATAGTGTAGGGAAAATTGGACAAGTACATGCAAAACAATGAAACTAGACCACCAACTCACATCATACACAAAAATAAGCACAAAATGGATAAAAAACGTATATGTAAGATGTGAAACCATAAAAATCTTAGAAGAAATCATAGAAAGTAAAGTCTCAGACATCCTTCATAGCAATATCTTCACTGATACATCTCCTAGGACAATGGAAACTAAGCAGAATATAAACAAACTAGTGGCCCAGTGCACAAAATTTACGCATGGGGGGAGGGGTTACCCTCAGTCTGGTCTGCACTCTCTTCAATCTGGGACCCATTGGGGGATGTCCAACTACATGGACTATTTGGATTTTGTATTTCACGTGGTCCATGTACCATATATTATTTCACAATTTTAAAAAGTCAAAGACACTGGTCTTTATCCAGAATTTCTGCCTTAACTATACAGTCAATGTCATCTTCCATTCATGATTTGGATCACTATCTAATATCAATAATATGTAAGCATGAGGCAGTCTGCATTTCTGAAATTTAATGACATGAATTTTAGCTATATATCTAAATGGAATTTAGATATATCATTTAAAAAAGCAGCTTAATATTAAAAACTGTGGCTACTAAATAAGATCTGTTTTCAACATTTTGCCAGTATTGTAAATTGTTTGTAATATCGGCCCATTTGGGGTTGCATGTCATGATTATAAATAAATTGCCATACTTTTTTACAATTGCCATAGCATCTTGATATCACTGCTGCATATTTCTGGGACTACCCTCAAAAGATGATGGAAGTATTATCATTTTATCAATCAGCATATTGACATTTTAAGATCTAGGTGTGAGATAATCCATCAAACCACTATAATTTTCAACTCTCAGCTTCCATTGGTTTGCTTTAATGAAATTTATCCTATTGGCCTCCATTTTTGAATATGAAGACACAATAAACTATTGATTTAATTTTCCTGCATTTAAAGTAGGATTGAATGTGTCCCACACAGAAAGATGTAATATATAATACTTCATTTGTGTGACTCATGTCCTTACATTTTGTCTAGTATCATTGTCGAATGATGGAAGCCAATTTCAGCATGTTATAATTTCAAGAATTTCATCAAAAACTCGGAGGCTCAACAAGGGCTGAGTCACATATGTAATCATCGGTTGGAATGCTGGAAAGGCACTTCCCCCAAACCTGAATAGGATGATTGTTTTCTGCCAGACAGCTCAGGGCATTTCAAGCTACATGTTATTGCCTCTGGTTGGCCAAACACCTGAACAGCTGTAGGCTATTCCCCAATCTAATAATGTTTCTGTAAATCTTACATTAGAAGTGTATTATCTTTACCTTGCCTTAGGACAAATTGTATTAATAAAAAGCACGGGTCCTGAGACAATGAGAACTATGAAGAACTTAGTTCCTTTAGCTGAAATGCCTCTAATCCCCAATGCCTTTCAAAATTATCTCTCATCATTAACTTATTTGATCTACACACAACCTTTCTCCAGATTTCTGAAACGTTTTTAAAGCTGGAACAAGAACCCCAGCAGTTGATTAGACTGTGGTCTCTGAGTCTGTTCCCCAGCCTTTTTCACCATGTGGGAAAAGAATAGGATATGTCAGATGAAAAAAAATGGCAGCAGAATAGATGGACGTGTCTGGTGCCTTGTCGCTGAGCAGACAGAGAGAACAGCTGAGGGTTGCACTGGGAGTGTTTTTAGCAAGTTAAGGGACAGTTATCCTCCAGAAGAAGGTGGAGGACTGCTTGATGAGGTTCCCCTGATCAGGCAGTTCCACTGCCACAAGGTTTTTGTCTCCCAGAGCCACCAGCACTAACACAGAGACCACACCATCTTGCAGGGGAAAGTGGATATCTATGGCAGCCTGAAAAACTATAGCTGTAGTACCCACTGAACAGGCAGGAAACCCAGAAAACCACTCTCCAATTGGTGCAAACACTCGGAATCAGAGGAGCTCCACACGACACACAGAAAGGTCAGATTTCACCTGGGATAAGATGAGGTCTCCAGTCCCTCAGAACAGAGACTCATAACTGTGGAAACTGGAATGGGGGGAAGCTGCACCTAGAGAAATATGTGGATGTGGGGCAGGGCATGATCCCTGAATGTGGAAGGGGACCCTCAGAGCTGTTAACAGAGGGGAGCTCTAGAAAGCAACACATTTTGATCTGAGGCAGAAGGACAGCCTGGGAGTTATTAAAGTGCCCTGGCTACTTGAACAGGAGCTGGGAAGAGGAAGGGCACAGACTGCACTCTTTCCTCTTCAGACCCTGGCTTCTGAAGGCTAAGCCCAATACATAGGATCACCCAATTGGGGACACCATAAGAAACTGCAGGGAAAAGTTGATTTTCTGGAATCAGGTGATCAGAGCACAGAATAACCATCAGAAATCAGCTCTGGGGCAACCCACCCCCACAAACCAGTACAGAGTACCTCAGAGAAAGCAGGATCAAAACACAGGCCAGAGAGGACCTGTGCTTAGTCTCAGAGGTCAATTCCAAAACACTGCCACCCAGCAGATGACTCATAAATTGACTCTCACATAATCACAAAAGAATAAAGAGATTAAGACACACCATCTGATTAAAAACAACATTGAACAGCAGTGGAAGGCAGGGAATTGCAATACCCTCCCGAATGGGAAACAGGAGTGCCAAACAGAACAATAGAGGAAGTGAATGACATCCACTGCTGCCCATTCTGATCTTTTATTTTATGTTTGCATATTTTAATTAAAAAACTTGTTTTCTTTTTTTCTCAATTGATTTTACCTTTTTACTTATTACATTTTTACTTTCAACAAGGATTATTACTAATACTATTTGACCTTTTTGAAAAAAAGAAGTGTCATTTTATATTCTCTTTATTTTATTTTGGGATTACAGTTTTACATTCTATTTTCATCTTTTCTTTAGCATAATTTTACTCTATCTCAACTCAACCTTTATGCCAACACTCTCTTCCTAACTTTCCACTTTTTTTGTCTTATTTCTCTTTACCTTTTCCAGCTTTAGATTCTTCTTATTCTTTCTTTTTACCTGGTTAAAATTTCACCCCACTTATATATCTAATTTCAAATCTCCTACTCCAAGTCCATACACACCTCTCTCTTCTCTGTCTTCACTATTCAAAAAATTGTTTTTCTCTATGTCTTTTGTTGTTGTTTGCTTGAATGGTGATTATCAATTTTTTATACTTTTTGTGAGATTATTTTTGCTTATTCTACTTGTTTTATTTTGCTTTTTGTTTGCTTTGTTTTTGTTTGTTTTTTACTTCTGTTTTCCCCCCTGCCTCCTTTAATATTAATTGTTATTTGTAGTTTATATTAATGTCCAGGTACTTGTTGCTGGCATTTGTTGGGATTAGTGGCTGTTCTATGGTAGTTTTCTCCTCACATATATAATTTGTTCCCTTTTTCTTTCTTATTCTCTTTATTTTCTTTCTTAGTTTCTTTTCTTTCTCTCTTCTTGTTCTTGTTGTTGTCCTTCTTCTTCTTCTTCTCCCTCTTCTTCTTTTTTCCAGTGTTTTCTTCCTTCTCCCTATTTCATTTTGGCACTTCTTTTTTTTCCCTCCTTTAACTCTTCTTCTTTCTCTACTTACCCCTAAATTTTCTTTCATCAGTGGTCACCTTATTGGTGGTTATTAACAATGTGAATACATTTCTGTTCAGTGCCTTGTGTGGTGTTTTTGGTCATGTTGTATTTTGTGCCTATAATCAACACAGGAGAGAGAACTACATAACCAGACAACCAGAGAACAAAGACCATGGGCAGATGAAGAAACAGTCTGCATATGAAAGAAAAGCAGGTATCATATATGTATGTACCCAATACAGGAGCACCTAAATACATAAAAACCTCCTAGAAGATATCAAGGGAGAGACTGACAGCAATACAATCATAGTAGGAGACTTTGATACCCTACTGTCACCACTGGACAAATCCTCTAAAGGAAAATCAGCAAAGAAACATCAATCCTGGAGGAACCAAGATGGCAGATAGGTAAACACCTACACTGCTGCCTCGCACAACAACTTTAAAACTACAATGAAAAGACAGAACAGACATCATCCAGAACCACAGGAAAGCTGGCTGAGTGAAAATTCTACAACTAGAAGGAAACAGAGCTGCTCACAGAGACCCAGAGGGGCTGCAAAACGCTGAGGTATGGAGATGCACACGTGAAGAGAGCAGGTGCCAGAATACCTGTCTGGCTTTCTCTGGTGGGAGGGAGATTGAGACTCCCAATGGCATTGAACCCCTTATTCTACGACAGTAAATCACAGGTCCAGCCGAAACTCATACGGGAGGAGTTTGGACTGTGAAAAGGGAGAAGTGCATGGAAATATGGGGAAGTCGTAGGAGGGTAGAAGTTGGGTGGCTCGCACAGTACTGCAAGAAGAAGACCAACTGCTGATTGTGCCGCTAGCTTTCACAAGAGGGCGAGAGATAAAGCATCCCAACTGTGTCACTTCTAACTCCACTAAACCCAACATTTGGGTGAAGTCCTGGGGACCCAGATTCATATGGTCCCGGAGCGCAGGGGAGCAGGAAAGGCAGCAGTCTAGAATCACTGTGAGAGTGCACGCTCGAACATACAGGGACCATTCCAATGCTTACCCAGTCACTTGAGACTTGGGGGCCATGGAGGACAGGGCCGACTGGAAGGCAAGGTGGTCTGTTAATCTCTGAGTCTCCACCCATCAGAAGCCCATCAGAGAAGTTTTTGCAGTTTTGAAAGTCTGGTATCATAAGGTTGAATCCAACTCAGAAGTTCTCCCGGCAGAGTGAAAATGCCAAGACAAGGGAAGAGATCACAAACAAAAGAAATGGAGGAAAACAAATGACTGGAAATAGATTTCAAAACCACGCTTATAAGGTTTTTAAAGAATATCCAAGAAAAGATGGACAAAGTTAGCAAGACCCAACAGGAGATGAAAAAGAACCATCTAGAGATGGAAAAGGTCCAACTAGAAATTAAACATATACTGAGTGAAATAAAATATATTATACAGAGACCTAACAGCAGACTAGAGGAAGGCAAGAATCAAGTCAAAATTTTGAAATATAAACGATCAGAAAACACTCAACTGGAAAAGCAAGAAGCAAAAAGAATCCAAAAATGCAAAGATAATGTAATTACTCTCTGGGACAGTTTCAAGCATACCAACATCACAATTGTGGGAGTGCCAGAAGAAGAAGAGAGTAAGATACGGAAAATCTACTTAAAGAAATAATGACTGAAAACTTCCCACATCAGGTAAAAGAAATAGACTTACAAGTCCAGGAAGCACAAAGAACCCCATTTAAAAAGAATACAAAGAGGACTACACTAAGACTCATCATAATTAAAATTCCAAGAGCAAAAGATAAAGAGAGAATATTTAAAGCGGCAAGAGAAAAACAGTTCATTACCTACAAGGGAGCACCCATCCGATTGTCAGCTGATTTCTCAACAGAAATGATGCAGGCCAGACGGGAGTGGCAAGAAATATTCAACGTGATGAATAGCAAGAACCTGCAAACAAGAATACTCTATCCAGCAAAGCTATCATTAAGAATTGAAGGGCAGATAAAGAGCTTCACAGATATGAAAAATCTAAAGGAATTAATCAACTCCAAACCAGTATTATATGAAATGCTGAAAGGTACTCTTCTAAATGAGGAAGAAGAAAAAGGTAAAAGATAAAAAATTATGAATAAGAAATACATATCTAACAACAAGTGAATCTAAAAATTAAGTGAATTAAAAATGTGATCTACTGAATAAACTGGTGAATATAATAGAATCAGGAGCACAGAAAGGGAGTGGACTGATAATTCTCAGGGGGAAAGGGTGAGGGGTGTACAGGGAGAGAATGGGCAAAAATCATACTTCTATGGATGAGGTCAATGGGAGGGAAGTAAAGGTAGAGTGAGTGTTGGGAGCCAGGTGGAGGGGAGCTATGGAGGGAAAAAAAAGAAACAAATGTAATAATCTGAATAATAAAGATTTAATTAAAAATATATATAAATGACACTTAAAAAATGAAGTGACCATTTAAAAAAAAGAAAAAGACAGAAATGTCAATCCTAAATGATTCACTAGACCAGATGGAATTAATTGACATCGTCAGAACATTTCACCCCAAAGCTACAGAATATATATTCTTTTCCACTGCACATGGGTCACTTTCAAAGATAAACCATATGTTGGGTCATAGGAAAAGTCTCTTCAAATTCAAGAAGATAGAAATCATATCAAGCATTTTCTCAGATCACAGTGGCATAAAACTGGAAATCAACTACAATAAAAACAATACAAAGAAATAAAATACATGGAAACTAAACAGCATGTTATTAAACAACAACTGAGTACGCAGAGGGATCAAGAAGAAATAAAAAAACAGAGTGGGAGCAAATTACAATAATAACACAACAATAAAAAATTTATGGGACACAGTTAAATCAGTCTTGAGAAGGAAGTTCATAGCTCTACAAACCTACTGCAAAAAAACAGGAAACAATGGTAATACATTACCTAACACTACAAATCAAAGACCTAAAAAGAAATTAATAAGAAAAGCCCAGTGTAGGCAGAAGGAAGGAAATAGTGAAGATCAGAGTGGAGATAACAACTTGGAGAACAAAAAACAATTCAAAAGATCAACAAAATCAAGAGCTGGTTCTTTGAAAGGATAAAAAAGATTGATGGACCTCTAGCCAGGCTCACCAAGAAGCAAAGGGAGAAGACCCAAATAGACAACACCAGAAATGAAATAGGAAAAATAAAAATAGACCCCACCGAAATACAAAGCCTTGTTAAAAATACTATGAACAACTCTATTCCAAGAAACTGTACAACATGCAGGAAGTGGATATATTCCAAAACTTAATCAGGAAGAATCTAAACATCTCAGTAGGACAATAACTATGGAAGAAATTGAAGCAGTCATCAAAAAGCTTCCAGCAAATAAAGCTTCCATTAAAATACCAAAGACATACCTCACAGACCTAGAAAGAATTCTTCATAGATTCATAGGGAACAAGAAAAGACCACAAATAGCCACAGCAATTCTGAGAAAGAAGAATAAAGTAGGTGGGATCTCAATACCAGATTTCAAGCTATATTACAAAGTAACTATTTTCAAAATAGCCTGGTATAGGCACAAGAACAGACATATAGATCAATGAAATATAATAGAGAATTCAGATATCTACGCAAACCACTATGCTCAATTAATACTTGACAAAGGAGGTATGAACATACTATGGAGTCAAGATAGTCTCTTCAATAAATGATGTGGGAAAATTGGATAGGTACATGCAAAAAATATGATACAAGACAACCTACTTACACCATACACAAAAATAAACTCCAAATGGATACAGGACTTAAACATAAGACAAGAAACCATAAAAATATTAGAGGAATCCACAGGCAGCACAATCTCAGACATATGCCGAAAGAACTTCTTCACTGACACTGCTCCAAGGGCAATGGAAGGTGAAGAAAAAATAAACAACTGGGTCTATATCAAAATAAAAACTTTTGCACAGCAAAAGAAACCATCTACAAAACAATAAGAAAGCCCACTGTATGGGAAAAACATATTTGCAAATGTTATCACAGATAAAGGTTTAATCTCCAACATCTACAGCCAAGTTATACAACTTAATAAAAGGAAGAGAAATGATCCAATAAAAATATAGGCAATGGTCCATATAGAACTTTTTTGAGAGACGACAGAAGAAAGGCCAAGAGACACATGAAAACATGATGAAATCACTAATTATCTGAGAGATGCAAATCAAAATGACAATGCAATACCATCTTACACCTATCAAAATGGCAACCATCAACAAATCAACAAAGGATAAGTGTTGGTGAGGATGCGGAGAAAAAGGAACCCTCTTGCACTGCTGGTAGAAATGCAGACTGGTATAGCCACTGTTGAGAACAATATGGAATTTCCTCTACAAATTAAAAATGGAACTTCCATTTGACCCAGCAATCCCACTCTTAGGAATATATCCTAAGAAACTAGAAACACCAATTAGAAAGGATTCATGCACCCGTATGTTCATAGAAGCACAATTTACAATAGCTACAATTTGGAAACATCATAGGAGATGAGTGGATCAGAAAACTGTGGTACATCTACACAATGGAATTCTTTTTTTAAATTAATTTTTATTAATTTTTTATATATCTCCCCATTGCCCCCCTCCCTCCCAGGCACAACCCGACCCCCCAGTGTCTGTGATCATTGGTTATGCTTACATGCATGCATACAAGTCCTTTGATTGATCACTAATGTACCTCACCTAACTTTAATCTTTCTGCTGTAATTTCACAGTTTGTTTGTTGCTTTATGATTTTTGTCCTCCTGAGAATTATCAGTCTACTCACTTTCTGTGCTCCTGATTCTATTATATTCACCAGTTTATTCTGTTGATCAAATTTTTAATTCACTTAATTTTTAGATTCACTTGTTGACAGATATGTATTTGTTGTTCATATTTTTTTGTCTTTTACCTTTTTCTTCTTCCTCTTCTAAAAGAGTACCTTTCAACATATAATACTGGTTTGGAGTTGATGAACTCCTTTAGCTTTTTCTTCTCTGTGAAGGTCTTTATCTGCCCTTCAATTCTGAATGATAGCTTTGCTGGATAGATTATTCTTGGTTGTAGGTTCTTGCTGTTCATCACGTTGAATATTTCTTGCCACTCCCATCTGGCCTGCATCGTTTCTGTTGACAAATCAGCTGACAGTCGTATGGGTGCTCCCTTTTAGGTAATGAACTGTTTTTCTCTTGCTGCTTTTAATATTCTCTCTTTGTCTTTTGCTCTTGGTATTTTAATTATGATGTGTCTTGGTGCGGTCCTCTTTGGATTTCTTTTATTTGGGGTTCTGTGTGCTTCCTGGACTTGTAAGTCTATTTGTTTTACCAGATGTGGGAAGTTTTCAGTAATTATTTCTTTGAATAGGTTTTCAGTATCTTGCTCTCTCTCTTCTTCTGGCACCCCCACATTTCTGATGTTGGTACGCTTGAAGCTGTCCCAGAGGCTCCTTACATTATCTTCACATTTTTGGATTCTTTTCCCTTCTTGCTTTTCCAGTTGAATGTTTTCTGCTTCTTTATATTTCAAATTTTTGACTTGATCCTTGCCTTTCTCAATTCTGCTGTTAGGACTCTGTATAATAGTTTTTATTTCAGTCAGTGTATGTTTAATTTCTAGTTGGTCTTTTTTCATCTTTAGTTGGACCTTTTCCATCTCTAGTTGGTCCTTTTTCATTTCCCCTTGGGTCTCACTAAATTTATCCAACTTTTCTAGCATATTCTTGAAAAACCTTATAAGTGTGGTTTTGAACTCTATATCCAGTGTTTTTTTTTTCCTCCATTTTTTTTGTTTGTAATCCCTTCCCTTGTCTCGGCATTTTCACTATGCTGGGGAAACTTCTGTGTTGAATTCAGCCTTATGATACCAGAGGTGCAAAACCAAAGAAGCCTCTGTTGAGCTTGGGAGGGGTAGAGTCTCAGGGCTTAAGGGATGGCCTTGCCTTCCAGTCAGCCCCGCCCTCCACGGCCTCTGAGTCTCACGTGACTGGGTAATCGCTGGAGCGGTCCTTGTGCGCGCACCTGCAGTGCCTCTAACTGCTGCCTTTCCAGCTCCCCTGCACACCAGGACCACAGGAGTCTAGGTCTCCAGGGTTTCGCCTGAAACAGGGGCTTAGTGGACTCAGAAGTGGCAAAGTTGGGAGGGTCTGTCTCCCGCCCACTCGTGAAAGTCAGGGGCACAATCAGCAGTCTGTCCTGCGCACAGTGCCATGTGCGCCACCAGCCCTTTGATCTTTTGCGACTCCCCTAAATTTCCGGGCACTTCTCCCTTTTCACAGTGCAAACTCCCCCCGTATGAGTTTTGGCTGGATCTGGGGTTTAGTGTCATAGGATAAGGGGTTCAATGCCTTTGAGAGTATCCGTTTCCCTCCCGCCAGAGAAAGCTTGCCAGGTACTCAGGCACCCGTTCTCTCCTTGCGCGCGTCTCCGTCTCTGTACCTCAGCTTTTTGCAGCTCCTCTGGGTTTCTGTGAGCCCCTCTCTTTCCCTCTAGTTGTAGAACTTCCACTCAGCCAGCTTTCCTGTGGTTCTGGATGATGTCCGTTCTGTCTTTTAGTTGTAGTTTTGTGCGAGGCAGCAGTGTAGGTGTTTACCTATGCCACCATCTTGGATTTCTCTACACAATGGAATTCTATGCTGCCATAAAAAAAGAAGGAATTCTTACCATTTGTAGCAACCTGGATGGAACTGGAGAGCCTTATGCTAAGTGAAATAAGCCAGTCAATGAAGGAGAAACACCACATGATCTCACTCATTTGTGAATAATAAAGAACATTATAAACTGATGAAGAAAAGGATAGATACAGAGGCAGTAAAGGAGCAAACAGATTGTCAAATTACAGCTGGAAGTTTAAGGAGAGGTGGAGTAGATAAGAGATCAACCAAAGGACTTGTATGCATGCATATAAGCGTAACCAATGAATAGAAGACACTGGGGTGTTAGAGTATGCCTGAAAGCAGGGGGGAGGGGAGAAATGAGAAGATATGTACATATGTAATACATTAGTAATAAAAGAAATAAAAAGAATAGCATATGTCATTGCATCTAATGTAGAAAACAGGATGTTGATTTGTTTTATTTTAGAGGCACTTGGATTATTGGGATCTGGTTTTCAATGAATGAGCAAGTCCCTTTCAAAAGAAGGTTCTCCATCTTCGTTTCTGAATATGACAGCAACCTTGGTTGCTTGGGAAGAATTATATCTATCTGGATCACTGTTAAGATGCTATTTAATCGCCATTGTTGGTTCTGTGGAAGCAGTATCCTTTGCTGCTGCTTCAGATTGGGCTTCCTTTTCTACCTCATATAGCATCTTGTATGATTTTTCAATTCATTTATTTCATGAATGAGGTTGTTAATGGTGATCATGAGTCTTCCTGAGCAGTCTTGGTTTTCTGGCATTGCTAATCTTTTACTTGTCACTTCAGCCATATCTCAAATATAGAGATGAGCAAACATCTGAGAAACACCATCTGAATGATGTAAAGTTATGGTATGGTGATAAACATGTCCACGTATTCTAAAATAGTATGTCGCATATTCTGATGGTGATGCAATATTTGCACCTATTGAAGCAAAAGCAAAAGAACTATTTATGGAACAAATATTTTCCATGAAATTTTTACTGTCAGAATCTTCATTTGTCATTATTCTTTTAAAATATGCCAGGTATTCTGGAAAATGTATATCATTTGGATAAACTTTGCCTTTATTACAACATCGAGTAAATTATCCATCAGATGATGTTTTATCAAAGAAATTTAGTGATAAGCGAGATTGACATCTAACAATCATTCCACCACAACTATGTTTGAGAATTGCATCCTCATGTACTTTATTTTCACTGACAAGGCAGTTCCTATCAGTATTTGTATGACTTGTTGATGACTATTCTTTAGATATATTCTGTTGTCGATGTGACGTTCCCTTCTTTCAATTTCAGAGGCACATTGGTCTTTAGACATTTTCTGTTGATTATGCCAGTTTCTTTCAGCTTCAGAGCTACATTGTGCTAACAGTTTCTCTTAATATACATTCTCTCACCAATGCCACCTTCTTTCAGCTTCAGAGGCATGTTGGTCTTCAGACATCTTCTGTCAATGATACCAGCTTCTTTTGGCTGTAGAGATACATTGTGTTAATAGTTGTTCTTTAGACATATTTCCACATCATTTCTATCAGGGATGCAGGTGAATGAGAGTCCTCGCTGACAGGCCACTGAGAGATGGTTGACCAACACTGATTCTGGTTGATTCTGTGGGGATTAGGTCTCCCTCCTCCCTACTGTCAAAGTATAGGCCTTCACCCATGAGGACATGGCATCAAGTCAGTCTGCTATGGGAGACCCAGAGACAAGTCCCTACCCACTTCTGTGTGCCTCAAAATCCCACGAGCTCCAGATCTGCCTGTGCCCATGCAGATAGATGTAGCATCAAGCCACATGGAGCTGCAGGATGCAGGGTTTAGGGAACTCTGGTAGAAGCCATGCAGAGCAGCAGCCAGGACCCATCCCCAGGCAGAGCTATGGGAACTGCAGCAGCAGGCATATGGAACAGCCAGCCCCACACCCACTGTAATCACTTCCATCTTGTGAGGACATTACAGTGTGAGGGTTAATTTGCATATTACATTTTTATTGTATAGGGTGGTAGCATATCTAAATAAAAAGCTTCCGCACAGCAAAAGCATTCATCAACAAAATAGCAAGAGAGACCACTGCATGGGAGAACATATTTGCAAGTGATATATTCAATAAGGGGTTAATCTCCAAACTTTACAGGGAACTCATACATCTTAAGAAAAGGAATAAAAACAATCCAATTTAAAAATGGGCAAAAGAAAATAAAACCAGAGTTATAGAAGCATTGAATAGACTGTCCAACCTATGAGGAAAGGCAGGGAGGTGGTAAGAGGGTAAAAGATCTATCAAAGGACATGTATGCATGCATATGAGCATAAGGGGAGAGGGAGGGCTTGTGCTGGGCATTGAGGAAAGGCAAGGAGAGGTCAGTAGGGAAAAAGGAGACATATATAATATATTAAACCATAAAGAATTTTTAAAAAATGGCCAAAGAACCTAAATAGACACTTTTCCAAAATGGACCTACAGAAGACCAAAAGGCATATGAAAAAATCAGTAATCATCCCAGAGATGCAAATCAAACTAACAATGAGGTACCTCCTCCCACCTGTCAGAAAGGCTATTATCAACAAATCAACAAAGGTAAGTGTTGGCAAGGATATGAAGAAAAGGTAACCCTAGTATATTGCTTGTGGGAATGCAGACTGGTGGAAAACAGTATGAATTTTCCTCAAAAAATTAAAATGGAACCCTCATTTGAACCAGTGATCTCACTTCTAGGCATATATCCTAAGAAATCATAAAACCAATCATATGCAACTCTATGTTATAGCAGCACAATTTACAGTAGGTAAGATTTAGAAACAGTCTAAAGTGCCCATCCTATCTAATAAAAGAGTAATATGCAAATTGACCATCACTCCAACATACAAGATGGCCGCCTCCATGTGGTCAAACATGGCTAAACTCATGTGGCCACAAGATCGCCACCACAAGATGGTTTATAGGGGAGGGCAGTTGTGGGCGATCAGGCCAGCAGGGGAGGGCAATTGGGAAGGACCAGATCTACAAGGGAGGGCAGTTGATGGTGATCAGGCCTGCAGAGTAGGGCAGTTGGAGGGGACCAGGTCTTCAGGGAAAAGGCAGTTGGGGATGACCAGGACTGCAGGGGGAGGGCAGTTGGCGGCAACCAGGCTGGCAGTGGAGGGCAATTATGCATCCATCAGACTGGCAGGGGAGTAGTTAGGAGGTTATCAGGCTGTCAGGCAGGCAAGCAGTTGGGAGCCAGCAGTCCTGGATTGTGAGAGGGATACCAGATTGGGGAGGGTGCAGGCTGGGCTGAGGGACACCCTACCTCCATGCATGAATTTTGTGCCCCGGGCCTCTAGTCAGTAGATAAGTGGATTTAAAAAATAAAACAGTGGTGCGTCTATACAATAGAATACTATGCTGCTGTAAAAAAGAAAGAACTTTACCATTTGCTACAGCATAGATGGATCTGGAGATCATTACATAAAGTGAAATAAGCCAATTCTGAGAAAGATAAGTATCACATAATCTCACTCACATGTGGAACCTAATGAACAATATAAACTGATAAACAAAAATAGATGCAGAGACATAGAGGCATCGAACAGACAGTCAACCTCAGAGAGAAGGCAAGGGAGGGTGCGTATGTGGGAAGAGATCAACCAGTAAACTTCTATGCCTATGTGCATAACACATGGACACAGACAATAGGGTGGTGAGGGCCATGGGTGGGGAGTAAGGGTGGGCTGGGAGAGATCAATGGAGAGAAACAGAGACATATGTAATACTTTCAATAATAAAGATCTTTTTTAAAAAAAGAAATTCATTAAAGAAAATCCAAGTAACTGAGAGACTTACTATACTCATTTAAAGTAAAACTCAAATGATATTCAAAAATATATGAATAATAAAATGGCTATAAATACATATCTATCCACAATTAAATCTAAAAATCAAAATAAACTAACAAGGAATTTAATAAATAAATAAACTTGATGAATAAAATAGAACCAGGGGCTTGGGAACATGGAAAAATTTATGAATCTCAATGGGAAGTAGGGGTGGAAAAAGATTAACCAAAGATCTTATATGTATACTAGAGACCCGATGCATGAAGATTCATGCAAGAACCAGCCTTCCTTCCCCTGGCTGTCAGCACATTTGCTCCGGCTCCATGATTTCTCTTTGGAAGTGGAGACACATAGAGCAGAAATTAAAAACAGAAAATAAATTTACTGCCTTATGTAAAGGGGAAGAAGTAGAATGGAAACAGTCCTATACCACTTTTCAACCCCTAAACAGGCCCAGTTCCTAGAGTGATCAGGTTAATAACACATAAACAGATGGAAAGGAAGGGGAAGATGTTCCTGAAGGCAGGTTATTACAAATATTTGCATGATGATCACTCATGTGTTGTTTTAAAACATGCACTGCATATTTTAAAGCCCTCTGCTCATCTTTTTTTTTTAATTCTTTTAGTTTGTTTATGTTTTTAAGAGTGAGCACAGTGAATTGCATAAAAGAGTGATCTTTATCGATTGAGGCAGCCCCCTCAAGGATTCTGAATATACGATTTATGGTCACTCAGGTCCCTTTTACATGACCCTACCTAAGTGACTCCATTTCAATTCCAGTTGTTCATATCCTGTTTCAAGAGACACACTATGGAACTGATCACATGCAGGAGAGTCTGTTTTAGTCTTATTTAGTAGAAAAATTATCTTTCAGAGTTTAGGCATGAAAGAGAAGACTCCAGAGTCTTGTGACCATGATAAATGTGATATTCCTCTGTATTCAACCTTTCTCATCCCTTCAACAATTCATCATTGCTTTCATTTTACAAATAAGAAACAGATTTCAAAGCTTAATGTTTCAAAGAAGTGGTGGTCAAATATCATTTTAGTGAAATTTCACATTAATTTTGGAATTTCATTTTTCTTCAGTGTAGTAAAACATATTTTAGGTGTCTGATCTTGTTAGTCACAAATATTGTATTTCTTTTGTGTTGTAATATTGCAAATAATGTGACATCATTTTGATCTAGCCAACAAAAAGTGTGATTGGAACAAAGTAAAAAATTGAGAGCCCAGATCCAGCCTACAAAGATATTGTTTGGCTCTTAAAATATTTGAGTGTTTTGCTTGCCTTTAAAAGTCAGAATTTTATGTTAAATCTGGATTTCTTTGTTCCTATGAGGTACTAGAGGTTCTTCCATTATTGGATTAACATTTTTGCTTGAAAACATTTAGCTGAAACCCTTTTGGTATGCTCTCCTGTTTTACAGTTCAACACAGCCTCCATTCCTCCTGATATCTTTGTCTCATCCCACTTCATTTATTTGCATTTTATTTCTGACCGCTTAAATAAGTGCTTTTGTGACTCCTTGCCTGTACTAACTTATACAGAGTATATCTGATATCTACCGTATTTTTTCCATGTATAAGACACCCTCATATATAAGATAACCGCCACTTTTCCAACCCCAAATTAATAAATCAATATTTTAAACATAAAATAGAACACATTTTTATTTAGTAATTACCTCAGGTAATGTTTACATACCAGTACTATGATATTATGCAGCATATCACTTCATTCAGCCTCTGTTGCATCACTGCTCTCTTCTTCATCACTATTAGTTCCAGACATATCAATTTCTTCAGCGTCTATTGTATCACTGCTGTCTTTTGAGTCACTATCTATATACGTGAGATCATCCTCGTAAACTGGTGATACTTTCTGAGCTAAATTTGTTCGTGTTCTCATGACCAAACCTTCTCTCCTCATGAAATTGAAGCACCATTTTGCCTTTCCTATAAAATCAACAGAATTCACTTCTCTTGAAAACATTCTTGCCTGACATTGAATAAGCTTGGTTGACACACATAAGCTACTCTGGTGCTGTTCCATAAACCAAGTCTTAAGCCTCTGTTCCAAGTTTGCCAATTTTGGTGGTTTTCCTCTTAAGGCCTTTTTTTTTTTGGCATTGTAAGGAGTCGTTCTTCCTTTTTTTCCCACGGTCTGATCATACACTCAGTGGGAGAAGGTCCAAATTGTCTTTCTGCAGCTCTATTTTCATGCTCTTTTGCATAACTGATTACATTCTGTGTGAATATTGCATAGTAAGACAATTACTTACCGGTATTTATCTTTTTTAATTTTTTTGACAGTTTTATGGGCTCAGAATACATCTGCACTCTCCACTTCCACTTTCAATGATGGCATCAGCTGACATTAGTAACAATAAGGCCGTGATTAGAGGAAGGTTGTCTGACAAGGGATGGGCAGCTATGCACCCATGTGGCTCCCTCCTCGGCTGACTTCCATGTATAAGACTCCCCTTGATTTTCAGTCTAATGATTTTTTTAAAAATAGCATCTTATACATGGAAAATATATGGCAATGTGTGAAAATATTTTTCTCAAACCACTAATATCTTATCATTTTCTCTGAACAAATATGATCTGCTTTAAATCAAAATTAGTACTGCTTAAAGAGTACTTCCAAATTTTTAATTTGAGTAGAAAACTTCCAAATGTAGCAAAGTTCCTACTTCAGGCCAAGCAGGGATTTAGACATATTAAATATGTACAAGGATCTTAAGAGATGATCATGGAAGAAACTTGCCAGAGCACTTATTACATGAGAATCTAAAGAGAGACAGTTTGAAAAAACTATTTCTAAGGTTACCATTGGCTCAAAATAAGGATTGCAGTTGCAATGAGAAAGTGGTGCTAAGACAGCACAGTTAAATCACATTGATATTGGTAGAGTCCCCACAAGTTTTTCCAGTGTCCTATGGAGAGAGAAGAATTGAATTAGAAACTACTAAGAACCACTTTTTAGAAAACTCTGTAGGACAACAGGGCACATAGAACACTGCTCTGTTAACCTGAGAACAACCCCAGAAAATCATTACTTAATGTCAGTCAACTGAAATATTCTCAATGGGTAAAATAATTAGTTTAGTATAAAGTATGCAGATATAAATCAGATGAATATTTGTATTATTTTGAGAGTGAAGAAGGACATTTCTAAATACCAAAGAATGAAATAATAGAAGGACAATCCAATAACAATATAACAATGTAAACTTTTGAAACTTCTATATGGCAAAACATTTAAAATTAAAATGCAAATTTATCTGCAATATAGATGATGAAGTAAAAGTATCCATAATATATAAGGTGTTCTTATAAACTCTAATAAACCAATAAGAAAATTAATAGAAATTTGAACAAATAACATAAAGTTCATAAAGGACAACCAAATGTCTGGAAAAATATGAGCAAATATTTTGTCATTCATAAATGGAAAATATATAAAAATCTAAATATGCGATGTCTTTTTTCACTATCAATTAACAAAGATAAAAATGGCAATACCCTTACAAATCACTGTATGTAAGAATCTCCACATTTTTTCATTCTAACAAGAATGAAAAAGATGTTATTTTTATTTTCTTCAATTCAGCAACTCCTCTTCAAGAAACTATACTTAAAAAAAAAAAACAGAGATTTGAGCAAAGATGTATCGTACATAATAAAAGGCTAATATACAAATAGTCCGAATGGCAGAACAACTGGTTGCTATGATGTGTGCTGACCACCAGGGGATGTGTGCAGAACGTGGCAGGATTGGCCAAGGTGGGATGGTGGAGTAGGTGAACAGGGGTGCCAGACAAAGGTGGGGTGCTGGTAACTGTCATTGAAGCGAGCCTCTGGTGATTACTGAACATTCTTTGCTTCTGTGCACCATGGTTCCTGCCTGGCACACACCTACTGCTGGAGCTGGAGTTACCACTCACACCTATTGCCAGCACCAGCCCTGCTCGCACCCACAGCTAGTGCCAAAGCCACTGCTCACATCCACTGCCAGTGCCTGGTGCTGGTCCCAATCACTCAGCACCATCAGTTGGTGCAAGTGGTGGTTGCTAGCCCTGATCACTCCTGATGACTTCTCTATTGTCACTTGCTCCTAAGGGGCAATCAGGGAAGCAGCTGTCCCTCCACCAGCTGATGGCATCAGACTCAATTGCTCTACACAGTCAGTGGGTTCAAACAGGGCCAGTACTGTTATCATCAGGAGGTGGTGGCTGTGGCAGCAGCAGCTGTGCAAGCAGTGGGCATAGGTTGGGGAGGAGCATAGAGGATAGTCCAAGAACCACCCCTTGCCTACCACAACCTCTCAGCCCACAGTTCTTTTCAAGGTGCATGAATTCATACACTGGGCCCCGAATATATATATAAATGATCATTGTAACATTGTTACTATTAATATCAGAAAACTGAAATAAAAAATAAACCATTGTAATAAAAATCTCAAGGATGTAATTTTAATCTACATAATATAATACTATTCTAGCTCTGTTATAAAAAAAAAGTGGAGAAATCAAAGATGGCAGCATAGGTGAACACCTTAACTGCTGTCTTGCACAACAATTTCAAAACTACAACTAAAAGACAGAACAGACATCATCCAGAACCACAGGAAAGTGGGCTTAGTGGAAATTCTACAACAAGAAGTAAAGAGAGGGGCTCACGGAGACTCAAAAAAGCTGCAAAAAACTGAGGTATGGAGACATTCATGTGGAGAGAGCAGGCAGTGAAGTGCCTGGCTAATTTCCTCTGACGGGAGGGAGACAGAGACTCCCGACCGCACTGCACTCCTTACCCAACTGCACTGAACCCCAGTTCCTAGTGAGATGCATATTGGGGGAGACTGGACTGTCATGAAAAGGAAAGAGGTCACAGAAATTTAAGGAAGCCATGAAAAGGCAGAGGTCTGGGGCACATACACCACTACATTCAGAGAGGACTGACTGCTGATTATGCTGCTGGCTTTCTCTAGTGGGTGGGAGACAGAGCCTCCCAACTGCACTGAACTCCACTTCTTACTTCACTGAACTCCACTTTTGGGCAAGACCCTGGGGACCCAGACTCAAACAGGTCTTGGAGCACTAGGGAAAGGTAGAGGTGTAGAGGCACATGTGTAATTACCAAGAGACACTTGAGACCCAGGGGCAGCATAGGTGGGGCTGACTGGAAGCCAAGATTGTACACTCAACCCTGAGACTTCACCCTACCCAACATCAACAGAGAGGCTTTTGCAGTTTTGCAAGTCTTGTATCATAAGGCTGACTCCAGCAAAGAAGTTCTCCCAGCATAGTAAAAATGCAGAGACAAAGGAACAGATCACAAACAAAAAATATGGAGGAAAACAAATGACTGGATATAGAGTTCAAAACCATGGTTATAAGGTTTTTCAAGAATTTTCTAGAAAAGATGGATAAATTTAGCAAGACCCAAAAGGAGATGAAAAGGAACCAACTAGAAATTAAACATACACTGACTGAAATAAAAAATGTTATACAGAGACCTAACAGCAGACTAGAGGAAGGCAAGAATCAAGTCAGAGATTTGAAATACAAAGAAGAAAAAACACACAATCGGAAAAGCAAAAAGAATAAAGAATCCAAAAATGTGAAGATAGTGTAAGGAGCCTCTGGGACAACTTCAAGCGTACTAATATCAGAATTATGGGGGTTCTAGAAGAAGAGAGCAAGATACTGCAAACCTATTTGAAGAAACAATGACTGAAAACTTCCCATATCTAGTGAAAGAAATAGTCTTACATGACCAGGAAGCACACAGAACCCCAAATAAAAGGAATCCAAAGAGGACCACATCCAGACACATCATAATTAAAATACCAAGAGCAAAAGACAAAGAGAGAATATTGAAAGCAGCAAAAGAAAAACAGTTAATTACCTACAAGGCAGCACCCATACGATTGTCAGCTGATTTCTCAACAGAGACTATGAACGCCAGAGAGGAGTGGCAAGAGAACCTACAACCAAGATTACTCTACCCAGCAATGCAATCATTCAAAATTGAAGGTCAGATAAAGAGCTTCACAGATAAGAAAAAGCTAAAAGAGTTCATCAACACCAAACCAGTATTATATGAAATGCTGAAAGGTACTTTTTAAGAAGAGGAAGAAGAAAAATGTAAAGATAAAATTATGAACAACAAATACATGTCTATCAATAAGTGAATATAAAAATCAAGTGAATAAAAAATCTGATGAACAGAATAAACTGGTGAATATAATAGAAAGGGGCATAGAAAGGAATGGACTGACAATTCTCAGGGGGAAAGGGGTAAGGGTGGTGCAGGGAGAGACTGGACAAAAATCATACACCTATAGATGAGGACAATGCAGGGGAACGTAGGGCAGAGGGAGAGGTAGGAGCCAGGAAGAGGGGACCTATGGGGGGAAAAAAGAGGAACAAATGTAGTAATCTGACAATAAATATATATTAAATAAAAAATAAATAAAAAACACTTGTTTTATAAATACATTTATGGGCAGAGAAGAAAATGTTGAATATACCAAATAAAGTAAAATAGAAACTAAAACATATTGTATACAGAACTTTTTTTGTGTGTGTGAACACAAATGGCAGATTTATATTCTCCAGGCTCACAGAAAATTACCCCTAAGCCTAAAATGTCTGCTTACTATTTTTTTAAATCTTGTATTTGTTGTTCATAAATTTTTATCTTTTACCTTTTTCTTCTTTCTCTTCTTAAAGAGTACCTTTCAACATTTTATATAATACTGGTTTGAAGTTGATTAACTTCTTTAGCTTTTTCTTATCTGTGAAGCCCTTTATCTTCCCTTCAATTCTGAATGATAGCTTTGCTGGATAGAGTATTCTTGGTTGTAGGTTCTTGCTATTCATCACATTGAATATTTATTGCCACTCCCATCTGGCCTGCATCATTTCTGTTGAGAAATCAGCTGACAGTAGTATGGGTGTTCCCTTGTAGGTAATGAACTGTTTTTCTCTTGCTTATTTCAATATTCTCTCTTTGTCTTTTGCTCTTGGTATTTTAATTATGATGTGTCTTGTTGTGGTTCTCTTTGGATTCCTTTTATATGGGGTTCTGTGTTTCCTGTACTTTTGAGTCTATTTCTTTCACCAGATGTGAGAAGTTTTCAGTCATTATTTCTTCAAATAGGTTTTCACTGTTTTGTTCTCTGTCTCTTCTGGCACCCCAACAATTCTGATGTTAGTAAGCTTGAAGCTGTCCCAGAGGCTCCTTACATCATCTTCACATTTTTGGATTCTTTTTTCTTCTTGCTTTTCCAGTTGAGTGTTTTCTGATTCTTTATATTTCAAATTTTTGACTTGATTCTTGCCTTCCTCTAGTCTGCTGTTAGGTCTCTGTATAATATTTTTTTATGTCCGTTTATGTTTACTTTCTAGTTGGTCCTTTTTAATCTCTAGTTGCTCTTTTTTCATCTCCTCTTGTGTCTCACTAAAATTATCCATCTTTTCTAAGATATTCTTGAAAAACCTTATAGCTGTGATTTTGAACTCTATATCCAGTCATTTGTTTTCCTTCATTTCTTTTGTTTGTGATCTTTTCCTTTGTCCTCTCATTTTCGCTATGTCAGGATAACTTCTGTGTTGGATTAAGCCTTATGATACAAGACTTGAAAAACTGCAAAAGCCTCTCTGTTGAGCTTGGGATGGGTGGAGTTTCAGGGATTAATGGACCACCTTGCCTTTTAGTAGGCCCTGCCCTCCACAGTCCCTGGGTCTCACATGACTCTAGATAGTTCCTGGAGCAGTCCCTGTGTGTGTGTGCAATGCCTCTAGACCACTGCCTTTCCAGCTTCCCTGCGCTCCAGGACCATATGAGTCTGGGTCCTCAGGGTTTCCCTGAAACTGGGAATTAGTGGAGTTAGAAGTGGCGCAGTTGGGAGGCTCTTTCTCCTGCCCACTTGTGAAAGCCAGCAGCACAATCAGCAGTCGGTCTTTTGCGCACAGTGCTGTGTGCACCACCAGACTTCTGCCCTTTCACGGCTCCCCTAAATTTCCATGCACTTCTCCCTTTTCACAGTCCAAACTCCCCTGTATGAGTCTAGTGTGAACCTGGGGTTCAGTACTGTAGAATAAAGGGTTCAATGCCATTGGGAGTCTTTGTCTTCCTCCCGCTTGAGAAAGCCAGCCAGGTCCTTCATCACCTGCTCTCTCCATGCACGTGTCTCTGTACCTCAGCTTTTTGCAGCTGCTCTGGGTCTCCATGAGCTCCTCTCTTTCCTTCTAGTTGTAGAATTTCCACTCAGCCAGCTTTCCTGTGGTTCTGGATGCTGTCTGTTCTGTCTTTTAGTTGTAGTTTTGAAATTGTTGTGTGAGGCAGCAGTGTAGTTTTTTACCTATGCCACTATCTTGGATTCTCTCCTATACAGAAGTTTTTTAAAGAAAAAAAATCTTTATGAGAAATATCTACCAAAATGTTCGTAGTAGTCATGTTGATTTGGGATGTTTTAGAAATTTTGTCTTTAATGATTTCTATGTCTGCTCCAAATTTTATGAGATACATTTGTAATTTGTGTGATAAGCAAACTTAATTTTATTTGTTTATTTATGTGCTTATATTAAATTTATTGGGGTGACACTGGTTAATATGATCATATAGATTTCAGGTAGATTACTATGATTGCATGCTGCACTGTGTTCCCACCACCTAAAGTCAAGTCATCTTCGGTCACCATATACTAGTCCCCTTTCACTCCTGCCCCTGCTCCAAACTTAATTGTAAATGTTTATCAAACAAATTAATGGTTGAAGAAGTAAATAACCTAATTCCAGACTTATACCAAAATTTTAAATTAAAATTTGGGGGTAGGGACAGACAAGAGGATATAGTAGCAGCCTGGTCCACAACATGTGTGGCAGGCTTTGAGTCATCCAGCAGAAGTAGTAGAAGTCTCTGGCAAACATGAAAATTCCCAGTGGAAATGGTGGCAGCACCCAGTAAAGACACATGGCCTGACCAGAATGATGGCAGGAGAGAAGAACCAGCCATAGTAGCAGGTGTGTCAGGCAGTTGCCCTTAGGTAGCATATCAGATTTGATCATGAGCAAGTTGGATTAATGTCCTGCTTCCCTCTGAAATGGTTGGGGCAGATTTTACAAAGAATCTGGATCTTACATTCACAGGATAGATATCAAAGCCTCCAAATTATAGGTGAATTCTATAAAAGTGACCCTATTTTTTTAGACCACACTGTGGCACTCTGAGTAGATCAATTTTAATAACAATGATACATATATTCATATATATTGCTTTTTTAGCTTTGTTTTATTGACCCATAAAGTATATTTTGTTAATTTATTTCTGTTACTCCAGGGTGAAATACAGAATTTAACAATTATTTAGTCATCTGAATAAATATTTCCTATTAACTAAGACCATTTTATGAGACCAAATGATAAATGAAAAAAGTATATACACATTTTGAATAACTATTAATTCCAATGGGTTAATTCTGAAAAGAAAGAAATATCAATTGAGCTATCAGATGTTTAGTGTGTATATATTTTCTGGGACAGCCTGTAACTCAAACCGTTGTTCTTTTTTAGGCTACCATTTTGTAAAGATACTGGCAATTCACTAAATTTAAAGTTGTTAGAGCTTCTTGTACATATAATGCTAATAAGGTAAGAGTTTTAGGGTACAATTAAATAGCATTCAAATTCAAAGATTAGGGCCTCAGTAGTCCTCATAAACTCATGGATTTAATTAGGTAATACATTATTATTTCAACATATAAATATATTTACAGTCTTAGACAATAATCATACAAACAAAATCCAAGTAAATCACTTATATTTTCAATTCCATTTCTAAATCCATATCAATTTGTTGTTGTAAAACTAATATGTCAATCATATGCTTTGCTTTATATTTCCAACAAAGAACATAAAAGAGAAAAACACTAGGCAAATGTTAATAATTGATAAACCGAGTAATGGGTATAGTGAAGTTCACTGCACTCTACTCTTCTCTCTGCCTTTTTGTACGTTTGAAGTTTTTGAGTTTTTTTAATAATAAAAATAGTTTATCAAAAGTTCTAACTGCTGATTCAATATCATATATTTATAATGTCTTAATACAGATCTATCATATGTCATCACAATAATTTTATATCATGGGGAATAATTTTACTTTACATTCCTTTCTTTTCACTATGTTCCATTTCTATCCCAGTTTTTCTAGATGCAATGGAAGATACTGTTAATTTATGTTCCTATAAATTTTAATAAACAAGCATATGATGAGAACCTTCTGTGAACTCTGCAATGTTCTGTTCCAAAAGGGCCAAATGTGCATTCATAGTATCAGGAATGAAATCCTTAAGCTCAACAATAATACAAGTATCACTCAACACATTTTTACTGTGCCTCTCACAATACTACAATCTTCAAACTAGCATCAAAACTGCTCATGTGCCAAAACCGGTTTGGCTCAGTGGATAGAGCATCAGCCTGTGGACTGAAAGATACCAGGTTTGATTCCGGTCAAGGGCATGTACCTTGGTTGCGGGCACACCTCCAGTAGGGGGCGTGCAAGAGGCAGATGATCGATGTCTCTCTCTCATTGATGTTTCTAACTCTCTATCCCTCTCCCTTCCTCTCTGTAAAAAATCAATAAAATATATTTAAAAACCAAACTGCTCATGTACATATTCCCCCTATTCATTTTTATGTGAATAAAGGGCAAAAAAAATAGCTTTCCTTTTTTTCTCCATCATCTTACTAATTACATATTGATATTACTATGCTCAACAGTGAGATGCATTTGAAAAGTTTGACTGCCTTGTGCTCTGGGTTTTCACAATCCCAAAACTATAATTTAAAACCAGTCATTGAAGAATTATTTTCACAGAGAAAAAACTTGAAATTGGACCTCTGTAGTTTCCCCTAAATTATTATATTTTCTCTTGTCAAGGGCAGCTATTGCACAGTAGCTCAGAAGTTATCCTGTCTATATCCAATTACCTCTTCCCTTTAGGTACCCCTATGTTGTGGACTCACCATCTGTCATGGCCTCAGCATTTTTACATCCTCTCTACCTAGAATAGTTGCAGTTTATGCCTACTTGACCCAGTATAATTACTAATAACCTCACTTTACACAACACAAGCTATTATCTACATCCAGTGTCATCAGAGATTCATTCAATTTTCATATGTACTCTGATATTTTTTCCTCTGTACATTTGAACACTTTTTTCAACATGCTAAAATTGTCATAATTATCAAATAATAAAAATTTAATTTGGAATTCTGTATCTCAGAAAAATGAAAATTAATTTTTGAAGTATTAGTATGCCCCAATTGTACTTGAAATTCAAATTTACCTAAGCAGTCTATATTTTATCTAGAAAGCCTATCACACCTGAATCTATATTTTCAAGACCTTACTCAAATGTTTTTTCCACTCTGAAACCTTGATTAGTCTTCTTACATTATTCCAGTGCTGCTGGAATTAAAAAAAAAAATTAGCTTTATTCAATAGTTTCTCACAAAGTCAGTTAAATAATGAACCCATTCATTCATTTATCCATTTTAGAATGAAAAATAGAGCTACTAGATGCATTGATTGTAACAACCAATGTACCTAGTTTGCATTGTTGATAGTGGGAGAGGCTGTGGGCATGTGTAACAGGGGCATTTGGAAGTACACTCTATTTTATGCTCAATTTTTCAGTGAACCTTAAACTGCTGTAAACAGTCTATTATTTCTTTAATGAAACATCAATTATAATTGAGATTTACAAAGCAGCTACTGATATTGAATTTTTTAAACAATAATATGAGCCAAATGATAGATGTAATTTGACATATCTATCTATATAATAAAAGCCTAAGCAACCATTACAGCAAAATGACTAGAACCACCAGTCACTGTGATGCACACTGACCACCAGGTACAGATGCTCAATGCAAGAGCTGCGACATCATGGTCAGTGTGCTTCCACAGGGGGAGTGCCACTCAGCCAGAAGCCGGGCTCACAGCTGGTGAGCACAGTGGCAGTGGCGGAAGTCTCTCCCGCCTCCACAGCAGCGCTAAGAAATAGCCATCCAAGTGGTAAAGAGTGAGCAGGCGGGTGGTAAGGAATGGGGGGTCCCAAACTCCAGAGGGCACAGGCAGGACTGAGGGACCTCACTCTTCATGCACGAATTTAGTGCACTGGGCCTCTAGTACTAATATAAGGAAATATGCTAATTAGACTAGATGTCTTCCAGATATCCATCCAGACGTCCTTCTGGACAAAGCCACAGTGGTGGGGCCAAGGCAGAGGTGGTGAGGGACAATCAGGCTGGCAAGGGAGAGCAGTTACAGGCAAATCAGGCCAGCGGGGAAGGGCAGATAGGGGAGACCAGGCTGGCAGAGGGGGGGCACTTAGAGGTGACCAGGCTGGCAAGCAGAGGAGATTAGGGGCTATCACACAGGCAGGCAGAGTGATTAGGGGTGATCAGGCAGGCAGGTGAGTAAGAGGGATGGATGGCAAGAGGAGTGTCCAACTTCCAGTTTAGGCCCCTGCAGGATGGGACCTAAACCAGCAGTGGGACATCCCCTGAGGGGTCTGGGATTAGAGAGAGTACAGGTAGCACTGAGAGACACTCCCCTCCCATGCATGAATATTGTGCACAAAATAATAAAAGTACTCTATTTTCCAAATAAGATTGGATTTGAGTAAGTTGAAAATTGAACAAAAAACTACAAATTCAATTTTGTTTTAATATTTGGGTTATAGAATTTTCAAATTAATATAAAGCACATTAGTCCTATTTGCCTTTAGTTTTTTTGGTGAATGTTGCCTTTCAATGTGCCATTTTTTAAATATCCATATTTTTAATAGTATTAGAATACCTCATCTGCTAAGAGAACTGGGCTTGATATAATTTTAATTCTAATATATGAAGGTCAGTTATGAAAATAACTTTAATACTATTTATTTTCTTGCGTGTGTGTGAGCACACACACAAGAAAAATATAAACAAATCAATTAATTATTGCTAATTTCTATGCTTTTCAAAAAGGACAAAATTAGTCACTTTGTTGATTAAAGTATTTCCATGAAAATCAATCTTATTGAAGAAATATTTCAAATACCTTTTTTTCGATAGTTACTTACGATCACTCAATTCATTCACTGTTCATTATTTATTGCAAATTTATTAGCTATGGCTTAATAATTGGCTGTTATCATATAATAAATTATGGTTTTAAGACAATAGTCTAAAAAGGCAAATATTAAATATTGTTATAACAGAAAATCAAAAATTAAAAGTTCAAGCTAAATTGTTTTCTCAGAAAATGCTAAGTATGTGCAGTACTACATCAAATTAAAAACATAATTTCAATCCACTTTTGATTAAACAAATTTAGTTTTTATTTTAAAGTGGTCTATGAGATCTTTAATCACAGGCTTAATTAAGATATTCTAACAGTAAAACATCATTTCTATTTTGACAAAAATTAAGTTATTCTGGTTTCCCTAGGGATGTCATCATCATTCACCAATGCATAGCTTTTAGGTTTGTGAATGAATTATATAAATCTCAGCAAGTGGGCCATATCAGTTGAATCAACCAAATCACAATAAAAGCCACAAAGATAATATTTTCTACAGCCAAAGAAATACTACAAACCTACATTGTCAGACAACAATAAACAAATTAAACCATTTTTTTTTACCTAGAATATCTTATTATTTTTTATTTTTTATTAATTTTTATACATATCTCCCCATTGCCCCCCTCGCACCCAGGCATACCCCAAACCCCCAGTGTCTATGTTCATTGGTTATGCTCATATGCATGCATACAAGTCCTTTGATTGATCTCTTATCTACCTCACCTGATTTTAATCTTCCTGCTATAATTTCAGTCTGATGCTTTAATGCTTCTGTATCTATCCTTTTGTTCATCAGTTTATAATGTTCATTATTATCCACAAAAGAGTGAGATCATGTGATGCTTCTCCTTCATTGACTGGCTTATTTCACTAAGCATAAGGTTTTCCAGTTCCAATCAGGTTGCTGCAAATGGTAAGAATTCCTTCTTTTTCATGGCAGCATAGAATTCCACTGTGTAAAAGTACCACAGTTTTCAGATCCACTCATCTGCTGACGGGCACCTAGGCTGTTTCCAAATTGTAGCTATTGTAAATTGTGCTGCTATGAACATAGGGGTGCATAAATCCTTTGTGATTGGTGTTTGTAATTTCTTAGGATAAATTCCTAAGAGTGGTATTACAGGGTCAAATGGGAGATCCATTTTTAGTTTTTTGAGGAAACTCCATACTGTTCTCCACATTGGCTGCACCAGTCTGCATTCCCACCAACAGTGCACAAGGGTTCCTTTTTCTCCATATCCTCACCAACACTTCTCCTTTGTTGATTTGTTGATGATTGCCATTCAGACAGATGTAAGATGGTATCACATTGTCGTTTTGATTTGCATCTCTCAGATGATTAGTGACTTTGAACTTGTTTTCATGTTTCTCTTGGCCTTCCTTCTGTCGTCTTTCAAAAAGGTTCTATCTAGGTCCGTTGCCCATTTTTCAATTGGATCGTTTATCTTCCTTTTATTAAGTTGTATAAGTTGGCTGTAGATTTTGGAGATTAAACCTTTATCAGTGATAACATTTGCAAATATGTCCTCCCATACAGGGGCTTTCTTGTGGTTTTGTTGATGGTTTCTTTTGCTGAGCAAAAGGTTTTTATTTTGATGTAGCCCCATTTGTTTATTTTTTCTTTAGCTTCAATTGCCTTTGGAGCAGTATCAGTGAAGAAATTCTTTCGGCATATATCTGAGATTGTGCTGCCTGACGATTCCTCTAGTATTTTTACAGTTTCCCTTCTAATGTTTAAGTCCTGTATCCATTTTGAGTTCATTTTTGTATTTGGTGTAAGTTGGTGGTCCAGTTTCATTTTTTTGCATGTATCTGTCCAATTTTCCCAACACCATTTATTGAAGAGGCTATCTTGGCTCCATTGAATATTCATGCCTCCTTTGTGAAATATTAGTTGAGCATAGTGGTTTGGGTGGATATATGGGTTCTCTAATCTATTCCATTGGTCTATATGCCTGTTCTTGTGCCAGCACCAGGTTGTTTTGAGAACAGTTGCATTGTAATATAGCTTTAAATCTGGTATTGAGATCCCACCTACTTTATTCTTCTTTCTCAGAATTGCTGTAACTATTTGTGGTCTTTTTTTGCTCCGGACGAATCTATGAAGAATTCTTCTAGGTCTGTGAAATATGTCGTTGGTATTTTAATGGGTAGTGCATTGTATCTATAGATTGCTTTGGGTAGTAGGAAATTTTAATGATGTTGATTCTCTCAATCCATGAGCATGGTATGCTATTCCATTTGTTAACATCTTCCTCTATCTCTTTTTTTACTGTCCTGTAGTTTTCTGCATTTAGGTCTTTTACCTCTTTAGTTAGATTTATTCCTAGGTATCGTAATTTTTTTGGTGTGATGGTAAATGGGATTGCTTTTTTAGTCTCTCTTTCTGTAATTTCACTATTAGCATATAGAAATGCAACAGACTTCTTAGCATTAATTTTGTATCCTGCTACATTGCAAAATTCTTTAAGTCAATTAGTTTTGGAATGGAATCCTTTGGGTTTTTTATGTACAGTATCATGTCATCTGGAAATAAGGACAGCTTCACTTTTTCTTTTCCAATTTGGATGCATTTTATTTCTTTTTGTTGTCTAATTGCAATGGCTAATACTTCCAGTACTATGTCTAACAGGAGAGGTGAGAACGGGCATCCTTCTCTTATTCATGTTCTTAGGGTAAATGGTTTTAGTTTTTCTTCATTGAGTATGATGTTAGCTGTGGGTTTATCATATATGGCTTTTATGATGTTGAGGTATTATCCTTCTATACCAACTTTGCTGAGAATTTTTATCAAGAAGGTTGTTGGATTTTGTCAAATGCTTTTTCTACATCAATTGATATGACTATGTGATTTTTATCTCTCAATTTGTTTATGTGATGTATAATGTTTATTGATTTGCAGATATTGTACCATCCCTGCATTCCTGGGATGAATCCTACTTGGTCATGGTGTATGATCTTTCTGATGCTGGATCCGATTTGCTAGGATTTTGTTCAGGATTTTGGCATCTATGTTCATGAGAGATACTGGCCTATGATTCTCTTTCCTTGTGTTGTCTTTATCTGGTTTTGGTATTAGGGTGTGCTGGCTTCATAGAAGGTGTTTGGAAGTGTTCCTTCTTCTTGAATGTTTTTGAATAGTTTGAGGAGGATAGGTTTTAATTCTTCCTTGAATGTTTGGTAAAACTCTCCTGTGTAGCCATCTGGTCCATGCTTTTATTTGCTGGAAGCATATTGATGACTGCTTCAATTTCTTCCATAGTTATTGGACTATTGAGATGCTTAGATTCCTCCTTGTTGAGTTTTGGAAGGTTATATTTTTTCTAGGAAAATATCCATTTCTTGCAGGATGTTCAATTTGTTGGAATGAATTGTTCATAGTATTTATTAACAATCCTTTGTATTTCCGCAGGTCCTGTTGTTATTTTTCCTCTTTCGTTTCTGATTTTGTGTATTTGGGTCTTCTCCCTGTGCTTCTTGGTGAGCCTGGCTAGAGGTCCATCAATCTTGTTTATCCTTTCCAAGAACCAGCTCTTGATTTTGTTGATCTTTTGAATTATTTTTTGGTCTCCAAGTTGTTTATTTCTGCTCTGATCTTCACTATTTCCTTCCTTCTGTGTACACTGGGCTTATCTTGTTGCTCTTGTTCTAGCTCTTTGAATTGTAGGGTTAGGTAATTTATTACCACTGTTTCCTGTTCTTTGCAGTAGGCTTGTAGGGCTATGAACATCCCTTTCAAGACTGCTTTCACTGTGCCCCATAAATTTTGTATTGTTGTGTTGTCATTGTCATTTGTTGCCATGATGTTTTTTTTTCTTCCCTGATCTCTCTTGTTACCCAGTCATTGTTTAATAGCATGGTGTTTAGTCTCCATGTGTTTGATTCCATTCTATTGTTTTTATTATAGTTGATTTCCAGTTTTATGCCACTGTGGTCCGAGAAAATGCTTGATATGATTTCTATCTTCTTGAATTTGAAGAGACTTTTCTTATGACCCAACATATGATCTGTCTTTGAAAATGACCCATGTGTACTGGAGAAAAAAGTATATTCTGTGGCTTTGGGTTGAAATGTTCTGAAGATGTTAATTAATTCTATCTGGTCTTGTGTGTCATTTAGGATTGATGTTTCTTTGCTGAATTTTTGTTTAGAGTATTTGTCCAGTGGTGACAGTGGGGTATTAAAGTCTCCTATTATGATTGTATTGCTGTCAATCTCTCCCTTAATACCCTCCGGGAGTTTTTTTTTATTTATTTAGGTGCTCCTATATTAGGTGCATATATGTTTGCCAGAGTAATATCTTCTTGTTAGATTGTTCCCTTTAGTATTATGAAGTGGCCTTCTTTATCTCTTGTTATGTCCTTCACTCTGAGATCTAATTTGTCAGATATAAGTATTGCAACCCCAGCTGTTTTTATCCTTTCCATTTGCCGGAAATATCATCTTCCATCCCTTCACCCTCAATCTGTGTGCATCTTTTTTCCTGAGGTAGTTTTCTTGTAGATAGCAGATATGTGGATCATGTTTTCCTATCCAATCGAGTACCCTATATCTCCTGATTGGAGCATTTAATCCATTTACATTTAAAGTTGTTATTGATAGATATTCCGTCATAGATATTCCGCCATTTTTAGTCTTTAGCCCAGGGTTCCTTCCTCTCTTTGTATTTCTTTTTATTACAGCAGTCCCTTTAACATTTCTTGCATTGCTGGTTTGGTGGTAATGTATTCCCTTAGTCCTTTTTTGTCTGTGAAGCTTCTGATTTCACCTTCAATTTTGATTGAAAGCCTTGCAGGGTACAGTATTGTTGGATTCAGTCCCTTCCTTTGCATGACTTTGTATATTTCATTCGATTCTCTTTTGGCCTGATGAGGTTCGGTTGAAAAATCAGTAGCTAGTCTTATGGGGGTTCCTTTGTAGGTAACTTTCTGTTGCTCTCTGGCCCCTTTTAAGATTCTTGCTTTGTTGTTGCTGTTTGACAATTTAATTATAATGTGCCTTGGTGTCGGTTTTGTGGAGTTCATTTTGCTTGGGACTCTGTGAGCATCCTGGGTTTGTGTGGGTTTTTCCTTTCTTATATTGGGGAAATTTTCTGTCATTATTTCTTTGAACATGTTCTCTAATCCTTGTTCAGTTTCTACTCTTTCTGGAACTCCAATTATGTGAATTTTTTTTTTCATGTTATCCCAAAGTTCCCTTAGGCTCTCCTCTTGCTTTTTAATTTTTTTTCTAGAAGATCCTGTACTGAGGTATTTTTTCCTAATATGTCTTCTAGCTCAGTGATGTGGTCCTCTGCTTCTTCTAGTCTACTTTTGATGCTTTCTATTGAATTCTTTAAAGCCATGATGTCATTTTTTATTTCTTTGTGCATTTCTTCTTGCGTCTTCTTCATTTTCTCTTGGCTCTTTCTCAGATTGTCGATTTTCTCTTCCATTCTTTCTGTCCACCTTATGATAATTTCTCTGAACTCTTTCTCTGGCAGGCTTATTTCTGCTTCTATTTCATTTACTTCCTTTTCTGGTGATACCTGCCTATCTGTTGTATGTGGGCTGTTTCTTCTTTTGCCCATGGTTTTTCTTTTCCAGGTGTCTGGTTATGTAGTTCTCTCTTCTATGTTGATTCAAAGGCACAAACTACCACACGACCCGGTTCAGCACACAAGGCACTGAACAGAAATGTATTCACGATGATAATAATCACCAATAATGTGACCACCAATGAAAGACAAATTAGGGGTAAGTAGAAAAATAAGAAGAGGAAAATGAGGGAAAAAGGAAAGAAAGAAGTGCCAAAATCAGATTGGGAGAGGGAGAAAAAAATAACTAAATGAACAAAAAATAAAGTAAAATAAAATAAAATAAAATAAAATAAAATAAAGGAGAAGAAAAAGAAAAGAGAAAGAGAAACAAAGTGAGAGAGAAGTGAAAGTGGATAAGAGAGAAAAGGGGAACAAAATATAGATGTAAAGAGAAAACTCCAATATAACAGTCACTAATCCCAATAAAGGCCAGCAACCAGTACCTAGAGATTAATGCAAACTGCAAAGAACAACTGGTATCGACCGAGGTGAGGGAAAAGAGAGGTAGAAAATAAAGCAAGTAAAAAGCAAAATAAAACAAGTAGAATAAGCAAAAACAATCTCACAAAAAAGTTCAAAAATCGATATAATCACTGTTCAGGCAAATAGCAACAAAAGGAATTAGAGAAAAAACAACTTTTGGCTAGTGAAGACAAGAAGAGAGAGGTTTGTTTGCACTTGTAGTAGGGGATTTGAAATTAGATATATAAGTGGGGTGAAATATTAACCAGGCAAAGAGAAAGAATAGGGAGAATCTAAAGTTGGAAAAGGGAAAGAGAAACAAGACAACAAAATGGCGAAAGTTAGGAGGAACGTGTTGGCATAAAGGTAGTGTTGAGTTGGAATAAAATTATGCTAAAGGAAAGATGAAAATAGCATGTAAAACTCTAATCCCGAAGTAAAAAATAGAGAAAACAAAATGACACTTGTTTTTTTCCAAAAAGGTAAAATACTAGTAGTAATTAATAATAGTAGTTGAAAACAAAAATGTAATAATTAAAAAGGTAAAATCAATTGAGGCTGAAAGGAAAAAATAGTTTTTTTAATTAAAATAATTAAAAATGAAAAATACAAAAAATTTTAATAAAAGAAAAAAAAATAGAATGGTCATTCACTTCCACTATTATTCTGGTTGGCACTCCTGTTTCCCAGTAGGAAAGCTATTGCAGTTCCCTGTGTTGCACTGTTGATGTTTTAATCTCTTTAATCTTTTGTGGTTATGTGGGAGTCAATTTGTGTGTCATCCACTGGGTGGCAGTGTTTCGGAATTGATCTCTGAGACAAAGCACAGGACCTCTCTAAGCTGTGCTCAGATCCTGCTACTCTGTGGTTCTCAAAAAGGGTTTGTGGAATTTTGCAGCCGTGACACTGTAATAATTCCCAAACTGTCCCTCTGCCTCAGAGCTCCCCTCTGTCAACAGCTCGGAGAGTTTGCCTCCACACTTAGGGATCACGCACTATCCCATCTCCAAGGACCTCTCCAGAGGCAGCTTTCCCGTAGCCTGGTTCCCACAGTGTGCGTGTCTCTGTTCTGAGGGGCAGGAGACCTCACCTTATCCCAGGAGAAATCTGACCTTTCTCTGTGCCGTGTGGATCTCTGAATCCACTGCCCGCATGTCTGCGCTGTTTGGAGAGCCATGTTCTGGGTCCCCAGCTGTTTGGTGAGTGATTTAGCCACAGTGTTCAGACCGCCACAGACATCCCCCTTCCTCTGCAAAATGGTGCATTCTTCTTGTTCGCGCTGGTGGCTCCAGCCGACAAAAACCCCACTGCAGTGTGGCTGCCTGGGCAGGAGAACCCCATCCAGCAGTTCCCTGCCTTCTCCTGGAGGATAACTGACTCTTAATTTGCCAACAAACATTTCCTGTGCGACTCTCAGCTGCTCTCTCTCCCACTGCCCAGTGACAAAGCTCCAGACGTGTCCGTCTATTACGCCGCCATTTTTTCTTCAATATCTTATTATTTAAACCTAGGGTTTGATCCTGAGCTCTACATAGAAGAGAATGGGATTTAATAAAATTTCAAGTAAATCCCTTTCTAAAAAACTATATGGACAATTGAAAAAGATGATGTCTCCACAAATATTTCATCATTTCAATTCAACTGAAGTGGTAGTTTGCTAATTCTAAATAAATTTGAATATAAAATGATCATAACAAATATAATTCTTCTGTTCATTATTATATAAAAAATACTTGCTCACTCAATAAATTTAATTTATAAAAAAGAAGTAAAAATTGGTAGTTACAGAATAGTGATAGGGAATATAGTCAATAATATTATAATAGCTGTGTAGGGTAGCTGATGGCCACTAGTTTTATTAAGGTGATTGCTTCATAAGTTATATACATATCTAATCACTGGGTTGCACACTAAAATCTAATGTCTTATTATATATCAACTGTAATAAAAATACATTATTTAAAAATAAATAAAATACACAGAGAAACAATTTAAAAGCCACACTTATGCATTAAATTATTAATGCAACTATAATACTTCCACATTGTATTGTTTTGCAAAGGTTATCATGGAATTTTCACCATTTATCATACATGTACTTCTGTCTTTTTTTCTACTCAGAGGCACAGCATGAAAAAAAACTTCATTTCACATTGAAACATCACTGTGTGGAACAGTACGATGAAATGAGACACAGGAGGAGTTATATTCTGGTAAACAGTTGGTCTACAGAATGATAACATTTTATGTTGAGACTGATATATCAATTTTTAGATTTAAGGGATGACTGATCTGAAAGCCAGAATGTCACTAGTGATGAAGTACATACATGTGAAAAATTACAGGTGATGTGACGAGGCCTGCAGAGAGGCCTCCCACCCCAGCGTGTTCTACAAACCAACACAGAACACCACATCCTCTGCTGATGGCTCCTGATTAATTATTCCATATTGCTGGTTGACAAAAGCATTCATGTTGTCATTGACATTGAAAATGTGTCACTAAAAACTTACGTTGTAAATGTGAACAAAAATATATTTCAGACATTGCATTCTGATATGCATACATTTTATAAAAAAATGAAGGTTTTAGGAGAAAAGGTGTTTATTCAGCAACCTAGGAATTTACAATAATATTTTTGTTTCTCAAATAAAAAAAGTAGCATCAAGTTTTGTTTTTCCCCACATTCTCAAAGCACAAAGTATTTGTCACTGTATAGATAAACTGTAGAATAATTTTGAAAATATTTTCCTAATTAAATGAGACACTCTGGAGCTACCACTGCTAGCAGCTAGTTCCCTGGCTGTAACTAGCATTTAACACATTGTCTGGGTAAAAGATACATGCTAGAAATCTTGACTTTGTTTGTATAATTTTATACATTTTACCTCATATAAAAATACAGAGAATTGAACCAAAGATCTGTATGATTCTGAAATAATAACTCCTAGATAGCCATGGGCAAGTTCTCTATGCCTCAGTTTTCTCATCTATAACATAGGAATAATAATATTTTCACAGATAGTTTTGAGGATTAAACAGCATATGACAAATGTCTGTTAATTGCTATTATTCAATATTCATGGTGACATTTCAGGAATATAAGAAAATACATTTTTAAAAACTAGCAGTTATGTAAGTATTAAATAGTTATCATTAAAAGAAAATATAAATTGGGTAGTATAGGACAGTAGATAAATGGGAAGTGCCTGACCCAAAATTAAAAAACAAATATAACAAAATGTTATTTACTAACACCTCCTGCCAATTAATACCCAGATATATCTAGGAGTGTGCATAGAAGTGAGAACAGAATTTCTGTTTTTCATTTCCATTTTCAGAAGTTTGATCATAACAGGCAAGTCATAAAAGTTCTCTTATATATCCTATATAATAATAGCCCAGTGACCATAATGGCAGAACAACCACAAAGATTGCTCGACCAGTCACTATGACATGCATTTATCACCTCTTGGTCCCTCTCCCCAGCCAGCAGACTCCCATCACCTAATGGCAAATGGGGAACCAGGGGTAGCTGACAAGGGATGTGGGCAGCACCAGGCCAAGGCCCCTACCCCACCAGTCGCCCCACATACAGAGGGCGACCTGTGGTGAGGATGGTGCCAGGGAGCTGGCAGCATGACTGTCCTCTCGGGTCCCTCCCTGGCCAGTAGGCTCTGATCACCTGATGGTGAATAGGGTGCCAGTGTGGGTGGTTGCAGGAAGAAGGGCCAGAAAGTTGCTAGAATGGCCAACCTCTCAATCCCTCCCCTTAGCCAACAGGCTCCAATTGTCCAATGGTGAACAGGGACTTGGGGATAGGTGGCAGGGAATGTGCCAGGCCAAGGCTCCCATTATGCTGGTTACCCCCACATAGAGGGCAACCTACAGCAGGGGTGAGGCTGGAGAGCTGGCAGGAATGGCCAACCTCTCAATTCCTCCACCTGCAATCAGGCTCAGATTGCCTGATGGCAAATAGAGAACCAAGGTGGGAGGCGGCAGGGGCCTGGACTGGCGAGTTGACAGAATGGTCAACCTCTTAATTCCTTCCCACCAGCCCACAGGCTCCAATCACCTGGTGGCAAACAAGGACCTGGGGGTGGCTGGTGGGGGATGCAGGCAGTGCCAGGTTGGGGCCCTCATCTCGCCAGTCACTCCACACGCAGAGAATGACCCTTAGTAGGGGCAGGACCACCAGTGGGTTGAATGGGCCTATCTTTCAGTCCCTCCCCTAGCCATTAGGCTCTAATTGCCCAAAGCCAAGGAAGATGGCCCTGTCACAGGCTAGGCCTAGGGACCTTACCTGGGCACAAATTTCATGCACCGGCCCTCTAGTTCATATTCAAAACTAGAGGCCCAGTGCACTAAATTTGTACATGAGAAGTGAGGACCCTCACCCCAGCCTGTGCCCTCTTGGAGTCCAGACCCGCACTCCTTACTAATTGGATTGTTGCTTCTTAGCTTGGATTGCTGCTGTGGAGGTGGGAGAGGCTTCCGCCACTGCCACTGTGTTCATCAGCTGTGAGCCTGGCTTCTAGCTTAGTGGCACTAACCATGATGTTGCAGCTCCTGCATTGATCATCTGTGCCCTTTGGTCAGTGTACGTCATAGTGACTGGTAGTTCTGGTCACTTTGCTCTAATTGTTGCTTAGGCTTTTGTTATATAGATGGATCTACCTTACAGACAATGCCCCCCCCCCGCCCCTCGAGCCCTTGAGGGGTCCTAAATTGCAAGAGGGTGCAAGCCAGGCTGAAGAACCCCATCAGTGCATGATCAGGGCAGGGAGGGACACAGGAAGTTGGCCAGCCAAGGGAGGAACTACGGAAGGATTCTGGGTCATGTCTGGCGCATCTCATCCAGTCCCAATTGGCCAGATCCCATCATCATGCTAACCTACTGGTCAGAGTGTCTTCCCCTTGGTGGTCAGTGAACATGATAGTGACTGGCCCACTGGTGGACTATCTGCCCCCTAGTGGTCAGTGCACATCATAGCAAGAAGTTAAGTAGCCTTAGTGTATCATTAGCATATTATGCTTTGATTGGTTGACAGACAACCGGATGACTGGACTTTTAGCATATTAGGATGTTATTATATAGAATATACATAATACTACCCTTTTCACAAATATGTTTCAAACTTTAAATATGATGATAATTCTGTAAACAATAAGGGAGTATCAAAACAGATTCTCTACCATATGCCATATTCTACAATTACTGTCATAAAAATCTCTCTTGTGCCTATGTTATTACTGCACTGCATAAAATGTAATTGCCTTGTGAAAACTAAATTATTACAACTATTATGAAGACAATAGGGGAAATTCACTTCAAAAGAAATCATATAGACATTTCTGACTTCTTAAAATACATGACTACAAGAAACACTTATAGAACAAAAAATGTAAGCAACTTATCTTTAAAAAGGCTCTTCAATAATGTGATTTAAAACCAGTTTGGCTCAGTGGATAGAGCGTTAGTCTGTGGACTGAAAGGTCCCAGGTTCCATTCTGGTCAAGGGCCAGCACCTGGGTTGTGGGCACATCCCCAGTAGGGTGTGTGCAGGAGGCAGCTGATCAATGTTTCTCTTTCATTGGTGTTTTTAACTCTCTACCCCTCTCCCTTCATCTCTGTAAAAAAAGCAAAATATAAAGGTCATTTAATGTCCAATCATTGGTAGTGCTTAGCAATTTGTCATTTTTACTTTTCAATACATGGTACCTTCAATTTTTACTTTGTCAAAGCTATTAGTATTTTCTTTGATACTTCCATTCATTATTTATGTTTAGGATTCACCCAGAAATTATTTTTACATCTATATGTTCTTCCTCTCATATTATGCTTTCATATAAAATCGACATTCATAGAAGCTCTGGTTTTTTTATATATGAACAAGGGAAGGATCTCATTTTATTTATTTCATCAGTAAATCAAAAGTCCCTACAATATTATGGAATACATTCATTTTTTTAAGTCCATGAAGAAAAAAAATAAAACTTACAAAATTAAAGAGCTTAAAGAAGAATTGAGAGAATCCCATTTTGGTTGAGTAGAAGTAGGGAAAGGAGAAGAGTTGTTATGGAATCAACCTACACTGAATTGAAGCAGCAAGAAGGAAAAGAAAGAGCAGCACTCACAGGCAGCTGGCAATGAACCACATTCAGGAACAGACTTTTTCTCTTCTGAAATTTTACCTGGGCCAGCCTAAAGATGAGGCTGACAATGAGTCTTATTAGTTGTCTGACTCTTTAGAAAGCTAGAAAAACAATAATCAGTGAAAGCAGTGCAAAGCTTTTGCCAATGCAGTATCATAAGTGGAGAGAGAAGTATAGTCACAGTAGTCAGCCCACACCTCACAAAGTCAATAAGTAAACGATTGACTTATCTATCTGTAGTTGTAATCATTCCAAAATGTTAATGTTTCTCTCATTTTCTTAGCTACAAGAGATAAAAAAAATGAATTCAAAAGAACAGAAATAGAAATCACCTGTAATCCCATCTCCTGAAATAGACAGATAGTCTTAGCATTTGGCAGCTAGTTTTCCAGCCTTTTATAAACGTATTATTTTTACAAATATGTTATTCTATCTAATAAAAGGGTGATATGTAAATTGACCATCACTCAAACACACAACATGGCCCCCCCAATGTAGTCAAAGATGGCTGCCTTCATGTGAATAAAAGATGGCCACCAAAAGATGGCCAGCAGGAGAGGGCAGTTGTGGGTGATCAAGCCAGCAAAGGAGGAGACTTAAGGGAGATAGGGCTGGCAGGGGAGGGCAGTTGGGAGGACCACATATACAGAGGAGGGAAGTTGGAGGGACCCAAGCCTTCAGAGGAGGGCAGTTAGGGGCAATCAGCTGTCAGGGGAGCAGTTAGGCATCAATAAAGAAGGCAGGGGAGTGGCTTTGGGGTAAATCAGGCTGTCAGGCAGAAGTAGTTAGGGGCAATCAGGTAGATAGGCAGGTTAGTGGTTGGAAGCCAGCAGTCCTGGATTATGAGAGGGATGTCAGCCTGACTGTTTAAGCCTGATCTCACCAGGATTGGGCCTAAACGGGCAGTTAAACATCCCTCAAGGGGTCCCATATTGGAAAGCGTTCAGGCTGGGCTAAGGGACACATATCCCCTCTGTGCACAAATTTTGTGCGCTGGGCCTCTAGTTATAACATTAAATCACAAAAATTGTACAGAGATGCAATTAAAGAAAAAAGTTATCAAGAAAAAAAACAAAACAAAATAAACAAACAAACAAACAAACAAAAACAAAAGGACCAAGATTTGGAATGTAGTTAAAAATATAGAGGCCGTTTACTAAACACATGAGCCCAAAAATTTTACTCAAAACCTCTGCCAATCAAACTGAAATAAGAAATGTAATTGTTGTATAGTTTAAAACACCATTAGTTTAAAAATAAAAAGGGAAATAACATATCTCCCAGAGTTCTTAGAGAATGAAATGTTTTGTAATAGTTTTCTTATTTTTTAAAGACCCATAGATTACATTTACAGCCTGTTGAAACTTTTTAATATTTATTATAAAATAAGGTACTTGTAAAGAGGCCAGAAATTGATCATAAATGATTGACTCTGCATTTAATTAAAACAATAGTAAGGGATTGTAGTACACTTGAGAGTACAAGCCCTGATTATACATTCAATATATATGTATCTATATATACAGACCTCTTGATGTTTGAACAACAAACATTCTGGCCATAAAAATCATATTTGCTCTTGGAGAAACCCAGTATACAATTCCTATTACTTGGTTGTTGATTTCTCCCCAAGTCTTTGCCTAAGAACCTCATCACCATATATACCATTCAATAACCCTATTGAATATGGAGCACCATGTTGGTTACCAAACAATGAGATTTAAAACACATGTCTTATGTTCTCTAGCATCTTTATCATTTCATACTATCTAATAAAGAGGAAATATGTTAATTGACCATCACCCTCACAAGATGGCAGTGCCAGTCCCTTCAGTCCCACCAGGGCAGCTGGCACACAGCACAGCTGGGCCCACTCCCAGGTGCCTGGGGGACCCCAAGGCTCAGGCATGCCTCAAATGGTAGCTTTCCAGCCACCCAAGGCCACCTGAGGCTCAGGTAATCAGGATCAGCCAAGGCTTGCACTGCTGGTAGTGGCTACAGCAGAGGTGTAATGGGCACATCACCTTCCCCTGATTGCTGGGTTGCATTTCACCCCTGAGGGCTCCCAGACTGTGAGAGGGGGCAGGCTGGGCTTAGGACACCCCCCCCCACTGTATGAATTTTCATGCACTGGGCCTCTAGTTCTTCATAAAAGCATAAGTGTCAAGAGACTTAAGTTTGTTTGTTTGTTTTTTAAATATATTTTATTGATTTTTTACAGAGAGGAAGGGAGAGGGATAGAAAGTCAGAAACATTGATGAGAGAAAATCATCGATCAGCGGCCTCCTGCACGCCCCCTACTGGGGATGCAACCAAGGTACATGCCCTTGACCAGAATCGAACCTGGGACCTTTCAGTCCACAGGCCGATGCTCTATCCACTGAGCCAAATAGGTCTCTACAAGAGACTTAAGTTTTGAAATGTGAAAAACCTTGTGGATTTTCATGATGAAAGAAAAACAACAAGTATTATTTCCATTTTTTAAATTCTTTATTGTAAATAATACATATGTCCTCTTTCCACTCATTTTCCACCCAAAGCTTGCCCTTGCCCTCCAGCCCCAGCCTTCACCTGTCCCCTATTTTCTGTGTCCATTGGTTATGCTTACATATAGACAAGGTCTTTGGTTGATCTCTTACCCCCCAACCATCCCTGCCTTTCTTCTGAAGGCCAGTTCAAAGATTCTCTGTTTCTGAATCTATTTTTGTTCATCAGTTTATGTTGTTCATTATATTCCACAAAAGAATGAAATAATATGATACTTATCCTTCTCTGACATATGATCATGTAATTTTTGTCTTTCAGTTTGTTTATGTAATATATTAAGTTTATTGATTTGCAGATATTGTACCATCCTTGCATCTTGGAATAAATCAAATGGTCAAGGCATATGATCTTTTTAAGGTATTATTGGATGTGATTTGCTAATATTTAGTTGAGAATTTTAGCATTTGTTCATAAGGGAAATTCTCTTTCTTTGTAGCATATTTTCTGGTTTGGGGATTAGGATAATGCTGCCTTCATAGAAATACTTTGAATATGTTCTTTCCTCTTGAATTTTTTGTAAGACTCTGAGGAGAGTAGGTTTTAGTTCTTCTCTGAATGTTTGGTAAGACTCTTCTGTGAAACCATTTGGACCAGGACTTTTGTTTGCTAGAAGTTTTTGTTTTGTTTTGTTTTTTATTATTATTACTGTTTCAGTTTCCTCAGTTATGGGCCTATTTAGATTTGTTTATTCTTCCTGATTGAATTTTGGAAGATTGTATTTTTCTGGGAATATGTCCATTTCAGCTAGGTTGTTCAGTATATTTGAATAGAGTTGTTCATAGTTTTTTTGTTTGTTTGTTTGTTTGTTTGTTTAACATCCTTTGTATTTCTGTGGAGTTGCTTGTGATTTCACCTCTTTCATTTCTGCTTTTGTTTATTTGGGTCCTCTCACTGTGCTTCCTGGTGAGCCTGACTAGAGATTCATCAATCTTGTTTATATTTTAAAAGAACCAGTTCTTGATTTTATTGGTCTTTTGCATTGTGTTTTTGGTCTCTATGTCATTTATTTTTGCTCTGATCTTTATTATTTCCTTCCTTCTGCTCACTCTGGGCTTTTCTTATCACTCTCTTTTTATTCTTTAAGTTTTAGGGTTAGATAATTTATTAGCATTTTTTCTTGTTTTTGAGGTAGGCCTGTAAACTATGAACTTTCCTCCCAGAATTGCTTTCATTGTGTCCCATAGATTCTGTATTGTTGTGTTTTCATTGTCATTTGTTTCCAGCATCTTTTTTAAAATATATTTTTATTGATTTTTTTTACAGAGAGGAATGGAGAGAGATAGAGAGTTAGAAACATTGATGAGAGAGAGACATTGATCAGCTGCCTCCTGCACCCCGCCCCGTACTGGGGATGTGCCTGCAACCAAGATATATGCCCTTGACTGGAAATGAACCTGGAACCTTTCAGTTCTAATTTGCAGGCCAACACTCTATCCACAGATCCAAACTGGTTTCGGCAATCCAGCATCTTTTTTATGTTTTCTTTGATCTCTTTGATAATACAATCATTGTTGAATAGCATGCTATTTAACCTGCTTGATTTTTTTTTATTTTTTATTATAGTTGATTTCTAATTTTATGCTTTTGTGCTCTGAGAAGATGCTTGATATGATTTCAATCTTCTTGAATTTATAGAGACTTATTCTGTGTATTAATATGTGGTCTGCCATTGAAAATGTTCCATGTGCACTTGAGAAGAATATATATTCTGTGGCTTTGGAGTGAAATGTTCTGAAGATGTCAATTAATTCCACATGATCTTGTAAGTGGTTTAGGCTTGCAGTTCCTCTGTTGTTGTTGTTGTTTTCTAGAAGATTTATCCAGTGAAGGCACAGGGTATTAAAGTCCCTACTCTGATTGTATTGCTGTTGATCTCTCCTTTGATATCTTCCAGAAATTTTTTATGCATTTCAGTGCTCCTGCATTGGGGCCATATATGTTTACCAGAGTTATAGCAATTCTTTAATATTGTGAAGTTTCCTTCCTTATATCTTATTATCACCTTCACTTAGAAGTCTATTTTGATAAGTATTGATACACTAATGGTATTTTCATTTCCACTTGCATGAACACATTTTTCCTATACCTTCACTTTCAGTTTGTGTATCATTTGTTCTGAGGTGGGTCTCTTGTAAACAAAATGCATATGGGTTGTTTTCTTATCCACTCAGCCACACTATGTTTCGTTTTGTTTGTTTTGTTTTTACTAGAGGATGTAATCCATTTATGTTTAAAGTTATTATTAATTAGTGGCCTGGTGCACAGAATTTGTGCTCAGAGGGGAGGCATCCCTGAGCCTGGCCTGCACCCTCTCCAATCTGAGATCTTTCTCACAATCCAGAACCATTGGATACTAAGTGTTCACCTGCCTGCCTGATGGCCCTAACTGCTCTCCCCTCTAACTGCTTTATCCTCTTATCTGATCCTCCTAACTTTTTATCTGCTATCCCCTCCTGGCCTGATTCCCCCTAACTACCTATCTGCTCTCCCCTTCTCCTCTAACTGTCTATGTGCTCTCTCTTCTTCTCTGTTCCTTCAGACCTCATTGCAGGAATGCTGAAGGCTCTCTGCCGAGGCCCTCTGTCCTGATGCCCCTCTCCAGGCTGAGTAGTGCCATGGGCCTGTGTGCACCTCTACCAGGGGATGCCCCTGAGGCAGCCTCATATCCCAGTGGTGCAAGTCCCCCTACCCTTTCTCGCCCACCAGCTACTGTGTGCATGCAGCCAGGTAATGACTGTGATACTGTTAGGCATATTACCTCTTTATTATAGAGACCAGAGGCACAGCACATGAAATTTGTGCATGAGTATGGTTCCTAGGCCTGACTTGTGATCAGGGCCATCTTCCCCAACAGCCCCCAGCTGGCTTCAACCTGACCACCACTCACTCCCAGTTCCCTGTTCACCATTGGGTGATCTGTGCCTGACTGCTGGGAAAGGGGACCAAAAGATAGGCTATTTCTGCCCACTAGCCAGCCCCACCCCTATTGTGAATGGCCATCAGGCAATCAGAGCCTGCAGGCCAGGGAAAGGAATCAAGAGGTAGTCAGTGTACCTCATATGACTCGTCCAGTGGTCATTCTGGTCGACCTGCCATTAGGGTCAATTTGCATATTACCCTTTTATTATATAGGATAGATACTTGTTTGTTGCCATTCTTATTCTTTATGCTTGTGTTGTCCTTCTTCCCTTTCTATTTCTTCTTTTTACAACAGACCGTTTAGCATTTCTTTCATGGTAGGTGTTAATAAACCTCCTTAGCCTTTTTTTCTGTGAATTTCATGATTTCACCACCAATTTTGAATGATAGATTTGCTGGAAGGAGTATTATTGGATTCAGTCCCTTGCTTTGCATTACTTTGTATACTTCATTTCATTCCCTTCTGGCTAGATGTATTTCTGCTGAGAAATTATTTGTTAGTCTGATGGGAAATCACTTGTAGGTAACTTTCTGTCTCTCTCTTGCAGCCCCTAAGATCCTTAAAGTTTGCCATTGAAATTACTACATGTCTTGGTGTGGGTCTTTTTGGATCCATCTTGTTTGGGACTCTCTGCACTTGTGTGATTTTTTTCTTCCCCAAGTAAGGGACATTTTTTTTTTGTCATTATTTCTTCAAATAGTTTTTCTAATCCTTGTTCCTCTCCTTTCCTTCTGAAACCTCTATTATGTTTATGTTGTTTTGTTTCATATTGTCCCAAAGCTTCCTTAAACTCTTCTCCTGCTTGTTAATTTTTTTTTCCAATTGCTGTTCAGCATGGGTGTTTTTTCTACCATCTTCTAACTTTTGATATGGTCCTCCACTTCTTCTAGTCTACTGTTGAAACCTTCCATCATGTTCTTTGTTGCCACTATATTATTCTTCATTTCCTCTTGATTCTTACAAATGTTGGTGAATTTATCATCAAGATGGTTGAACATCTTTATAACCATTTCTCTGAATTATTTCTCTGACAAATTAATTACCTCCATTTCATTTAGTTCCTTTTCTGGTGATTCCTTCTTTGCTTTCCTTTGAGGATGTTTTTATCTCTCCATTTTGTGTTTTTTTTGTTTTGTTTTGTTTTTATGTTTTTTTGTTTGTTTGTTTGTTTTTTCTGGAGAACCTGCTTGGATTCAAGAGATAGAACCCCTAGTGGTCCAATACCCTAGTACAGTGGTTGGTAAGCTCATTAGTCAACCGAGCCAAATATCACCAGTACAATGATTGATATTTCTTTTGAGAGCAAAAATTTTAAACCTTAAAGTTCTTCCATTGCCACTTATTCAAAATAGACTCTCCCAGCTCATGGTATTTTGTGGAAAAGCCACATTCAAGGGATCAAGGAACTCAGTGTGGCTCACAAGCCGCAGTTTGCCAATCATTGGGTCTAGTGCTCCATTAGCCCAGATTCTGGGTCTACCTTGAATCTGATGTCTTTATTGACTTTGCTATGAATTGTACCCCCTTCTCTCACTGGTATGGTCCTTCCATTGTCTGCTTCAGTAATTTTGGGTTGGCTGGGCACATACTCTGGTATGTGACTCCCTTTGAGGGCCCAGAGCTTTCTGGCATGCAACTTGCTTTCGGGTCCTGGTACTCCAGCAGAGTGGCACCCTAGGACCCTCTGGCAGTGCAATTGTAGTGTTGTCCTGTGACCCGTGGGTGGGACACCAAGTCACACTGGCAGCACTGCTCTAGAGCCAGTTGAACTGATTACCAGATAGCTCTTGGTCACTATGGCAGCACTGATCTTGTGCCAGGTTTGAGGTGGTCACCAGGTGGTTTTGTGTCGCTACAGCAGTTCTGTCAGCATGGGATCCTAGGATGCTGTGTCCAGGCCAGCGGGTGATGAGACACAATGTTGGAGGTCTCTGGTGAGCACTCACTGCAGATGTCTGGTGTAGACAGTGCCTGAAAAGGCACATGGGCATTTCTTTAATTATTGTCAGCTGAGTCTGAGGCGACAGGCAGAGCTGCGTCTTGGTAACACATTCACCAAAGAGGCGGATGTGTTATCAGCACTGACTCTTACCTTTGCCCAGGTGTAGTGGGTCTTTGATATGTAAATCCAGTCAAGCACTGGGATTGCTTGGACCTACTCAAGAATGTAAATAATCTTCTTTGATCCTAACTTTTGCTAAAACTTTTTGGTATTTGGGGTATAAAATAAACTTGCTGTATCAACTCTGGGTCCCTGTCCTTCCATCATAGAAGATGGTGGTCCCACCTGGCCCCAGATTTTCTTTCTATTTTGTGTCTTCTCCCTTTTTTCTTTTTCTTTCTTTCTTTCTTCCTTCCTTTCTTTCTTCCTTCCTTCCTTCCTTCCTTCCTTCCT
>JAAGEH010000286.1:56020714-56059644 GCA_011751065.1 Lasiurus cinereus | reverse complement strand
CTTTCTTTCTTTCTTTCTTTCTTTCTTTCTTTCTTTCTTTCTTTCTTCTTTTTCTTTCTTTCTTTCTCAATCCCCAGCTCCTCTACTCAGGAACTGGACCCACTCTCTGTCCATGCTAGACACGGAAAGAGAGAAACACCTACAGTCTGGGAGCCTGCAGTGAGGTATCAAGTTGATAACTAGAAAGGTGAAGCAAAGTCCCCCCCCCCCCCTGGTGTTGTGTCTTGCAACACAAGAATGATATTCATGGACCAGAAGATTTAAGCAAAAGTATATACAATTGATTGTAAGCAGATTCAAACTCTCCTCATGGAGTGGGGTGCGGCCAATAATGGGCTGCTTCCCTTAAGCCTTGTGGTCCAGCGGTATATGTCTTCCTGATTGATTCACTCATTGTTCTTGCCCAGCAATGGACCTGAACTTTCTCTGTTTCTATGTATACATATACCATGTGCTACAGGCCCTCCTTTGTTTTCCCATGCCTCCTGCTTTGAGTCCAGAAACATTTTATTATTTCTGTTTGGTTGGTTTCTGTGACTAAGCTTGCTCAAACTGCTGTGTCTTCCCCTTTCTATGTTCCATCTGTCTTTGTTTTCCACTGGACCCCTGCCCTATGTGTCTGTGTTTTGAGTTTACCCTCCCAGCACAACTCACTGCGTGGGCATGATAGTGGTCCCAAATGGATTATGACTGGCAAGCAGCTTCTGGCAGAGGTCCATTGTGGTATTGGATGTTGATGTGGCTGTGCTCCTGGACTCTGCTGCTCCCCTCTACAAGATGGTGTGGCCTCTGTGCCAAAGCCACATCAGAATGGGAGTTGCCCTTGGCAGTAGCAGGGTCTCTCCATCTAGGAGAACCCAATCTGCCAGTCTCTGAGACTCCTGTGAGATCTAACTGTCCCTGAAATCACCTCCACACACACATCCATACATTCCTCCCTCACCTCTGAACTCTCTCTCTCCTTGCTGTGCTGCCAGCCACCATATTGGGTCTCCTACTTCCATTTTAAACCAGATTTTAATTTTTTGGATGAATTTTGGTGTTTGCTTATAAATAGAAAGACAACAGAAGTCATTTAATTATTTAATCATTTAATTATGGTAATTTTCAAAGTGGTAAAACTGATATTGTAAGAGGTAAAATAAATTGTTGAAGGTATACCTAGTTAGTGGAAGCATTAGCTGAAATATAGGATTGCTGAATTACACTGCTACCAATATGATGTTGTTAACATATTTCCAAAGCATGTATGACATTTATTTATGATGAATAAAAAATAGGTACTATACCAAATGAAAGTCAATATTCAAGTTTCCAAAAGTAACATAGGTACTATATTGGTTTTTCTAAAAAAATATGTGACAAGTCTATGTTATATTAATTAAAATAAAGATATATTATCTAAAAGAGCATAAACTATACCTAAAACCTCTCCTGTTGTGTATTTTTATTTAAAACTGAACATCTAGTGCACAATTAAATCGTGCAAGGTTAGGGTTCCTAGGCCTAGCTGCTGCATTCAGGACCATGTCTGCTGCTCAGCATCACTTCTCCACCTCTGTGGCCCCTGCCTCGTGAACCTCCAAGGCTCCTTAGCCTCAGCTGCCCATTCCCCAGGAAGCTCCATGCTCACAGCTCCCACTCCGGGAGGCTCATTGGCCTCAAACACCCAGCAAAGCTCCATGCTAAAACATCCCACCCAGTGAGGCTCCTCCACCTCAACCGCCTCATAGGGACATCTGTAACAGTGTTAACAATAAAACATAATTTTTACAAAGGTGCTTAATAAATAAAGGTGCTTAATAAATATTCAGAAAGGATTCAGCACAGAGGTGATTAATAAGTCCTTGAAGAGGTGACTATCTAAGGAATAATGTAAATAGGTATCTTGAGCTTCTGATGTGGAAGAGGAGGAGTCACAGGTAAGCAATGAGATAACTGGAGAAATTCACCCAGAGAAAAGAAAGAAAAAGAATAGAAACATTTCAAAAGAGAGAAAATAATCAGTAGTAAAAGAACAGAGATTTCAAGAGAAAATAAAATTTAGGAAAAGATATTGGTAAAGTTGTAATTAAAAGCCTTTGATTTTGTCATTTTCATGACAACCAAAGACACCAAAATTAGGGGTTACAGAGGACATGTTTGTAGAATAAAGCAGCTCACTAGGCAAAAAATAAATAAATAAATAATTCATGAGATTTCTTTTTAAGAACTAGGAACACATGTAAAATAAAAGAAAAATAACTGCTGATTAGCTAAAATGTGAGAAAACTAGTGGTTTTGTTTTATTGGTTTCCATATCTAGTATTTTCTTTCTTATTTTTAATATATTTTATTTTTAAAATTTATTTTTATGTAAGGTTCTATTAATATTATTTTGGAGTAAATTGTGATAAAATGTGTCATTAAAAGCTGTATTTTATATTTATAAAATGTTTTATTTATTTATTTATTTATTTTTCCATATTGCCCTCCCCACCCCCCAGTACATGCCCTCATCCATCTCTCCCTCCCTCCCCCCACCCCACACCTCCCTCCTGCATTGTCCTGTATCCACTGGCTATGCCTACACACATGCATACAAGTCCTTTGGTTAATCTCCTACAGTCCCCTCTGCCCCAACCTCCCCTGCCTTCCCACTGTAGCTCAAGAGTCTATTCATTGCTTCTTTGCCTCTGCATCGGCTTCCCCTCCACACCCTGATTCTTGTCTTTAAAAGCATCTTGCTCCTCTAGGTTAGAAATAAACCCACCAGAGCAAAAGAAAAATGATTGAGTCCCAATTTCAATGTCCAATATCTTTGAATCCCAGTTTCAATGTCAAACAGTTCCTTATGTGTACATGTCATCAATGGTAACTGGATACTGGACAAATGGTGGCGATGCGGGTCCAACCATCTCTAGTTTGGTTCTGGGCATCCTGTAGTGATGCTCAGCTGTTAACTGCTCACATGGCAAGGCGTCCTCAGAGTCTTCCATCTCTGGACTATTTCTTCTCTTGCCTTCGTGGTTGTCGCAGACCTGTCAGTTCCTCTCTGTTGCAGGAGTCCACTTGGTCTTGGAGTTGTTTTTTGAAAGTATATAAACATATTCTTGACCAAGAGTTAATAAAGGAATCTCATCTATAAAATTGATTTGGAGTCCTTTTTATTTTTGCCTATCCGCTTTTTCTTTGGCTTATTTTGACACCATGTGTGTTTTTCATGGGTATCTTGCTGTTAGTATTACAAATGAAAATTAATTTTCTAAAGTGAAATTTTTTCTTATTTATTACAGAGAGGAAGGGAGAGGGATAAAGAGTTAGAAACATCCATTTGCTGCCTCCTGCACACCCCCTACTGGGGATGTGCCCGCAACCAAGATACATGCCCTTGACCAGAATCGAACCTGGGACCTTTCAGTACACAGGCCGACGCTCTACCCAGTGAACCAAACCAGTTTTGGCATATCTAGTATTTTCTGATCCTTTTTGTTTGCTGATGAGTAGGGAAGAAAGCAAATGGTAAGGCACTTTTCAGCTTCTAAGAAATCAGAAATTAATGGGAAGTGTTATATAAAGTAGTCATAAGAAATAAACATGGGAGAGGAGAAGATGGAACGAAGGAAAAAAGAAATATGAGGAAAGGGAAAATTTTGAGATTCTTTTGCATAAAGAGCATGAATGTAAGAAGAAATTATATGGTTTTAATCTATACTATTATAATTTTACAATATAAATATATAATTATCTATTAAATCTATGCTTTTTGGAGAAAAATGCATTTGGGACAAATGAAAATAAAAATAGTGGCCTGATGCATGAAATTCATGCATGATGGGTATTCTTCAGCCCAGCCTGCACCCTCTCCAATCTGGGACCTCCCTCTCAGAATCTGGGACTGCTAACTCCTAACCACTCTCCTGCCTGCCTGTTTGATTACCCCTAACTGCTTCTGCATTCCTACTTGATCACCCCTAACCACTCTCCCTGCAAGCCTGCTTGCCCTCAATTGCCCCCCCCCTTTCTGGCCTGCTTACTGCCTACTGACCCCCTACTGGCCTGATCACCCCTAACAGCCCTCCCCTCCTGGGCTGATCCCCCCCCAACTGGCTCTGCCTCAGCTCCACTACCATGGCTTTGTCCAGAAGGATGTCTGGAAGGTTTCCTGGAAGGTCTCCCAGGTCTAATTAGCACACGAGAAACCATACAAATACTAGAGGAATCCACAGGCAGAACAATCTAAGACATATGCCAAAAGAACTTCTTCACTGATACTGCTCCAAGGGCAATGGAAGCTAAAGTACAAAATAAACAAATGGAACTACATCAAAATAAAAAGCTTTTTCACAGCAAAATAAACCATCAACAAAACAACAAGAAGGACCACTGTATGGGAGAACATATTTGCAAGTGTTAGCACTGATAAAGGTTTAATCTCCAACATCTACAGCCAACTTATACAACTTAGTAAAAGGAAGATAAATGATCCAATAAGAAAATGGGCAACGGACCTAAATAGAACCTTTTCAAAGGATGACAGAAGGAAGGCCAAGTGACACATGAAAACATGTTCAAAGTCACTAATTATCTGAGAGATGCAAATCAAAACAACAATGCTATACCATCTCACACCTGTCAGAATGGCAATCATCAACAAATCAACAAATGACAAGTGTTGATGAGGATGTGGAGAAAAAGGCCCCCTTTTGCACTGTTGATGGGAATGCAGACTGGTGCAGCCACTGTGGAAAACAGTATGGAGTTTCCTCAAAAAACTAGAATTGGAATTCCCATTTGATCCAGCAATCCCACTCTTAGGAATATATCCTAAGAAATTAGAAACTCCAGTCAGAAAGGATTCATGCACCCCTATGTTCATAGAAGCACAATTTACAATAGCTACAATTTGGAAACATCATAGGTGCCCATCAGCAAATGAGTGGATCAGAAAACTGTGGTACATCTACACAATGGAATTCTCTGCTGCCATAAAAAAGGAAGAAATTCTTACCATTTGTTGCAACCTGGTTGGAACTGGAGAGCCTTATGCTAAGTGAAATAAGCCAGTCAGTGAAGGAGAAACACCACATGATCTCACTCATTTGTGGACAATAAAGAACATTATAAACTGATGAACAAAAGGATAGATACAGAGGCAGTAAAGCATCAAAAGGATGGTGAAATTATAGAAGGAAGGTTAAGGAGAGGTGGGGTAGATAAGAGATCAACCAAAGGACTTGTACACATGCATATGAGCATAACCAATGAACACAAGACATTGGGAGGTTAGGGTATGCCTGGGAGGTGGGGGCAATCGGAAGATATGTATACATGTAACACATTAATAATTTAAAAATAATAATTAAAATAATTATGGTTTATTAAACATAACTAAGTATTAAGCTTTGTCATGAGTGTGTTCAACCCAGGTCAACCATCACTCCCAGAGTATATCCTCATTATAGAAACCTAGTGAATAAACCAAAAGAACTCAGAATAGAACTTCTGCTTTTTTGGGGTGAAAGTAACAAGATACTGAAGTTTAAAAAAAACAATCACTGCCAATCCCCTTTCTTATTTTATTTTATAGACCTAACACTCTGTCCTGGCAGTGCTAACATATTCTATATGTAGTGCTAACATATTCTATATAAGTTCCTTTTAAATACATCCATAAAAATTCATAGCTTCCATTTTCAAGTACTCACAATTTTTATAGGCCTTTGAGACCCTAGATGTTAAATATAGATGCATGCTTATGCACTGAAATCATGCTTCCAACAAGGCAGGAAGAAGTTAATAAAGGAAAGTTACAGCAATATCAAATTATCAACTTTTTCATGATCTATTCTATTTATTCAGTATACATTTTTAACTATAAAAAACAGTTCATCACAATATTTTCAATAAAATTTCTGCAAAATTAGATGATAACAAGACCATGATATTTTAAATTGAGTGAATTTGATGATAGTTAAGAATTAGACTCCCAGAGGAATACTTTATGTCACAAGCTATGAACACTACTGTTTAATGTAAACTCATGCTCTATCTGCTTCCTTTTCCATTTCTTGAATTTCCTAAACAATTTTTCATGCACACTTTTCAGCTCCATGCTGTGTTTTCTATTTATTGAATACATTTCTCACTTCAACATTTTTCCACCTGAGCTGGCAGTTGTGGCTTTATGGCTGTATTCATGCAGGTCTCCCTATATTATGAACTTCATATTTTTTCATTTGTCTCATGCTTCAGTTCTCCAGCCTGGTAGGCCCTAAAATGTGCAAACTGTGAGGTGTTTTGAGGCAACCATTGCTATTCTAGGCCATGGACTTGTCATCAATTAGATTAAATCATTGGTTTACAAAGATAATGTTTTCTCTCTACTTCATATAAAAAAAAATAAAACAATTGCAAAAAGGAACCAAACTGTGCTAGGAAGCAAATTACTTTACATGGGTAAGCAAACATCTTCTGATCATAAATGAAATGTATTATTTAGGTCCATTTTACTACACCAGTTTTGAAGTAATGTGAATGGTATGAGTTACTACAAGTAAAATAAGGGGGCAAAATAACAATAGTTAACTTGTCTTTGTTTCTTTACTTTAAATGTTAAGAAATCCACTTTGAGTCTTCAAAATCATGCAATATTCTATTCTATAAGTAAAAATAAGCCACTTGAATGGTATCTAAGGGTTCTTATTTTTCCAATATCTCAAAATTCTATACTTAAAAAAGTTTATTAGTAGGTGAGTGAAAAACAAATCCACAATTCTAAGTCATGTAATTTTGCAAAGTAGAAAAATATATAAAAGTTGTTCATTTCGATATGGAAGAAGGTGGTAAAACAGGGAACAAAATGATATATTTCAGCTCATTAATAAAATCACAGGACTTTATATATTTAGAAGATTCTAAAACAAACTTTACCTAGTAAAGTTTCCCATACAAGAATTTGTATCCTAAAATCATAAGTGATGAAGACCATATTCTACTTTCTTCGACAAGTGTTTTTTTCTACTTTTCTCTTTATCATCATATGAATTTCCTTCTAATTATTTTATTGTCAACACAACTAATTAAAAACATGTTCTATCACAATATTTTTGATGCAAATGTAGTTCATAATATTATAAAAATGTCAGAAATGACAGAACCAGTTCCTTTGATGCAAAAATAGTATTTATATTTTCTGCTGGCAGATGCATTTGCCAGGAAATATCTAATGCAACAAATTTAAGCAATTTAACCATTATGGTAAATTTGTCCATTTTTGCTGTCAGGTACAATACCGACACTTAACCTGAGTATAGAGAGACACATGGCTAAACTTAACAATGAAAGATACCCAAATCATTAATGGTTGTCAAATAGATGTTTTATAGGCTTATGGTATGAACATATATATGTATAATTTAGCTGAAGGAATAAAATCAATATTGATGAAAAGTCATTTCAGTTCTTTGATTCTGAAAGAAGGTAATATTAGTATAGTTTGCTTTCGCTGTTAAATGTGTTTTAGAAAGTTAATGCATAAAATATACATGAATCAGCCAAATGTTATTTAACCTTATCAAACACAAGTCAGCTTCATTATAGCAACTGATTAAAATGTTCTTCAATGGAGCAGGTGACATACTGGACACACACAAAAATTGATACAGAATTATAGTGGCACTGTGTAAATAATCTGAATGTGACCTATGAGGCTAAAACCTATAACTGGAGTGATACTTCAAAGCAATGACTACTTTTTCAATGCAATTTTGCATAACCAGATAGAAAATTGACTTTGTTGGGGTTTATTGGCCAGGAACAGCCCTCCAAAAGTGCTGTTTTCAACAGCTGCTGGTACATTTTTGTTCTACAAATTAGAGGCTAAATCAAAGCATTAAAAAACATAAAGGGTAATTTAGTGTTAAAACAAATACTTCAACTGAATCTATTTCATAGTGAATTAATAACACAGATTTACACAGAATGTAGACACTGTGGTTTTTTAAGGTTTAGAAGAAAATATTTTGCTTACAAAATATAAAATCCTTAGGCTATCTATTTTTATAGGTTGTTATTTTTAGCTATACAAAAAATGTCTACTGTGTAAATTCTAGAAACTTACTAACTTATTGGCTGTTTAAATTAAAAATTTAATTTTTACCCAAACTAAGAATATTTACCATGATTCCAGTGGTAAAATCAACACACAACTAAACCACTAAACTCAGCTATACTACATCTTAAGGGCTATATAATAATTGCTTTAGATACATAAGTATTTTGTCTATTATTTTGATATAGAAAAATGTACACACATGCCATATTGAAGATTTATGTATATGCAGTATACTTGCCTAAATATTATTTACCAATAGTTCTTTTCAAAGATGAAAATATGATACATTTATAAATTGAAAACAGATAAAAATGCAACTTTACAAATGCTACCCAATGTTAATATGAACAAAGATAAATAATTCAAAGAATTAAAGATGGTGACTTTTTTTCTTAATTCCTTAGAAATATGTACAGATATAAGCTGTTCTTTATTCTAAATTGGAAGTTAACCTAAGTTTTAAAATTAATTATAGTGCATTTGAAAAGTCACCCAGCAGATGCGTTAACTAGATTCATCCTATTTGTTTTTACTAAATTTGTAATACTATCTTAGTTCAGGACCATCTTAGGAATATCTCCAAATGTATTCCAAAATATACAAGTCATCCAAAAAAAGTTAGGTTTTTCCAGAAAACATTCCCAAGTATTCTTTGGAAAAACTAAAAACAAATTTTATATTGTTTCTTTCATTAGCATATTTAGTCATATATTCAATAAATACTTACTAGTGTAATTATGTTTATTTTGCTTTTAAATATTTAAGACTATGCATATTTAAAACTTTATTTTATTTTAAAAATCATGTTGACACTAAATATATCATCTAAATTAATTTCTTTGTTGAGTCAATAGGCACAGGCATTGAAAGTAATTAATGCCTACTTTACTTACATAAGAAAACAGATGCTGCCAATGCAATCTGGTGAAAAGCACACAGAATACCTGAGTTCTGATGTAAACAGAATATCCAGTTTGAAAATAGAGAATATGTATGTCCTAAATATTATAATAAGTCCTCCTTCTTCAATAATTTTACTGAAGTCTCCAGATGAGAAACAAAATATTAATTTTATTCAGCCTTTGGCATTATTGCCTGTTAAGGTACTCACTAAATCACTAACTTTACTGACATTAGTATTACATTTATGCTATGAAAATTTAGAACCCTTGGGTATAGGGTTCAGTTTGTCATAAGTATAATCAATTATTCTTAAATGATTAATTTGCCATAATAGAAAAAAATGTTTCGGGCAAATGAGGCTCCTGTGCCAGCTAGTCTACCTTAAAGTTATGGAAATACTCATGAAATTATGCAAATTAATTGACTCTTTCAATGTTGCATAAAATGCTACTTCTAGTACAGTTCATGGAACATTAGGCTGTTCATCCAGCAAAAAAATAAAAAATAAATAAAAAAGGAGGGCGGCAAAAAAGTTGCATTTCAGAGGATGAACTCTTACAAGCAAAGCATTATGGTTGAGGATATCACAACTACAATCTATTTTTTCTACAAAGCAATTGACTTTCAACCATTATACACAGAACTTTGGCTGTTTATAACAAATTTTTCCCCAAGCAATGGCAAGAAAAAGTCAGCTATGTGTTGAGGGTTTTCCCTCCTCTTAATAAGAAAATAAAAGAGAGTAGGGGGAGGAGATATTTACTGTTCAATCACACTAATTAAAAATATTGATTCTGAAATTTAGTAATAAAAATTTGTACTGAGATAGGATCTTTAAGTGCTCCCAGCTCTAGCTGTTTTGGCTCAGTAGACAGTGCATCAACCTGTGGACTGAAGGGTCCTGGATTTGATTCTAGTCAAGAGCATATGCATGGTTTGCCAACTGCATCTTGAATGGGGGACCTGTATCTCTCATCATTAATGTTTCTATCTCCCTCTTTCTCTCCCTTCCTCTCTCAAATCAATAAAAATATATTTGTAAAAAGAGCTTCCCAAAACATGATATGGTATAATAAAAACCTCAGAGTTAAAATTATGCCAAGTTAGATTACTTACTAAATAGTAAAAATCTGTGATAATAGAAAAAGAAAACAATAAAAAAAATACTGATTTCAAAATAATTATCCTGTCCAAACACATTTCACTTAGACAAAAGTGGTATAAGAAGCCATTGTTCTTTAATTAGCCCTTCCTCACACAAAGAATAGTAAATTTAGAATGTCATTGTATTACTAAATTTGGTGACACCAATGCATTCCCATTTTAAACTACCTCTAGCAAATGAGTTCTATAATTAAAAATATTAAATAATTATATTTTTGCCCTATACAGTTATCAGACTTACTGTAAGGAAATAATGAAATCTTGCATGTAAATATGAGGGTTGAATTACAGGGTTTCCACCAAAGAAAGAGGCCATCCTCTGATTTGTAACCATGCTTTCCCATTAGATAAATGGACTCATGTAACCAATTATTATCATTTGAGGCAACTCCAGCCTTAGTTATGTATTAATTTTCAACTTTCCTCCATCCTATATAGTAAAAGAGTAATATGCAAATTGACTGTACCTCTACTACAACCCACAAGACTCATCCACCAGCCGATCAGGAGTGATTATGCAAATTAATCCCACCAAGATGGCTGCAGCCACAGAGCGAGCAGGAGGCTTGGGTTTCCCTGGAAATGGAGGAAGCCAGACTTCCTGTACACCTTGGCTGGCACAAGCCTCCACTCAAGGCTACAAAGTTTTAATTATAGAAGATAAATAAATCCCAGACACCAGAGCTTTCACTTGGGTTGCCAGGGGGCAAGGCAGGCCTGCAAACCATCACAGGCCCCTCACCCAGGCTGCCCCATGCCCCAAGGGAACCCTCTCCCTGAACTGGGACACCCTTCAGGGCAAACAAGCTGGCATCAGGCCTCTATCCTATCTAATAAAAGAGTAATATGCAAATTGACTATCACTCCAACATATAAGACAGCTGCCCACATGTGGTCAAAGGTGGCTGCCCCCGTGTAGACACAAGATGGCCTGGGAGGGATCAGGCCTGTAGGGGAGGGCAGTTAGGGGTGACCAGGCCTGTAGGGGAGGTCAGTTCTGGATGACCAGGTATGCAGGGGAAGGCAGTTATTGGCAATCAGGCTAGCAGGGGAGCAGTTAGGAATCAATCAGGCTGGCAGAAAGTGGTTAGGGGGTGATCAGGCTGGCAGGCAGAAGCAGTTAGGGACAATCAGGCAGGCAGAAAGGTGAGAAGTTGAGAACCAGCAGTCCTGAATTGTGAGAGGGATATCCAATTGTCTTTTCAGACTATATCCAAGTAGAATCAGGGGTAAATGGACAGTTGGATATCCATTGAGGGGTCTCAGATTTGAGAGGGTATAGGCTGGGATGAGGGACACACACACCTGTGCATGAATTTCATGCACCCGGCCTCTAGTCAATAATATTAAATTAATAAACATATCAAAACACTGATGTTATAATAATATCTATCTCTCAGAGTTCTATTGTTTTGGCTTTTCACAATTTTTTAAATACTACTTTAAAATTAACTATTGTCCATGGCCAGTTTGGCTGTTGTTAGAGTATCAGTCAGCAGACTGAAGGGTCTTGGGTTTGATTCCAGTCAAGGGCATGTACTTTGTTTGCAGGCTTGATCCTGACCTTGGTAAGGGTGCATGTAGGAGACAACCAGTTGATGCATCTCTCTCATATAGATGTTTCTCTATCTCTCCCTCCCACTCTCCCTAAAAATCAATGGAAAAAATATCCTCAGGTGAGGATTAACAAAATAATAGTAATCATTTACTTATAAAATTAAAATAATTTATAATATAGAATATAATAATTTTCGTTCAGAGTCTCCAATCAAGATGAAAGAGTAGATAAAACCTCTGCTTGCCTTCTCCAATAAACACATCAAAATTACAACTAAACTACAGAGAAACCATCCTATATAATAAAAGCCTAATATGCTAAGTGTTCCCTCATCCATTCAATCAATCAAAGCATAATATGCTAATGATGGAGACTGGCCTTAAGATGGTGGCTGGCAGGACAGAGGTGAGGGAGAGGAAGTGAGTGAGGGTATGAGAGGAGAGTGTGTGGATGTGTGTGGTGTGTGTGTGAGTGAGTAAGAGACAGTTAAATCTCGCAGAAGAGCAGGGGCTAGTAGTCCAGGCTCTCTTGGAAAAGGAGAGACTGCCACCACTTGGGCACCCCATGGACTGTGGGACAGCCACAGAGCTCATGCCATCTTGAAGGGAAAAATGGCCTTTTTTTTTAATGAACTCATCAGCACCACAACCCAGACAGGTCCTGGAACTAGCCCATGATCCAGCAGCCACTCAAGCCAAAATCCTGCTGCCCAAGCTGCAGACCCACAAACCCTGGAACCTCCACCTCTAAAGGAACACCACTCAGAAGCAGTAAGTGCAATCTCCCTCTCCCCAGTGGCAGAACTCTGGTCCACATTAGCATGTTTCCAGCACGCAGATAGCTAAGGCACTCTATTCCCTAGGCAGTGCCTGGGAGCCACTAGAAGCCCTTACAAGTGTGATTTTGTACAGACAAGGAAGCACAGCCCCAGAGTAGAAATTCAGAATTCCCTCTTCCTGAATAACTACCCACATTTACCCCAGCAGCTCAACCTCAGTACCAGGACCCCTCAGAGCAAATCAGAACATTGTGCCAGAAAAGGCTGCTGCACACAGGAACAGGACACCTGAGCCCATCTATCCACAGTGAGCTTGGGGAGCAGTTGTGAGTCTCTGCTGGGTGTGATTTGGCACAGAAAAGTGTGCTATGTGCTGCAGGATAAATTTGAAGTCCCTCTTCCTGAATAACTGCCCACATTTAACCCAGTGGCTTAACCTCAGGGCCAGGAACCCTCAGAACATGTCAGAACTCTGAGCTGGCAAAGGCTCATCCACAAAGTAACAGGACGCCTGAGCCCATCTCTCCATAGCGTGCTCTAGGAGCAGCTTTGAGGCTCTGCTGGGTGTGATTCGGCACTGACATGGGCTTCCTGCCCTGCAGTAGAAATTCTGAATTTCCTTTTCCTGAATAACTGCCCTTATTCATCCCAGCAGCTCAACCTAGTGCCAGGACCCCTCAGACAACTTCAGAGCTTGGAGCCCAGCAAACGCACCTCCACAGATGCAAAGTTCCAACAGGCAGGCACCCTGAGCCCATCTACCCACAGGGTAGTCTTGGGAACCACTGTGAGCTCTCCCTTGGTGTGATATTAAACAAACCAGGGTGTACACCCCTTAGAAGTAGAAATTTTGAATTCACTTATCCAGAATACCTACCCACAGACACCTCAATTACATAGCTACACTGCCAGGGAGTGTATAAGTGTGCATCAGTATACATCACTGGCAAATTTACTGTGGGTGCTTCTGTGAGCTGCCACTGGGAGTAAGTGCCTATCCACAACAGGTGCAGCAGCAAAAGCTGAGTCTGCCCACCACACAACTACAGAACTCTGGGCACCACAATTATGCCTTTCCAGAGTGTAGGCCCCCTGAGCCACATCACCCTGAGAGATGGTTCCTTGTTGCCAATGCAAGTCCCCACTGAGCACACGTGATCTCAATTAAGGGAGCAAAACAGCAAAAATAGGGAAACTCCCCGGCATGGCTGCCTACATCAATACAGCACAGTTATGCCTCTCAAACTTGTAGGCCTACATCAAAAGAACCCAAATAGCTCAAGTAAGGAGCTACAATAGATTAACAAACACAGAAGAACTGAGAGAATAAACCAGTTACACCATCCCCCAAAAGAACCTGGGTAGAAAAGCAATTGGATATACAATTAAAATATTACAGGAAAACATGGGAAGGGAAAAAAAAAAGCAATCCTCAAAGGAAAGATAAAGTGGAATCACCAGAAAGGGAGTTAAGTGAAATTGAGGCTAGCAGCTTACCAGAGAAAGAAAAAGAACTTATAGTAAAAGTTTTAAAGATGTTTAAATGGCTGGATGACAAATACACACAACTCAATGACAAATACACACAATTCAATTAGATCCATAGGGAGCTGAATGAGAATGTGAAAAACATGAAAAGAAACCAAGAGGAAATTAAGAACGACATAGCTGCAATAAAGAACGCAATGGAAGTCTTAAACAGTAGACTAGGAAAGGCTGAGGACCATATCAGCTAATTAGAAGACAAGGTAGGAAAAAAACACACAAACATAGCAGCAACTGGAAAGAAGTTTTAAAAAGCAAGAAGAGAGCCTAAGGAAGCTTTGGGGCAACACAAAATGAAACAACATTCGCATAAATGGGATACCAGAAAGAAAGGAAGAGAAGCAAGGAATAGAAAACCTGTTTGAAGAAATAATGACAGAAAACTTCCCTGATATTGGCAAGAAAAAAAGAAAAAAAAACATAAAGTACATAGATCCCAAACAAGATGAACCCTAAAAAATCAACACCAAAACACATCATAATTAAATTGGTGAATGCTAACTTCAAAGTAAGAATCTGAAAGGATATGAGAAAGAGACAGAAAGTTTCCTATAAGGCATCCCCTGTTAGGATATCAACATATTTCTCAAGAGAAACAACCCAGTACAGAAGGGAATGGAATGAAATATATAAAGTGATGCAAAACAAGGGACTGAACCCATGAATGCTATACCTAGCAAGGCAATCATTCAGAATTGAAAGTGGAATCAGGAGCTTCACAGACAAAAAAAGGCTAAGAGAGTTTATCAATACCAAGCTAACAATGCAAGAAATGCTAAAGGGACTGCTGTAAAAAGAAGAAAGAGAAAGGCAAGAAGAAATACAAACACTAAGGAAAAATTATGAAAACAAACATGCACATGTCAATAATAACAAAAAACATACAGTGGTACCTCGAGATATGAGTTTAATTCGTTCAGTAACCTTGCTCATATATCAAGTTGCTCGTATCTCAAAGCAAATTTCCCCATTGAAATCAATTGAAATGCCATGAATCTGTTCCAGCCCCCCAAATTCCACACCATTTGTTCTTCTTATGTGTTTTTGAATAAGAAATGTATTTATAAATGACAAATATTCTATAAAAACATAATAAAAGAGAACGTAAAGGAATAACCTGGTTTTATAAAGTGTATTTACCTACTCGTTACACTCTTAATGCTGCACTTTATCCCTAAACTGAATGTAACTTAACTAATCTTCACTGAACTTAATTGCTACTGGTTTTGCATTTTTGGCCAATTAAAAAAAAAAAATGTGTCCGAGGTTTGCCTCTTCCTCCCTATCAGAATGTTTCTGAAATGGGTGAGGCAAGTTTCATTGAACAGCTCCGATGCACAACCAGTAGCAACTTTTTCGAGGTGTTTATTTTCCACGAAGTGTGACGCCTTCTCCCACATTCCTAAGATCTCCTTTATCTCGCTTGTAGAGATCTCCTTCACCTCTGGCTCCTCCTCAAAACCAATTTCATGGAGACCCTCCGCATGTTGCTGAGACTGCAACTCTTTTAATTCCTCCATGATGAGTTCCAGAGAGTGTCCCTCGACGAGATCATTCACATCTCTCTCATCCATCTCCAGGCCCATGGATTTTCCCAGAGACACTATCTCCTCCTCCACTGGCACCTTGGGTTTGAATCCTTCAAAGGTCCTTTAGGCTACAGCCTCAGGCCACAGCTTCTTCCATGCAGAGGTCAAAGTTCTCATTGTAACACCCAGCTAGGCCTGATCAATAATTCTGAGGCATGTCACGATGTTAAAGTTATTCTTTCAGAACTCTTAAAGGGTGAGGTTTGTGTTCTCCATCACCTCAAAGCAGCGCTGGAACAGGTGCTTGATGTACACCTTTTTAAAATTAGAAATCACCTCCTGATCCATGTAGGAGTGGTTTTGGGAGGTAGGTAGACAACCTTTATAAACTTGAACTCTTCGAGGAGTTCATCTTCAAGGTTTGGTGGGTGAGCAGGAGCATTGTCGAGGACGAGGAGGGCTTGCATGGTTAGGTTGTTTTTCTATAGATATTTCTTAACAGAAGGGCCAAAAACCAGGTTTACCCACTCCAAAAAGAACTGCCTGGTGACCCATGCCTTCGGGTTTGCCCTCCACATAACTTGCAGTTCATCTTTTAAAATCTTATGTGACTTAAAGAATATGGGGTTTTCTGAATGGTATATGAGAAGAGGCTTGATCTTGCAGTCACCACTCGCATTGGTGCACAGTACAAGAGTTAGCCTATCCTTCATGGGTTTGTGGCCTGGCATTGCCTTCTCCTCTGCCATTATGTAAGTCCTATTCAGCATCTTCTTCCAGGAAAGGCCTGTCTCTTCACAGTTGAAGACTTGCTGGGGGATATATCCTTTGGCTTATATTAGTTAGGAAAAAGTTTTTAATCCTCAGCTGCCTTCACATCCAAACTTGCTGCCTCACCATGCCTGATGATGGAGTGAATGCCAGACCTTTTCCTGAAGTTATCAAACCAGCCTCTACTGGCTTTAAATGAATCTTTTGATACTTCTTCCATGGAAATGCACGGGGTCTGCTCCAGCAAATCACGATAAATCGCTCGCGCCTTCTCGCATATGATGCCCTGTGTTAATGTATCTTCTTTAAGCTGCTTCGCCGTCACTCACACCATCAGTAGATTCTCCATCTTTTCATGGAGAGAGCTATGGAGCTTAGAAATTATTGTAACACCCTTAGCTGGCATTATACCCTTTATCGACTCCTTCTGTTTAATCACAGTACATATTGTTGAAGTACTATGTCCGTACTGCCTCGCCAAGACAGCCACTTTCACACCTTGCTCATAATTTTCTATGATTTCACACTTTAATTCAATAGACATCATCCTCTTCTAAGCACTGACCTTTCCATTTGCTTTCTTTGGACCCATGGTTATAAAAAGAAATGTGATAAAGTATGTAAATGCACAAAAGATGCTTCGACAATGAGGTAAACAAGCACACTGACTGAGGTATGGGAAACTATGAAATACTAGAGTTGTGGTAAACTGGTGGGTCGTGTGCAGCTGGCCAACACAGGCAATTACTCCTGTCTCAAATGTGGCTCGTATTTCAAAGCAAAAAATCCCTTGCTCGATGGCTCATGTCTCAAAAATCTCTTAGGTTAGGGCACTTGTATCTCGAGGTACCACTGTAAATTGATTAAATACACCAATGAAAATACATAGGGTAACTGAATGGATAAGAAAATTGACCCACCTCAGAGCAAAGTATTCACACAGACTGAGAGTGAAGGAATGGAAAAACATATTTTTTCAGGCAAATGGAAATGAAAAAAAGCTGGAGTGGCATACTTATATCTGATAAAATAGACCTTTATGTAAAAGCCATAACAAGAGAAAAGGAAGGGCACTACATAGCACTAAGGGAGCAATTCAACAAAAGGATATAACTCTGGTAAACATATATGCACCCAATTCAGGAGCACACAATATACATAAAAAAACTCCTAGAAGATATCAAGGGAAAGATTGATAACAATACGATCATAGTAGGGGACTTTAATACACCACTAATATCACTGGATAAATTCTCTGGATAAAAATTCAGAAAAGAAACAGCAATTCTAAATAACTCACTAGATCAGATAGATCTAACTGACATCTTCAGAGCATTTCACCCCAAAGCCATGGAATATACATTCTTCTCAAGTGCACATGGGACAGTTTCAAAAATAGACCACATATTGGGTCAAAAGCTAATCTCCCCAAATTCAAAAAGATTGAAATTATATCAAGCATTTTCTCAGATCACAATGGCATAATACAGTGGTACCTCAAGATATGAGTGCTCTAACATACGAGATTTTTGAGATACGAGCTATCGAGTGAGTGATTTTTGCTTTGAAATATGAGCAACATTTGAGATAGGAGTAATCGCGCAGATTGGCAGGGTGCACATGACCCACCAGTTTACCGCGCCTCAAGCATCTCATAGTTTCCCACGCCTCAAAGTTATGGAACAAATTAAACTCGTATCTCGAGGTACCACTGTATTAGAAATAAACTACAATAAAAACAGTACAAAAAGTAGAAACAATTGAAAGCTAAATAGCATGCTATTAAACAATGATTGGGTTATCAATGAAATCAAAGAAGAAATTAAAAACATCCTAGAGATTAATGACAATAAAAACACAACAACTCAAAGGCTATGGTACAAAATTAAAGCAGTCCTGAGAGGGAATTTTATAGCTCTACAGACCTACCTCAAAAAAATAAAACAAAACAAAACAAAAGAAAAAAAAAACAAGAAAAATGGAAATGAATCATCTAACTCAACAATTGAAAGAAATAAAAAGAGACCAAAAAGAAAATACCTCAGGAAGCAGAAGGAAGGAAATAATAAAGATCAGAGCAGAAATGAATGACATAGAGACCAAAAAAAAAAAAAAAATCAACAAAACCAAGAACTGATTCTACAAAAGTATAAACAGGATTGATGAACCTCTAGCCAGGCTCACCAAGAAGCAAAGAGAGAGGACCCAAATAAACCAATCAGAATTGAAAGAGATGAAATAACAACAGACCCCACAGAAATACAAAATATTTTTAAAAAATACTATGAACAACTCTATTCTAACAAATTACACAACCTATAGGAAATGGACACATACCTAGAAAAACATAACTTTCCAAAACTCACTCAGGAATATTCTAAAAAATCTCAATACACTGATAACTATGGAAGAAATTGAAGCAGTCATCAAAAAGCTTCCAGCAAACCAGAGCCCAGGGCCAGATGGCTTCATAGGGGAGTTTTACCACACATTAAAGAACAAATTAAAACCTATACTCTTGAGACTATTCTAGAAAATTCAAGAGGAAGAAACACTTCCAAATACCTTCTATAAAGCCAGCATCACCCTAATACCAAAACCAGATAAAGAAAACACAATGAAAGAAAATTATGGACCAATATCCTTCATGAAAATAGATGCCAAAATCCTCAACAAAATTCTAGCTAATTGGATTTAGGAGTACATCAGAAATATCATACACCATGACCAAGTACATTTATACTGGGGATGCAAAGATGGTACAATATTCATAAATCAATTAACGTGATACTGCATATAAACAAATTGTGAGATAAAAATCACATAGTCGCTGGAACCAGTTTGGCTCAGTGGATAGAGTGTCAGCCTGCGGACTGAAAGGTCCCAGGTTAGATTCTGGTTGGGGACATGTACCTTGGTTGTGGGCACATCTCCAGTGTGGGGTGTGCAGGAGGCAGCTGATTGATGTCTCTCTCTCTCATCAATGTTTCTGACTTTCTATTCCTCTCCCTTCCTTTCTGTAAAAAAATCAATAAAATATATTTTTAAAAAATCACATAGTCATATCAATTGATGCAGAAAAATCATTTGACACAATCCAATACCTTTTGTTGATAAAAACTCTCAGCTGGGTGGGAATAGAAGGATCATACCTCAACATAATAAAAGCCATATATGACAAACCACAGCAAATATCATACTCAATGGGCAAAAACTAAAACCATTTCCTCTAAGAACAGGAACAAGACAAGAATGCCCACTCTCACCACCCCTTTTCAACATAGTGCTGGAAGTACTAGCCATTGCTATTAGACAAGAAAAAGAATGAAAAGGCATCCAAATTAGAAAAGAAGAAGTAAAACTATCCTTATTTGCAGATGACATGATACTTTATATAGAAAACCCTAAAGACTCCATCAAAATATTATTAGACGTACTAAATGAATTGGCAATGTAGCAGGATACAAAATTAATGCCAAGAAATCTATGGCATTTCTATACACCAATAATGAACTTAAAGAAAGAGAGACTAAAACAGCAATCCCACTTACCAATCCACCAAAGAAAAATAAGATACCTAGGAATAAACTTAACTAAGGAGGTAAAAGACCTATTCCTGGAAAACTACATGACACTGAAAAAAGAGTTAGAGGAGGACATAAACAAATGGAAGAACATACCGTGTCCAAAGGTTGGCAGAATCAACATCATCAAAATATCCATAACTACCCAAAGCAATCTATAAATTCAATTAACTTCCCATTAAAATACCAAAGGCATATTTCACAGACCTAGAATGAACTTTCCAAAAATTCATCTGCAATACAAAAAGATACTGAATAGCTGTAGCCATCCTGAGAAAGAAGAATAAATTAGGTGGGGTCTCAATAAGGGATTTTAAGCAGTACAATGGTACCTCGAGATACGAATGCCCTAACATATGAGATTTTTGAGATACCAGCCGTAGAGTGAGCGATTTTTGCTTTGAAATACGAGCAATATTTGAGATAGGAGTAATTGCACGGATTGGCCGGCTGCACACGACCCACCAGTTTACAGTGACTTGAGCGTCTCATGGTTTCCCATGCCTCAAGGTTACAGAACAAATTAAACTCATATCTCGAGGTACCACTGTATTATAAAACCACTACCCTGATATAGGCACAAGATCAAACATATAGATCAATGGAATGGAATAGAGAACCCAGAAATTGACCCAAACCACTATGCCCAATTAATATTTGACAAAGGAGGTATGAATATACAATAGAGTCAAGACAGTCTCTTCAACAAATGGTGTTGGGAAAATTAGACAGATACATGCAAAAAAATGAAAGTAGATCACCAAATTACACCATACACAAAAATAAACTCAAAATGGATAAAGGACTTAAAAATAAGATGGGAAACCATAAAAATAACTAGAGTAATGCACAGGCAGCAAAATCTCTGACATATGCCAAAGGAACTTCTTCACTGATACTGCTCCTAGGGCAATGGGAAATAAAGATAAAATAAACAAATGGGACTACATCAAAATAAAAAACTTTTGCATAACTAAGGAAACTATCAATAAAAAAACAAGAAGCCCATTGCATGGGAGAATATATTTACCAATGATATCAACAATAAGGGTTTAATCTTAACATTTACAGAGAACTCATACAATTTCACAAAAAGAAGATAAACGACCAAATTAAAAAATGGGCAACTGATCTAAGTAGGCACTTTTTGAAAGAACACAGAAGGAAGGCCAAGAGACATATGAAAACATACACAAAATCACAGAGAGATGCAAATCAAAATGACAATGTGGTACCATCTCACACCTGTCAGCATGGCTATCCTCAACAAATCAACAAATGACTAGTGTTGCTGAGGATGAGGATACAAGTGATCTCTTTTGCACTGCTGGTGGGAATGCAGACTGGTGTAGTCACTGTGGAGAACAGTATGGAGTTTCCTCAAAAAACTAAAAGTGGAACTCCCATTTGATCCAGTGATTCCACTTCTAGGAATATATCCCAAGAATCTAGAAACTCCAATCAGAAAGGATATATGCACCCCTATGTTCATAGCAGCACAATTCACCATAACTAAGATTTGGAAACAACCTAAGTGCCTATCAGCAGATGAATGGGTTAAAAAAACTGTGGTTCATATACACAATGAAATACTGTGCTATGGTAAAAAAGTAGGAGCTCCTACCATTTGCAACAACATGGATGGAGATGGAAAGCATTATGCTAAGTGAAGTAAGTCAGGCAGGGAAAGATAGATATCACATGATCTCACCCATTTGTGGACATAAACTGATGAACAAGAACAGATCCAGAGACTGAGAAACGTTGATCAGAACTTCAAACCTTAGGGAAATTGGGGGTCAGTGGGAGCAAGGGGGAGAGATCAACAGAGGGACTTGCATGCATGCATATGAGCTTAATCAATGGACACAGACAATGGCAGGATTCGCATGAGTTGAGTTGGGGAGTAATGGGGGAATATGGACACATTTAAAAAATAAATATTAAAATAAATTATAAGGAAAATTAAAAAATTAAAAAAATATTAAACCTAATCCATACTAGTGGTGACCATAACCTTAAGAGAACTTGTTTCATGTGAGGAAGATATTTAAATGAGCTCTCTGTAGCCTGAAAATTTTTTGGGAAGGAAATAAAGAGAAGTTTCCTTTAAATGTCCTAAGGATTGTAATTGAAAGTCAATGTATTTGACCTCTTGACCTAAAGTAAGTAATTTGTGTTTTTGCCTCCCTGACAAAATCTATATAAAGTTATGAAAAGAAATTGACAGCCAGTTTGAAATTAAATTGTCATGGCCTAGAGCAAAGAATACCTGTACATGATATTATTCTACAATGTCATTATAATTTTTGATATTTCACAATAGCATATTTATCCCAAATAAACTTACAAACTTAATTTTTTGAATGTTTGGCAGGAATTTAAAAAAGGACATGAAAGGATTTAATCCCTTTCAGAAGGAATTAAGGCACTGGGAAGACACTTGAGCATTTTATACTGGCCCCTCTTACCCTTTTGCCCTCAGCTGTTGCCTGAGCTTTCTATTCATGCTGAGGTTGAAGCCTTTTGGTGGCTGGTACCAGGAATCTGTCTCTTGCCTAATGTTGTGACTGGGCCCTCCCTGGAGCAGGAACCTGAGTTCCCTGAGACATGTGATCAGTGCCAGAGCCCCACCAGCAGGTGAGGAAATTCCAAGGCAGGTGCTTGCCGTAGAGGACACGGGGGCATAGGCTACCAAGGAGACAGAACTGAACCTCACATCAACCTGCTTGGCCTTGAAGGATTACTGGTTAGTCAGAGACGGGTATGATTCCTCAGGGAAGAGACAACCTAGGACAGGCACAGTCACAGAGGGGCAATTAGGAGAGAACTTGGGGGTCAACAGAGGTGGGGCACAGACCTTCACCTTCCCAACCTTGCAGGGGCCTGAACTCTCACCCCTTCTGAAGGAGGTCTCCTGCCCCCATGGCTGCTTTGCTTCCCATGCTCAGCCCAGATAGGGATTCAGGCAACAGATTGAGATTTGACCAACAGCAGCTGCCCTAGACCTAAATCCAGCCTAGCACCAGGAATGCTCAGGCCTACACAAGAATGCAAATAATCCTTTCCAATAATATTTATAGGGTAATCTAAGATTGTTGGTAGAGTATTAAATTTGAGAGTAAAATAGTAATCAAGTTTTCAGATTAATTTAAATTGGCTAAGTAAAATAAGTAAATATTCAATAAAATTTAATTTTACTGATCCTAAAGTATTAACTAAAATTTCTATTGGTAGTTCATCTCATGGTAAAATTGCTTAACATGCAATAAACCTAAAGCAGTCATATATTTGTGCAAAAAATAAAATTTAAAGTTATCAATATTGAATTAAAAATTTACAAAAGCCTCCATTAATCAAAAAAGGGGGCATAGTAGGGTAATATCAAGTAAGGAAAAATAGCCTGTAAGTAAATTACATGTAGAAAATTTTTACTTTAGAGAATTATTTTCATTTGCAATGCTAACATGACAATCATGAAAAACACACATGGTGTCAAAATAAACCAAAGGAAAATAGTTTGGGCAAAAATAAACAGGATCCCAAGTCAATTTTATAAAAAATACTCCTTTATTGACCTTTGGTCGAGAATGTGTTTATATACTTTCAGAAAACAACTCTAAGACCATGAGGACTCCTGCAATAGAGAGGAATTGACAGGTCTGCTCCAACCAAGAAGACAAGAGAAGAAACAGTCCAGAGATGGAAGACCCTGCCTTGCAATGCTAGCAGTCAGCAGCTGTGCATTGCTACAGGTTTCCCAGGACCAAATCAGAGAGGGTCAGACCTGCATTGCCACCATTTGTCCACCATCCAGATACCATTGCTGATGTGTACACATAAGGAACTGTTTAACATCCGAACTGAGACTCAAAACTGATGGACATTTAAATTGGGACTTGAACATTTTTTGTTCTTATAGGTTTATTTCTAGTCTACAAAGGCAAGATTTTTTAAAGAAAAGAATCAGGGGACGGGAAATATATATAGAGGTAAAAATCATTGAACAGACTGTCAAACTACAGAGGGAAGGCAGGGTGGTTGGGGGAGAGGGGCTGTAAGATATCAACCGAAGGACTTGCATGCATGTATATAAGCATAACCAATGGATACAAGACACGGGGGAAAGGGAGATAGGTAAGGGCATGTGCTGGAAGGTAGGGGAGGCTGTGTGGAGGTCAATGGAAAGAAAAAAAAGGAGACATATGTACTACTATTTGTAATACGTTAAATAATAATAAAAAAAAGCCTAAAACAGTTAAAAAAATTGTTAATGATACTCTAAGGCCGCTCAACCACTCGCTATCATGTGCACTGCCCACCAGCGGGCAGGCAATAGTCCAGTAGACCATTCATTATGACATGAACTGACCCCTAGGGAGCAGAAGCTCTGACCAGTAGGTTAGCTTGTTGTTGGAGTCTGGCTGATCGGAATTGAGTGAGACAGGCCAGACATGGTCTGGAGCCCTTCCATTGTCCCTCCCTAGCTAGCCAACCTCCTGTGTTCCTCCTCAGCCCTGAACTTGCACCAGTAGGTTCCCTCAGCCTGGTCTGCACTCCTCACAATTCAGGACCCTTGGGGGATGTTGGAGAGCTAGTTCTTGCTCAATCCCAAGGGTCAGGTCAAGGGCCTCACTGGTGCACAAATTCATATACCAGGCCTGTAGTTATTAAGAACTGCCTGTAGTCTAGTTGAAAAGAAATCCTTAAACAAATAATATACAGGAGAAACTGCATGGAGACTGGTATGTGAGGAGAGATATATAAATGCCTGGACTCACTACACATATGGCTGTTAAAAATTGGGAAGGAGCTCCAGACTCACACTGGGATCCTCCACTCCAGGATCCTATTGCCAGAAAATAAAGTGCCCATTAGTTCTGTCTGTGAAAATCATTAGAGATCAAGGATAAGTGATATGAAGGGCTCCCTGGGTCTTAGCATCACCCACTCTGCGCTCTAGCACTAGGACAGTAGCTTAAATGTCAACATGGACATAAAGGGAGGAACTGAATTATCTTTCTCAAGGCAAGAAATAGAGAATCACATTTCTTTCAGAGAGAAGTGGTATAAGAGGCCAATGTTCTTTGATGAACCCTCCCCCACACATAGCTGGTATACAGATGTCATATCTGAATTTCCATCAGTCTGGCTAACATTCTTATACCTTCCTCTGGTCCCTGTTGATTCCCTGGCACCATGCATGTGGTCTCACCCAAACCTCTTCCAGTGGCTTTTCCATGCGAATAATCTGTGTTGGCTCATGCTACAGATGTTCCTAAATGTTCTGAAAGGTTCACACACTCCTAACAAATAGCATCTGGCCTCCTCATGCCCCTAACCTCTTGATAAGCACCCAGCCAACAGTAGCAGCCAGCCTTAATTCACAACTTAGCCCTCCAGGCATCTCCAAGGCCAGGATAAGTGGAAACCGTGTGAATATCACATTTTTAGTCATACAAAGTGGCCCCATGCAGGTCACAGGCAGTGGCTAACACTGGCCTGCATTTTCCAAGAGGTCCTAGAACCAACAAACCCCATATCCAGCTTCAGACCACATCAAATCACCAAAAACTAATTTTTCCAAGAATGACACACTCAAAGAGCAGACTCAGCAAGGACCAGAGCCCCTCTACTGTGAATTTGGATCTGTAGAATCAGTCCTTGAAATAACAGATTCTCCAGTGTCATTATAACCAGCCCTCACAACTAATCAGTCTGAATGAGAATCATTCTCTCCCAGTGATGTGCCAACAGTAACCAAGGCTGATAATGTGCCAACAACAATAGGAGGCTCCATATTCAACCAACAAAAGGGACATGCCTGAAACAATCCACTGGGCCCCACAGGATATCTACTACATAAGACCACTCTAGCTAGACAGGGAGAAGCAGAAGCTTTATCTAATATATAGAAACAAATACAGGGAAGGAGCTGAAAGGAGACAAAGAAACATGTGCCTAATGAAAGAAGAGAACAAAACCTTATACACACACACAAGAAATAAGTAAGTAAGTAAGAAAGTAAATAAATAAATAAATCTAAACAAAATGAAGGCAAGCAATCTATCAGATGCAGAATTGAAAACACTGGTTATAAGCATTCTCAATTATCTAAATGAGAACTTTAACAAAGACATAGAAAACATAAAACTGGAGATAGAAAACATAAAATGAATCAGTCAGAAATAAAGAATGCTATAATTAAAATGGAGAATATATAATAGGGAATCAAAAATACATTAGATTAAGCATAAATGATTTTTTCCTTTATTGATTAAGGTATTACAAATGTTTTCTTATCCCTCCATTGTCCCCACACCCTCCCCAATCCTGCTCTTACCCTCACTCCCTGTTGTCTGTGTCCATTGCTTATGCTTATATGCATGCATACAATTCCTTTGGTTGATCTCTCCCCCTTTAACCCCCACCATCCCCTACCTTCCCTCTGGGGTTTGAGCATCTGATAAATACTTCTCTGTCTCTGGATCTATTTTCGTTAATTGGTTTATGTTGCTCATTATAATCCACAAATGAGTGAGATCCTATGATATTTACCATTTCTGACTGACTTATTTAACTTAGTATAATGTTCTCCAGCTCCATCCATGCTGTTGTAAATAGGAAGAGTTCCTATGTTTTTACATCAGCATAGTATTACATAATGTAGATGTACCACAGTTTTTTAATCCACTCATCTGCTAAAGGGCACTTAGACTAATTCCAAATCTTAGCTATTGTAAATTGTGCTGCTATGAATAGGGGTGGGTATATCCTTTCTGACTGGTGTTTCTGGTTTCTTGGGATATATTCCTAGAAGTAGAATCACTGGGTATAATGGAATTTTCATTTTTATAATTTTTGAGGAAATTCCATACTGTTCTCCACAGTGGCTGCACCAGTCTGCATCCCCACCAGCAGTGAAGGAAGGTTGCTTTATCTCCTCATCCTCTCTGGCACTTGTCATTTTTTGATTTGTTGATGATAGCCATTCTGACAGGTGTGAAATGGTACCTCATTGTCATTTTGATTTGCATCTCTCTGATAATTAGTGACTCTGAGTATGTTTTTATATGTCTCATGGCCTTCCTTCTGTCTCCTTTCAAAAAGTATCTATTTAGGCCCATTGCCCATTTTATTGATTGGTTTGTTTTTCTTCCTTTTGTTCAGTTGCATTAGTTCACTCTAAATGTTGAAGATTAAACCTTTATTGGAGATATCATTGGCAAATATGATATCCCATGCAGTGGCAAATATGATCTTCCTTGCAGTAGATTTTTTAGTTGTTTTCTTGATGGTTTCTTTTGCTGTGCAGAATCTTTTTATTTTTATGTAGTCCCATTTTTTCTTTAGTTTCTATTCCCCTAGGAGCAGTATCAGTGAAGAAATTGCTTTGGCATATATCTGATATTTTGTTGCCTGTGGATTCCTCTAATATTTTCATGGTTTCACATCTTACCTTTAAGTCTTTTATCTATTTTCAGTTTATTTTTGTGTATGGTGTAAGTTGGTGGTCTAGTTTCATTTTTTTGCAAGTATCTCTCCAGTTTTCTCAACACCATTTATTGAAGAGACTGTCTTGACTCCATTATATGTTCTTGCCTCCTTGTCAAATATTAATTGAGCATAGTGGTTTGGGTCTATTTCTGGGTTTTCTATTCTATTCCATTGATCTATATGTCTGTTCTTGTTTGGAGAACAGTGGCTTTCATCTTGATATTTGGTATCCTACTTTATTCTTCTTTCTCAAGATCACTGCAGCTCTTTGGGGTCTTTTTTTTTTATTCCAGATGAGTTTTTTGAAGAATTCTTTTCAGATCTGTGAAATATGCTATTGATATTTCAATGGGAAGTGCATTGAATCTATATGTTGTTTCTACCAATTAATTAACATGGTATGTTCTTGCATTTGTTTATGTCTTCCTATATCTCTTTTTTCAATGTGCTATAGTTTTCTGAGTAGAGTTCTTTTACCTGCTTAGTTAAGTTTATTCCTAGATATCTTAATTTTAATGGTACAATGGTAAATGGAATTGTTTTTTTTTTAATCTCTCTTTCTGTAAGTTCACTATTGGTGTATAAAAATGCCATAGATTTATTGGCATTAGTTTTGTATCCTGCTACATTGCCAAATTCATTTATTAAGTCTAATAATTTTTTGGTGGAGTCTTCAGGGTTTTCTATGTACAGTATATTGTCTTCTGGGAATAATGACAATTTTACATCTTATTTTCCAATTTGAATGCCTTTTATTTCTTCTTTTTGTAAATGGCTATGGCTAGCACTTCCAGTACTATGTTGAACAGGAGTGGTGAAACAGGCATTCCTGTCTTGTTCCTGTTCTTAGGACAAATGGTTTTAGTTTTGCCCATTGAATATGATGTTGGCTGTAGGTTTGTCATATAAGACTTTTATCATGTTGAGGTATGATCCTTCTATCCTCACTCTGCTGAGCATTTTATCATAAAGGGTTATTGGACTTTGTCAAATGCATTTTCTTCATCAATTGATATGAATATGTGCTTTTTGTCTCTCAATTTGTTTATGTAAGCATAGAAGACAAGGACAAAGAAAACATGCAATCAGAAAAGCAAAATGCAAATATATATTACCTAATAATAGACAAACATATAAATTGACTGTACCTCTGATACGCCACCAGACAATCAGGAGTGATATGCAAATTTACCCACCAATATGGTGGGTAAATTTGCATACAGAGGCTGGGTGGGCAGTGCCAGGCCCTATCTGCAAAGTCCTATTTCACTGGGGGCCTAGGGAGGCTGGGAGGGAGGTGCAAGGCCCCAACTGTGCAGTCCCAGTCCATCGGGGGCCCAAGGAGTCAGAGCATGCAGCACCAGGCCCCAACTATGGGGTCCAAGTTCATCAGGGGACCCAGGAAGGCAGGGTGGACAGTGCCAGGCCCCACCTGCAAAGTTCCTTTCCATCAGTGGCCAGGGAGGTAGGGCGGGCCACACCAGGCCCCGCCCACAAAATCCTGTTCCATCAGGGGCCCAGGGAAGCGGGAAGGGCGGTCCCAGGCCCTGCCCAAAAAGTCCAGTTCTGTTGGGGGCCTGGAAAATCCAGGTGGGCAGTGCAAGGCTTTTAGGCTGATGTAGGGCATGAGGGAAGGCCCACATTTTCTGCTGTTTCTATCAACACAATTGTCTATTTATTGTGCATGAATTCTTCTGCCCCCTTTACAAGGACTCTAAATTCCCTTGGGGATTGATTTTCAATGATAGTTGTTCATGAGAATTACTTGAGGAGTGTGTGTGTGTGTGTGTGTGTGTGTGTGTGTGTGTGTAAAATATTTCATACAACCAGTCTACCCCTTCAGAAATTAGTGTTCCAATTCTGTTCAATTTCCATAGATTCTGATTTTGTTGATTTGGAGAGTATCCAGGCAACAGTAAATTTTAATTTTCCCTGAATGATTCTAACCTGTGAATTAGAGCCACTGTTTATATTTATGCAAACACAAAAGCCAAATGTCCAGGTAAAATACAGAAATCTCAATTATACACCTCATTAAATGTTTATTGATGTCTACACCCAGGTAGCCACCATCCAGAATGTTCTGTTGAATCTTTCTCCAATAGCAATAAAGGCAGAACCAGCTACTTATATTGGAAAGAGGAAAAAGAGAAAACAAAGGAGAATGGGGTGGAATATGTAATAATACCTCAAAACAGTACCTCCCAATAATTTTATTTGTACCTCAGATTTTAAGCTCTTACTCATCTGTGTAGTTTAAGGGGCCTCTTTGACAAGCTCAAACATACCAACATTCACATTCTAGGGGTGCCAGAAGGAGAAGAGAGAAAACAAAGAATTAAAAAACTCTGAGGAAATAATGACAAAAATTCCCTAACTTGGCAAAAGAAACAGACATACAATCCCAGAAAGCACAGATAGTCTCACACAAGATGAACACAAAGAAGACCACATCAAAACACAAATTAAAATTCCAAAAGTTAAAGACTAAAAAAAATCTTAAAAACAGCAAGAGGAAAATAGATATTTACTGATAGGGAAACTCCCATAAGACTGTCAGCTGATTTCTTAACAAAAACAAAAAAAATTGCAGGCCAGAAAGGAGTTAAAAGAAATATCCAAAGTGATGATAAGCAAGGACCTACAGTCAAGATTACTCTACACCGACTAGTGAATATGGCGGCGGAATAGATGGACGCGTCTGGAGCTTTGTCACTGGGCAGAGGGAGAGAGAGCAGATGAGAGTCGTATGGGGAGTGTTTGTTGGCAAGTTAAGAGTCTGTTATCCTCCAGGAAAAGGCTGGGAACTGCTGGATGGGGCTCTCTTGGCCAGGCAGCCCCACTGCCATGGGGTTTTTGTCAGCCGGAGCCACCAGCACAAACACGGAGACCGCGCCATCTTGCAGAGGGAGGTGGATGTCTGTGGAGGTCTGAAAGCTGCGGCTGGCTGAAACACCCACCAAACAGCCAGAGACCCAGAACACTGCTCTCCAATTGGCACAGACGCATGGTGGATTCAGAGAATCACACAGCACAGGGAAAGGTCAGATTTTGCCTGGGATAAGGTGAGGTCTCCTGGCCCTCAGAACAGAGACACGCACACTGTGGGAGCCAGGCTGCAAGAAAGCTGCCTCTGGAGAGGTCCTCGGAGGTAGGCAGGGCATGATCCCTAAGTGTGGAAGCAAACTCTCGGAGTTGTTGACAGAGGGGAGCTCTAGAAAACAACTCATTTTGATCTGAGGCAGAAGGACAGTCGCCTGGGAGTTATTACAGTGTTCCGACTGCAAAATCCCCACAAACTGGCTTTGAGAAACACAGAGTAGCAGAATCTGAGCACAGCCTAGAGAGGTCCTGTGCTATGTCTCAGAGATCAATTCCGAAACACTGCCACTCAGTGAATGATGCACAAATTGACTCTCGCATAACCACAAAAGAATAAAGAGATTAAAACAGCAACAGTGCAACACAGGGAACTGCAGTACCTTCCCTACTGGGAAACAGGAGTGCCAAGCAGAATAATAGTGGAAGTGAATGACCACTCTATTTTTTTTTCTTTTTCTTTTTTTAATTTTTTTTTTAATTTTTCCTTTTTACTTATTTTAATTAAAGACTATTTTTTTCTTTCTGCCTCAATTGATTTTACCTTTTTAATTGTTACATTTTTGTTTTCAACTAGTATTGTTAATTACTACTAGTATTTTACCTTTTTGGACATTCTATTTTCAGCTTTCCTTTAGTATAATTTTACTCCAAGTCAACTATACCTTTATGTCAACACTTTTCTCCTAACTTTCACCATTTTATTGTCTTGTTTCTCTTTCCTTTTTCCAACTTTAGTTTCCTACTATTCTTTCTCTTTACCTGGTTAAAATTTCACCCCACTTATATATCTAATTTCAAATCCCCTCCTACAAGTCCATACAAACCTCTCTCCTCTTGTCTTCACTAGCCAAAAAGTTGTTTTTCTCTAGGTCCTTTTGTTAGTATTTACCTGAACAGTGATTATATTGAGATATTGATTTTTTGAACTTTTTTGTGACATTGTTTTAGCGTATTCTACTTGTTTTATTTTGCTTTTTGCTTGCTTTGTTTTCTACCTCTCTTTTCCCTACCCTCCCTCAATACGAGTTGTTATCTGTAGTTTGTATTAATCTCTAGGTACTGGTTGCTGGCCTTTATTGGGAGTAGTGACTGTTTTATTGGAGTTTTCTCCTGACATCTATATTTTGTTCCCTTTTTCTCTCTTATCCGCTTTCTTTTCTCTCTGACTTTGTTTCTCTTTCTCTTTTATTTCTTTTTCTTCTCATTTTTTAAAAATGTTATTTTATTTTATTTTTATTTTATTTATTTTTTTACTTATTTCTTCGTCTCCCAATTTGATTTGGGCACTTCTTTCCTTTCTTTTCCCCTCAATTTACTCTTCCTCTTACTCTACATACCCCTAATTTGTCTTTCATTGGTGGTCACCTTATTGGTGATTATTAACATCGTGAATACATTTCTGTTCAGTGCCTTGTGTGCTGTACTGAGTCGTGTTGTAGTTTGTGCCTTTGAATCAACGTAGGAGAGAAAACAACATAACCAGACACCCGAAGAAGAAAAAACAAGGGCAGAAGGAGAAACAGCCCACATACGACAGATAGGCAGGTATCACCAGAAAAGGAAGTAAACGAAATAGAAGCAAAAATAAGCTGCCAGAGAAAGAGTTCAGAGAAATTATCATAAGGTGGATGAAAAGAATGGAAGACAAGTTCGACATTGTGAGTAAGAGCCAAGAGGAAATGAAGGAGAAGGAAAAAGAAATGCAGAAGCAGCAAGAAGAAATGCAAAAGAAGCAGGAAGAAATGCGGAAGAACCTAAAAGAAATTCAGAATAATCAAGAAGAAATGAAAAATGACATCACTGCTATAAAAAACTCAATAGAAAGCATCAAAAGTAAACTAGAAGAAGCAGAGGACCACATCAGTGAGTTAGAAGACAAGGTAGGAAAAAAATACCCAAATACAGCAGCTACTAGAAAAAAAAGATAAAAGCAAGAGGATAGCCTAAGGGAACTTTGAGATAACATGAAACAAAACAACATCTGCATAATTGGGGTTCCAGAAAGAGTGGAAACTGAACAAGAATTAGGGAACCTGTTTGAAGAAATAATGAGAGAAAATATCCCCAATATAGGAAAGAAAAAACCCACACAAACCAAGAAGCTCACAGAGGCCCAAGCAAAATTAACCCCAACAAAGTGACACCAAGGCACATTATAACTAAATTCGCAAACACCGACATCAAGGTAAGAATCTTAAAAGCAGCCAGAGAGAAACAGAAAGTTACCTACAAAGGAACCCCCATAAGACTAGCTACTGATTTCTCAACAAAAACTCATCAGGCCAGAGGGGAATGGAATGAAATATACAAAGTCATGCAAAGGAAGGATCTGAATCCAAGAATACTGTAACCTGCAAGACTCTCAATCAAAATTGAAGGTGAAATCAGAAGCTTCACAGACAAAAAAGGACTAAGGGAATATACTACCACCAAACGAGCAATGCAAGAAACGTTAAAGGGTCTGCTGTAATAAAAAGAAAGAGGAACTAAGAAAGAACTCGATGGTAAGGACTAAAATGGCAACAGATAAGTACTTATCAATAATAACTTTAAATGTAAATGGATTAAATGCTCCAATCAAAAGACATAGTGTTCCAATTGGATAAGAAAACATGATCCATATATCTGCTGTCTACAAGAAACCCACCTCAGGAAAAGAGATCCACACAGATTGAGGGTGAAGGGATGGAAGATGGTATTTCAGGCAAATGGAAATGAAAAAAAGCTGGGGTTGCAATACTTATATCTAAAAAATTAGATCTCAAAGTGAAGGACATAACAAGAGATAAAGAAGGCCACTTCATAATACTAAAGGGAACAATCTAACAGGAAGAAATAACTCTGGTAAAACTATATGCACCCAATATAGGAGCACCTAAAAACATAAAAAAAAAAACTCTTGAAGGATATTAAGGGAGAAATTAACAGCAATACAATCATAGAAGGAGACTTTAATACCCCACAGTCACCACAGGATAAATCCTCTAAACAAAAAATCAGCAAAGAAACATGAATCCTAAATGACTCACTAGACTAGATGGAATTAATTGACATCTTCAGAACATTTCACCCCAAAGCCACAGAATATACATTCTTCTCCAGTGCACAGGGGTCATTTTCAAAGATAGATCATATGTTGGGTCATAAGAAGAGTCTCTTCAAATTCAAGAAGATAGAAAACATATCAACTATTTTCTCAGACCACAGTGGCATAAAACTGGAAATCAACTATAATAAAAACAATAGAAAGAAATCAAACACATGGAGACTAAACAGCATGCTATTAAACATTGATGGGAACCCAGAGAGATCAAGGAAGAAATAAAAAACATCATGGCAACAAATGACAATGACAACACAACAATACAAAATTTATGGGACACAGTGAAAGCAGTTTTGAGAGGGAAGTTCATAGCCCTAAAAGCCTACTGCAAAAAACAGGAAACATTGGTAATAAATTACCTAACCCTACAACTCAAAGAGGTAGAACGAAAGCAATAAGCAAAGGTCAGTGTACGCAGAAGGAAGGAAATAGTGAAGATCAGAGCGGAGATAAACAACTTGGAGACCAAAGAAACAATTCAAAAGATCAACAAAACTAAAAGCTGGTTCTTTGAAAGGATAAACAAGATTGATGGACCTCTAGCCATTCTCACCAAGAAGCAAAGGGAGAAGACCCAAATACAGAAAATCAGAAATGAAAGAGGACAAATAACTACAGACCCTGTGAAAATACAAAGGATTGTTAAAAAACACTATGAAAAACGCTAATCCAACAAACTGGACAACCTGCAAGAAATGGACCTTTTCCTCGAAAAATATAACCTTCCAAAACTCAACGAGGAGTATTCTAAACATCTCAATAGTCTAATAACTATGGAAGAAATTGAAGCAGTCATCAAAAACCTTCCAGCAAATAAAAGCCTGGGACCAGATGGCTACACAGGAAACTTTTACCAAACATTCAAGAAAGAATTAAAATCTATCCTCCTCAGAATACTCAAAAATATTCAAGTAGAAGGAACACTTCCAAACAGCTTATATGAAGCCAGCATCACCCTAATACCAAAACCAGATAAAGACAACACAATGAAAGAAAATTATAGGCCAATATCTCTCATGAACATCGATGCCAAAATCCTCAAGAAAAATTCGAGCAAATCGGATCCAGCAGTACATCAGAAAGATTATACTCCATGACCAAGTAGGATTCATCCCAGGAATGCAGGGATGGTACAATATCCACAAATTAATAAACATGCTACACCACATAAACAAATTGAGAGATAAAAATCACAGTCATATCAATTTATGCAGAAAAAGTATTTGAAAAAAATCCAACACCCTTTCCTGATAAAAACTCTCAGCAAAATGGGATTAGAAGGATCATACCTCAACATCATAAAAGCCATATATCATAAACCCACAGCTAACATCATACTCAATGGGCAAAACTAAAACCATTTCCCCTAAGAAGAGGAATAAGACAGAGATGCCCACTCTCACCTCTCCTGTTTGACATAGTACTGGAAGCATTAGCCATTGCAATTAGACAAGAAGAAGAAATAAAAGGCATCCAAATTGGAAAAGAAGAAGTAAAGTTGTCCTTATTTGCAGATGACATGATATTGTACATAAAAACCCAAAGGACTCCATTCCAAAACTAATTGACTTAATAAATGAATTTGGCAATGTAGCAGGATACAAAATTAATGGCAAGAAATCTGTGGCATTTCTATACAGTAACAGTGAAATTACAGAAAGAGAGACTAAAAAAGGAATCCCATTTATCATCGCACCAAAATAATTAAGATACCTAGGAATGAACTTCACCAAAGAGATAAAAGACCTATATGTAGAAAACTACAGGATACTGAAAAAAAGAGATAGAGGAAGATGTTAACAGATGGAAGAGCATACCATGCTCATGGATTGAGAGAAGCAACATCATTAAAATGTCCGCGCTACCCAAAGCAATCTATAGTTTCAATGCGCTACCCATTAAAATACCAATGACATATTTCACAGACCTAGAAAGAATTCTTCATGGATGCATCTGGAACAAAAAAAGACCACGAATATCTACAGCAATTCTGACAAAGAAGAATAAAGTAGGTGGGATCTCGATACCAGATTTCAAGCTATACTACAAAGCAACTGTTCTCAAAATAGCATGGTACTGGCACAGGAACAGATATATAGACCAATGGAATAGAATAGAGAACTGAGATATCCACCCAAACCACTATGCTCAACTAATACTTGACAAAGGAGGCATGAACATTCAATGGAGCCAAGATAGCCTCTTCAATAAACGGTGTTGGGAAAATTGGACAGATACATGCAAAAAAATGAAACTGGACCACCAACTTACACCAAATACAAAAATAAACTCAAAATGAATACAGGACTTAAACATTAGAAGGGAAACCATAAAAATACTAGAGGAATCCACAGGCAACACAATCTCAGATATATGTCAAAATAACTTCTTCACTGATACTGCTCCAAAGGCAATGGAAGCTAAAGAAAAAATAAACAAATGGGACTACATTAAAATAAAAAGCTTTTACACAGCAAAAGCAACCATCAACAAAACCACAAGAAGGACCACTGTATGGGAGAACATATTTGAAAATGATATCACTGATAAGGATTCAATCTCCAAAATCTACAGCCAACTTATACAACTTAATAAAAGGAAGATAAACAATCCAATAAAAAAATGGGCAACAGACCTAAAGAGAACCTTTTTGAAATACGACAGAAGGAAGGCTAAGAGACACATTAAAACATGTTCAAAGTCACTAATCATCCCAGAGATGCAAATCAAAAAGCCAATGCGATATCATCTCACACCTGTCAGAATGGCAATCATCAAGAAATCAACAAACTACAAGTGTTTTCGAGGATGCGGAGAAATAGGAAACCTTGTGCACTTTTGGTGGGAATGCAGACTGGTGCAACCACTGTGGAGAACAGTATGGAGTTTCCTCAAAAAACTAAAAATGGACCTCTCCTTTGACCCTGTAATCCCACTCTTAGCAATTTATCCTAAGAAATCACAAACACCAATCAGAAAGGATTTATGCAACCCTATGTTCATAGCAGCACAGTTTACAATAGCTACAATTGGAAACAGCCTAGGTGCCCGTCAGCAGATGAGTGGATCAGGAAACTGTAGAACATCTACACAATGGAATTCTATGCTGCCATTAAAAAGAAGGAATTCTTACTATTTGCAGCAACCCGCTTGGAACTGGAGAGCCTTATGCTTCGTGAAATAAGCCAGTCAATGAAGGAGAAGCATCACATGATCACACTCATTGGGGGATAATAAAGAACATTATAAACTGATGAACAAAAGGATAGATACAGAGACAGTAAAGCTTCACATAGACTGTGAAATTACAGCAGGAAGGTTAAAGTTAGTTGAGGTAGATAAGAGATCAATCAAAGGACTTGTATGCATGCATATAAGCATAACCAATGAACATATACACTGGAGGGTTGAGTTATGCCTGGGAGGGAGGGGTGGCAATGGGGAGATATGTATAAAAAAATAATAATAATAAAAATGTTACACTACACTGCAAAGCTATCTTTAAGAATTGAGGGCCATATAAATACCTTCCCCAACAAGGAAAAGTAGTCAGAATTATCAGAAATGTTAAATAAACTTCATTAAGAAGGGGAAAAATTAAAAATATGAGTAATAAAATGAGAATAATTACATTATCAACAATTACTTTAAATGTAAATGCACTAACTGCTCCTATCAAAAGATGTAGGATGGAGAGATCCATGATGGCATTCAATGAGACTGCAGGATGCAAGATACTGTGTGAGTGAGAGAGTCAAAGGAGAGTGGGTGGACATTTAAAGAGCATCTGTATTTATGAGTGAGTTGTTTTCCACAGTATGTTGGGAACTGGCAGACCAGACTCCCTTGGCTGGGCAGCCTCTACTACCACTAAAAACTCTTCCAAATGGCTGGCTCTTCCACAGAGACCACACTATCTTAAAGGGGAGAATGCCTGTGATCAGAGTCTCAGCTTCAACGGGGAGACTTCAGATACTTCCCAGAACCCTACAGCCACAATGCTCAAGGACCACGGGTCTCAACTCTGAACACACAAAGACCGAGACTACAGACTCCATGGCCATGGGCACCTAAAAAGTTTGTCCAGGCACAGACAAGGTGGTGGCAGAATACATGGACAAGTCCTGTCCCTTCTCACAGAGCAGATAGAGGCAAGAGCTGAATCAAATAACATCTATCTGGAATTGGTGAATTAAACACAGCTGGAGAGGTAATCAATGGACAAAAAGATCAGAGATCATATGGAAAGAGGTGTGATCTGAGATTCAGGCTGGAGGGAGAAACACATGCAGCAGGACCTAGAATCTCAGTGGGACTCCACCAAATCTGCAGCCCTTGAATGTAGAATCATGTCCACAGGGCTGTTGGCAAAGGGGGACTCTAGATCTAAGCCCTCAACCATGGCAGACTGTGCCCAGAAAGGCATCCTAACGTTCTATACTGGCCATGCAGTGCTGAGGGAGAAAGATGCAAATCAGCTCAGTTCCTTTGTCTTTTTTACTTCCTTGCTTTTGCTTATTAAACCCAATATAGGAATTTTCAGTTAAAAACACTCACTGAGACTTCAGGAGAAAGTTGTTTTTGTGGAAACTGGGGATTAGAATAGGTTTAGATAAGCAGTTAACCAGGTCTGGGAAAGTCTGTTTCTCCAACCCAGTTGTAAGTATGGCAGGGAAAGAAGAGTTTAATCACTAGATTGAAGGGCCATTTAGTTCCTGACACTAATACAGAAACACCGCCACCCAGGGGCTATGTTAGAAATAGACACTTGTGTAAATACAACTAAAGGCAGTCAGAGAAACAATGTGAGCAGAGAGATCCTGCCTGCTTGAAAACAAGATTGTGACTTATAACACAGAGGAGCAGTGGATTGCAGGGAATTTCAACACTGTGCTGATTACCTAATAGGAAACAAATGTGCCAGGAAAAATAGTGGACTGGCATCTTAAACCAGCCCCTATGGGTAATTGAAGCTCACCTGAAGCAAACAAACTCCACTACTTCACATTTTTATTTTTTTATCTTTTACTTAAGAAACTAAATTTTTTTCTGACTTTATTTTACTTTTTTAAAATTATTATACTAGAGACCAGTGCATGGAATTCATGCACAGGGGCAGAGGGAGGGTTTAGTTTCCTCTGCCAGGCCTGTACACTCTCACAATCCGGGACCACTCAGGGGATGTCTGACTGCTGGCAGTTGGACATCCCTCTTACAATCTGGGATTGCCTGCCTGTCTGATCACCCCTAACTACTCACTTGCCTGCCTGATTGCCCCTAATCACTCACCTACCTGCCTGA
>JAAGEH010000286.1:55958723-56020704 GCA_011751065.1 Lasiurus cinereus | reverse complement strand
CTCACTTGCCTGCCTGATTGCCCCTAATCACTCACCTACCTGCCTGATCACCCCTCACTTGCCTGCCTGATTGCCCTTAACTGCCTCTGCCTCAGCCCCTGCTGCAGCAGCTTTGTCTAGAAGGATGTCTAGAATGATGTCCAGAAAGGTTTTTTCACCTGTCCAGTCTAATTAGCATACATTCAGCTCTCCAGACACCTGGTGTCTGGAGAGCTGAATGTTTTCCAATTTTAGACTCAGAAGTGTGGAGTGTGCATACTGCCATGGTTTTTTACTTTAATCCAGTGGAAGCTCATTGGGTGTCCCAGCAGGAGCACATGGGTGCCCCTGTGGGAGCATAGGATGTTCTGGTAGGAGTGTATTTTAGATTAAACATTGTTTGCACCTGGTTGTTTTCTATCTCAGTGCACACAGGACAGATGCACTGTCCTGTCCTTGGATCTGCTCTGACCACAAGAAAGCTCATCAGAGGCAGGGAGGACCTCCCTGTATTACTCTGTAGGGTCTGGCTTAGGGCCAACATGGGCTACAGAAATGTTTCCCGAGGGGATCAATAGAAGAACAGAAGGACACTGAGAACATTTTACCTAACTCCATGCGGACAGTAGCATCTGAAAGGGAGCACAGATTTAAAACCGGTGTTTTTCTGGGGATGCAGTGACTATTTTGTTTGTTTAGTTTAGTTTTGGTTGCTTTCCTTTTCTATTTAGTGAACCTCTAAAGCTCTTAATGGATAGTAGGCAAATGAATGCAATGCTGGGGGAACCAGGAAAACAGCTCAGCTCTAGTGGGTGCCAGCCTCCGGGGGTTGGGTGCCTGTCTCTGGGTGGCAGGAGCCAGTTTCTGGGACTTGGTGGGAGTGTGAAGAGCTCAGTTGTGAGAACAGCTACCCTCTGGTCTCAGCTCAGTGTGTGACTGAGGAATGCAGACCAGGCTGGCTTTAGCAGTGGTTTGAGCATGGCCTGGAATGAGGAGGAGGGAGCTCTCCCTGCCATGTGGGAGCTGCTCTCAGTGCCTGCATCTGGCATTGCTACCTGATTTTGTAGGTAAATCAGTGAGGCACAGAGTGGACTGGCCTACCCCACGCAGTGATGGGTGCCTGCTGGGCTTCAGAGCAAGCGGTCTCCCAAAGCCAGGCACTGGTGAGGTGGGGCCCCAGTAACTCAGAGATAGCAGCACATGATGTATGGATGACCGGTGGTGTACTGTTTGCTCAGGTACATGGGCTTCATCTATTCCATTCTCACTAAGGAACATGGTTGTGCTGGGTTCTTTGCATTCCTTATTTCTAACCTTTCTCACAAACTTGCAAGACTGGTATCATTATTCCAGGTTTAGGATCAAACAAATGGAGACTAAAGGGCTGGATTAGGGGCCCAAAAGCTGCAGCTATGGATAAAGGGTCATTCAATCACATCCCTTCCAATTTGTTTCGTACTCTGGGTGGGCAGCTGAGTGCTGCTGTGTGTGGCATTTTACCCAGAAGTACGAGCATCCCTGTCTGCTGCTTTTGAGAGTGCTGAGCTTGGACTATCAGCCATATTGCTGGATCCTTGGAGTGAAGGGAGGCCCTGAGCCCACCCTCCTGCATCTAGGTGGGCCAGTGTGAAGTGGCTCCTGGAGTTGATTTCCTAGCCCATGGTCCCTGGCAGATCACCCCTCCCATGTGAGTGTTTACAATCCCAGATACACTGGATAAGCTTCCCATGGGCACCTGGTTCTGCATCAGGGAAGTTGTGAGGGTGGGAGCGGCTGTTCCCCTTTCTCTTGGGCCGCTTCCTTCTCCTCATGGCTTAGTTGTTTCAGTTTTAAAAAGGAGATAAAGATATCATTTAAACCAGAGCTGCCCCCTTGGTCCTGCCAGGTCTTTCCTTCCTCTATCCTTGCACTGGTCCAGCTGCCTGGATCCACCCCTCCCCCATTGCACAGCCACACAACTCAGGCTCTGGCCCCTCCCATCCTGCAGGGAAAAGCATGCACAGTTTCTTGCAGACAGGGAAGCAGCTGTGGAGGACGGAGGTGGCAGGTTTTTCCAGGGGAGGGTGTTGGTGCTTTAAAGCTGATGCTCTCTGTCCGCCTCCCAGCAGTGAAGGCTGAGGTTTGCTGCAGGCGCCTAAGTCTTTGTTGAAGTCTCCATTTGGGAGCCTCTCACAGTGGTGAGTCCACATCACAAGAGGCTGTGCAGTGGAGGCTCAAGTTCATCTCAGAAGAAACTTAGGACCTATTGGAGCTTACCAGCTGTGGGGAGGGACCAGGAGGTCTACCTTGTGCCACCTCACCAGTCCCTAGTCCCATTCCACTGCCACCAGCCTGGTTCCCATTGGTTCCTCATTGGCCATCCAGTGATGGGAGCCTGGGGGCAGGGGAGTGGGGTGGGAGGATGGACCTAGAAATGCCCCATGCACTTCCTGGTGTTTGGTCATCCTGTCTGGTCATAAGACCCTAGGCTATAATTAGCATAGATTTCAATTTTTCTTTTATACCAACACTCTCTTCCTCACTTTCCCCCCTTTTCACCTTTTTCTCTTATTCTGTTCCTGCTTTAGTTTTTCTCTATCCTTTCCTTTTACTCCCTGTTAAAAATTGATCTTATTCATATATCTAATGTCCTCTACCCTGTTTCAAGTCCATGCACACTTCTTGTTTCTCTTTCTTCAATAGCCAATGTTTTTTCCTTTTTTCTTTTTTTCCCCTCTTTCTTTTTGTCTTGTGGTTGTTGTTTCTTTGAATATTTGTTAGGCTGTTTTCTTCTGTTTTATATTTCTTTTTTATTCTTCTGTTTTTCCTCACCTCACTTGTTCTCTTCTAATAATAGCTTAATTAGTTCCAAACATCAACTCAGGTCTATCTATTCTCTATTCTCCTTTTCCAAAAATAGATGAATATTAGATAGGTAGATTAAAGAAAGAAAAAAAATTACATATAAATCCTTTATATACATGGTAATATGTTTTCTTTCTTTTATTATTATTATTTTTTTTACTTTTCTTTTTAAATACTCATTCTCTATCTACCTCCTCTACACTGAACTGTAGCCATTTCCTTATTCCTTCAATTCTTTGACCTTATCTTCTGGAAATAAGTTCTGCCTCTTCAGATTCAGCTTCCTTCCATCTCTTCTGGGTGTTTGTTGTTTGCATTTCTTGGATTAGTTGTTGGTTTTTTTGGAGTTTTTGCCCCATATACATATATTCACACCTTTTTTAAAATATATTTTATTGATTTTTACAGAGAGGAAGGGAGAGGGATAGAGAGTTAGAAACATTGATGAGTGAGAGACATCTATCAGCTGCCTCCTGCACGCTGCCTACAGGGGATGTACCTGCAACCAGGATACATGCCCTTGAGCGGAATCAAACCTGGGACCTTTCAGTCCACAGGCTGATGCTCTCTCCACTGAGCCAAACCGGTTTTTGGCTATTCTCACCTTCTTTATTCTTCTCTTTCTTTTCTCTCTTATATGTTATTTTCCTTTTCACAATATTATTGTTGCACTCTTTTCTCTTCCCTAATTCTCTTTTCTATGGTGGTCACATTTGTTTGGGCTTATTGGTATCATGAATAGATTTGTGTTTAGTGTGCTCTGTGTTGTGTCTTATCCTGTTGTATTTTGTGTTTTTAAGTCAATACAATAGAGAGAGAACTACATAATCAGTCACCCTGACAGGAGTGAGCATGGAGAGAAAAAGAAACAGCCCTCATACCAAAGAAAAGGAGGAATCACTGGAAAAGGACATAAACAAAATGGAGGCAATTTATCAGAGAGAAAATTTAGACCAATGGTCATAAGGACACTAAAAAGTATTAAAGGTAAATTAAAAAAACATGTGCAAGAACCAATAGAAAATGAAGAAGAAACAAGGAGAAATGAAGAATGACATCACTGTAATAAAGAACACTACAGAAAGCATCAACAGTAGACTAGAACAAACAGAACTGCATCAGTGAGCGAGCAGTCAAGGTGGGGAAAAAGATAACCAAGCTGACTACCAATGGGGGAAAAAACACAACACACTAAATAAAAAATAGGAGAGTCTAAGGGAACTTTGGGACAATAGGAAACAAAACAACATCCACATCATCACGGTACCAGGAGGAGAAGAAACTGAGCAAGAAATAAAACAATGTTTAAAGAAATAAGAAAACGTTTTGATATAGCAAAGAAAAAACTTACACAAATCCAAGAAGCTAGCAGAGAAGCTATAAGATGAACTGCAAAAGATTGACACCAAGACACATTATAGTTAAATTGGTAAACACCAACAACAAACTGAGAATCTTAAAGGCTGCCAGAGAGAGACAGAATGTAACCTACAAGGGATAATCCATCAGACTATCAACCGATTTCTCAAAAGAAACACATTAGGCCAGAAAGGAATGGAATGAAATATACAAAGGCATGCAAAGCAAGGATCTGAATCCAAGAATACTATACTTAGCAAGGCTATTAATCTTAATTGAAAGTGAAATTGGGAGCTTCACATAAAATGGACTAAGGGAGTTTATTATCACTAAACCAGCAATACAAGAAATTCTAAAGGGTCTGCTGTAAAAAGAAGAAAAACAAAGGGAAGAAGGAACACAAGAATAAAGAATAACAATGGTAACAAACAAGTACCTAGCAATAATAAAGTTAAATATAAAGAGATTAAATGACCAAATAAAAAGACACAGGGCAACTGAGTGGATGAGAAAATATGACCCATATAACTACTGTTTACAGAGACCCTCCACAGAAAAAAGGACTTACACAGACAAATAGTGAAGTGATGGAAAATAGTTTTTCAGGCAAATGGAAATGAAAAATAAAGCTGGTTTAGTAATACTTATATCTAAAAATGGAGAACATAACAAGAAATAAGGAAGAATATGTCATAATACTAAAGGGAGAAATTCAAGATATTCATAGCAGCACAATTTACAATAGCCATAATTTGGAAACAGCCTAGGTGCCCGTCAGCAGATGAGCGGATCAGAAAACTGTGGTACATCTACACAATGGAATTCTATGCTGCCATTAAAAAGAAGGAATTCTTACTATTTGCAGCAACCTGGTTGGAACTGGAGAACCTTATGCTTAGTGAAATAAGCCAGTCAATGAAGGAGAAGCATCACATGATTGCACTCATTGGGGGATAATAAAGAACATTATAAACTGATGAACAAAAGGATAGATACAGAGACAGTAAAGCTTCAAACAGACTGTGAAATTACAGCAGGAAGATTAAAGCTAGGTGAGGTAGATAAGAGATCAATCAAAGGACTTGTATCTATGCATATAATCATAACCAATGAACATAGACACTGGGGGGTTGGGGTATGCCTGGGAGGGAGGGGGGGGCAATGGGGAGATATGTATAAAAAATTAATAAAAATAAAATAAAAATAAAAAAAGAAGAGGATATAACTCTGGTAAATATATATGCAGTCAATACAGGAGGACACAAACACATAAAAACAAATCTGGAAGACATCAAGAGAGAGATTTATGGGAATACAGTCATAGCAAGGGACTTTAATACACAATTAACACCAAAGGATAAATCCTTTAAACAAACAAACAAAATAATAAGCAAAGAAACAGCAATCCTAAATGACTTACTATATCAGATGGAATTAAATGACATTTTCAGAATATTTCACCCTAAAGCCACAGTATATACTTTTTTCTCAAGTGCACAGGGATAATTTTCAAAGATGGACTACATAGTGGAAAACAGGAAAAGTCTCTTCAAATTCAAGAAGATAGAAATCATATCACATCTTAAAGGGGAGAGTGATTGCTTTCAGAAGCCTATGTATCTCAGGAATCTACACCACCACCAAGGTTCAGCTGTGAACCCAGGAACACCTGACCTCAGGTAGTGTGAGGACTAAGATGAGCTCTGCACCTTCTCACGGAAAGGTCAGATTTCACCTAGTAAAAGGAGAGAGAGAACTATATAAGCAGACACCCAGAGAAAAGAGATAATGGAGAGACAAAGAAACATAGGCATCACCAGAAAAGGAAGTATATATAATGGAGGCAAGCAATATGTCAGAGAAAGAATTGAAATAAATGGTCATAAGTCGCTGAAAAGAATGAAAGACAAATACAACATTATGTATAAGAATGAAGAAAAAATGAAAAATAAATGAAAAATTATATCACTACCATAAAAACTCAATAGAAAGCATCAGCAGTAGACTAGAAGAAGCAGATGAACATATCAGTAAACTAGAAGATAAGATAGGAAAAAAATACCCAAGCAGAGCAGCATCTAGTAAACAAACAAACAAACAAACAAACAAAAAAACTTAAAAAACAGAAGAGTCTAAGGGAAATTTGGAACAATACAAAATGAAACATCTGCCAAATAGGGGTGCCATAAGGAAAGGAAACCGAGCAAAGAATAGAAAACTGGTTTGAAGAAATAATGACAGAAAATTTCCCTGATATAGGGAAGAAAAAACACAAATCCAAGAAGCTCACAGAGTCCAAAGCAAAATGAACCCGAAAAGACCAACGCCAAGGCACATAATAATTAAATTGGCAAACACCACCAACAAAGTAAGAATCTTAAAAGCAGCCAGAGACAGAAAATTACCTACAAAGTATCCCCCATCAGACTAGAAACTGATTTCTCAACAGAAACACATTAGGCAAGAAGGGAATGGAATGGATTATACAAAGTCATGCAAAGGAAGGGTCTGAATCCAAGAACAGTGTACCAAGCAAGGTTAACAATGAAAATTGATGGTGAAATCAGGACCTTCACAAACAAAAAAAGGACTAAGGGATTTTATTACCACCAAACCAGCAATGTAAGCAATGCTAAAGTGTCTGCTGTAAAAAGAAGAATTAGGAAGCAAAGAAGAAACAAAGAAGTAAAGAATAAAAATGATGACAAACAAGTACCTATCAATATTAACTTTATATGTAAAATGAATTAAATGCCCCAACTTTAATACACAGGTTGCTGAATGGATAAGTAAACATGAACCATATATCTACTATCTACAGGAAACTCACCTAAAAATGTTTTTCAGACAAATGAAAATTAAAAAAAGATGGGGTAGCAATAGTTATATATGACCAATGAGATCTCAAAGTGGAGGATATAATAAGAGATAGGGAAGGCCATTTTATAATACTAAAGAGAGAAATCAAACAAGAAATAACTCTGGTAAACATATATACACCCAATACAAGATCACCCAAATACATAAGAAAACTTATGGAGGATATCAAAGGATAGATTGACAGAAATACAGTCATAGTAGGGGAATTAAATACCCCACTATCACAATTGGATAAGTCCTCTAAACAAAAAATCAGCAAAGAAACATTAATCTTAAATGACTCACTAGATCAGATAGAATTAATTGATATATTCAGAACATTTCACTACAAACCACAGAATACACATTCTTCTCAAGTGCATATGGGTCATTTTCAAAGATAGGTCACAGGAAAAAGACTCCTCAAATCCAAGAAGATAAAAATCATATCAAGCATTTCTGAGATAACAAAGACATTAAACTAGAAATCAACTACAATAAAAATATTAAAAACACATACACACACAAATTCCTGGAGACTAAATATTAAACAATGACTGGATTATCAGAGAGAGCAAAGAAAAAAGAAAAAGTCATGGCAACAAATGAAAATGAAAACATAATAATCAAAAATCTATGGAACAAAGCAAAAGTAGTCTTGAGAGGGAAATTCATAGCTCTTCATGCTTATAAAATAAGAACAAGAACAAATGGTTATAACTCTAATTAGAAAGGATATATGCACCCCTACGTTCATAGAAGCACCATTCACTATAGCTAAGATTTGGGAATTGCCTAAGTGCCCATCAGCAGATGACTGGATTAAAAAACTGTGGTATATCTACAGAATGGAATACTATGCTGCGGTAAAAAAAGAAGGAGCTCATACCATTTGCAACAACATGGATGGAGATGGAAAGCATTATGCTTAGTGATAAGCCAGGCAGAGAATGACAAATGTCACATGATCTAACTCATCTGTGGAATATAATGAATGACATAAACTGATGATCAAGATCAGATCCAGAGAATGAGAAACATCGATCAAAACATCAAACCTTGGGGAAGGTGGGTGTTGGTGGGAATAAGGGGAAGAGATCAACAGAGACCTTTGTATATGCGAATGAGCATAAACATTGGGCACATACACCTTGAAAGGTAGGGCATGAGATGGAATCCATACAGTGGTCACCATAACCTTAAGAGAAATTGCTTCATGAGACAAAGATTTTTAAATGAAACTCTGTTAACATGAAAATCATTTTGGATGGAAATAAAGAGAAAAATTACCTTTAAATGTCGTAAGGATTGTAATTGAAAGTCAATATATTTGGTCTCTTGAGCTAAGGTAAGTAATCTGTGTTTATGTCTCCCTGAAATAGTTTATATAAATTTACAAAAATAAATTGTCAGCCCGTTTGAAATTGAATTGCCATGGCCTAGAGCAAGGAATATCCTTACATGATATTATCCTACAATATCATTTAATTTTTGATATTTCATAACAGTGTATTGTAAAACTATCCCAAACAAATGTACAAATTAATTCTTTGAAGGTTTAGCAGCAATTTAAAGAGGACATGAAAGGATTTAATTCCTATCAGAAGAATTGAGGTACTGGGAAGGCACTTGAGCATTCTATACTGGTCCTCTTTCTTCTTTTGCCAAGAGGGACCCTATCTCACAACCCAATGGCCCTCAGCTGTAGCCTGAGCTCTCTATTCACGCTGAGCTTGAAGCCTCGAGGTGGCTGGTATAATGAATCTGGCTCTTGCCAAATGGTGTGAGCTGGGCCCTCACTGGAGAAGGAACCTGAATTCCCAAAGATAAATGATCTGTGCTGAGCCCCAGCGAGCAGACAGGAGAATCCCCAAGGCAGGTTCTGGGCATGGAGGCCATGGGGGCATAGGCTACCATGGAGACAGAACTGAATCACACAACACCCTGCTTGGCCTTGAAGGATGACTGGTTAGTCAGAGACGTGTAAGATTCCTCAGGGAAGGAACAACCTAAGACAGACACAGTCACAGAAGAGCCATCAGGAGAGAACTTGGGGGTCAATAGAGGTAGGGCACAGACCCTCACCCCCACCTCCAACCTTGCATGGATTTGAACCTTCACCATTTCCAAGGAAGATCTCCTGCCCCCAAGGATACCTCGCTTCCCACACTCAGCACAGATCAGGACCCAGGTAACAGACAGAAATATACTGATAGCAGCTGCCCTATACCTAAATTCAGCCTAGCACTAGGAATGCTCAGTGCCTACTCAATGCAAATAAACCTTTCCACTAATATATCCAGGGTAGTCTAAGATTGTTGATAGAGTATTATATTTGCTGTAAAAGAGTTACCAAGCTTTCAGATTAATTTAAATTGATGAACTGGAATAAGCAAACATCTAAGAAAATTTAAGTGTACTAGATAAAAAGCTGTTTCTAAAGTATTAATTAAAATTTCTGTATAACTCAACTCATATTAAAATTGCTTAATATGTAATGAACATAAAACAGGCATATTTGTGTGCAAAAAATTAAAATTTAAAGTTACTAAGATTGCATTAAAAATTTTTACCAAGAGAAAATGGAGTTTGGGCAGATGATGGCAGCTGGCATAATGGAGGTGAGGGAGAGGAAGTGAGTGAGGGAACAAAAAGAGAATATGTGGGTGTGTGTGATGTGTGTGTGATAGAGTGAGGGACAGTTGAATCTCGCAGGAGCAGTGGGGGCTGGCAATCCAGGCTCCCTTGGATGGTGAGAGACTGCCATCGAGGCTTCCACTCCTCCTACTGTGGAACTTGGGTGCAGAACCCAAGCCATCTTGAAGGGAAACAGGGCCTTTCTTTGGGAACTCACCAACACCGCCAGCTAGAGGGGCATTGAATTTGCCCTGGGACCCAACAGCCACTCCAGCCAGAATCCCGCAGACTGGTGGACCCTGCATTGCCTCTGACCCTGCATTCCCGAGGACCTTGGGACCTCTGCCTCCAAAGCATGCCTGGGAGCCACTGGGAGTCTGGCACGTGTGTTTCTTTAACTCTGGATACCACAGCCATGCCTCTGCAGGGTGTAGGTCTCTGAAACACATCACCCAGAGAGACGGATCCTTAGTGCCACTGTGTATCCCCACTGGGCATGTGTGATTTCAATTAAGGGTGCAAAACAGCAAAAATAGGGACACTCTTCTCCACAGCTGCCAAATTCTAGACACAACAGTTGTGCTGCTCAAGCTTGCAGATCTACATGAAGAAAACCCAAATAGCTCAAGTAGGAAACTACAATAAATTAACAAACACAGGAGAACCGAGAATATACACTAGTAGCACCACCACCGCCAAAACAAGTAAGCAAACAAACAAAAAAAAACAGAAAAACATGGGTAGTAAAACAATTGGAACTACAATTAAAACATTACAAGAAAACTTGGGAAGACATAAAAACAATCCCCAAAGGAAAGAAAAAGAGGAATCACCAGAAACGGAGTTAGATGAAATTGAAGTGACCAGCCTTTTAGAGAAAGAGTTCAGAGTAATGGTTTTAAGAATGTTTAAACGGATGGAAGCCAAATACACACAACTCAACAACAATATCACTCAACTCAATGAGAATTATAAGGAGCTGAATGAGTATGTCACCAACATGAAACAAAATCAAGAGGAGATGAAGGACGACATAGCTGCAATAAGGAACACAATGGAAGGCCTAAACAGTATACTTGAAGAGGCTGAGGACCTCATCAGTGAATTAGAAGACAAGGTAGGAAAAAACACACAAACACAGCAACAACTGGAAAAAAAACCTAAAAAGCAAGAGGAGAGCCTAAAGAAGCTTTGGGACAACACAAAACGAAACAACATACACTTAATTGGGATACTAGAAGGAGTGGAAGAAAAGGGAGGCATAGACAATTTATTTCAAGAAATAATGACAGAAAATTTCCCTGATATTGGCAAGAAAAAAATATGAAAGTCCAAGAAGTACACAGAGTCCCAAATAAGCTGAACCCCAAAATATCGACACCAAGACGGATATCATAATTAAATTGGCAAACACTAACGACAAAGTGAGAATCTTTAAGGCTGCCAGAGAGAGAGAGAAAGTTACCAACAAGGGATCTCCTATTAGAATAACAACTGTTTCTAAACAGAAACACACCAGGCCAGAAGGGAATAGAATGAAATATATAAAGTGATGCAAAACAAGGGTCTGAACCCAAGAATACTATACCCAGCAAGGCTATCATTCAAAATTGAAGGTGGAATCAGGAGCTTTACAGACAAAAAAGGCTAAGAGAGTTTATCATTACCAAGCCAACAATGCAAAAAATGCTAAGGGGACTGCAATAAGAAGAAAGAGAAAGGCAAAAAAAACAACAAATAAAAACAAAAAACAACAACAAAGAAACAAACAAAAAAACTAAGGAAAAATATGACAACAAACATGAACTTCTCAATAATATCATTAATCGTAACTGGGTTAAATGCATGAATCAAAAGACATAGGGTAGCTGAATGGTTAAGAAAACAGGACCCATACATTTGCTGTCTACAAGAGACCCACCTCACAGTAAAGGATTCACACAAACTGAGAGTGAAGGAATTGAAAATTTTTTTCAGGAAAATAGACATGAGAAAAAAGCTGAGGTAGCAATACTTATATTTGATAAAATAGACCTCAAAGTAAAGACTATAAGAAGAGAAAAGGAAGATCACTACATAATACTAAAAGGAGCAATTCATCAAGAAGATATAACTCTGGTAAACATATATGCACCTAATACAGAGCCCCTAAATATATAAAAAAATTCCTGGAGGATATCAAGGGAGATATCCATAACAATACAATCATAGTAAGGGATTTTAATACACCACTGACATCTCTGGACAAATCCTCTAGACAAAAATCAGCAAGGAAAGAGCAATTCTAAATAACTCACTAAATTTGATAGACCTAATTGTCATTTTCAGAGCATTTCACCCCAAAGCTACAGAATACACATTCTTCTCAAGTGCACACTGGGCATTCTCAAAAATAGACCACATATTGGGTCATAAGCAAAGTCTCCCCAAATTCAAAAAGATTGAAGTCATATCAAGCATTTTCTCAGACCACAATGGCATAAGATTAGAAATAAAATACAATAAAAACATTCCAAAAAGTTCAAAAACTTGGAAGTTGAATAGCATATTACTATACAATGATTGGGTTATAAACCAGATAAAGGAAGAAATTAAAAATATCCTGGAGATTTATGACAATAAAAACACAACCATACAAATGGTATGTGATGCAATGAAAGCTGTGCTGAGAGGGAAATTTATAGCTCTACAGGCCAACCTCAAAAAACAAGAAAAAATGGTAATGAATCACCTAACTCAACAACTCAAAGAATTAGAAAGAGAGTAACAAGAAAAGCCCACTGTGATCCAAAGGAAGGAAATAATAAAGATCAGAGCAGAAATGAATGACATAGAGACCAAAAAAAAAAAAAAAAAAAAAAAAACGATACAAAAAATCAACAACAAAAAAAGAGCTAGTTCTTTGAAAGAATAAAAAAGATTGATGAATCTCTAGCCAGGCTCACCAAGAAGCAAAGAAAGAGGACTTAAATAAACAAAATCAGTATTGAGAGAGGGAAATAACTAAAGACCAGTACAGAAATACAAAGGATTGTTAAAAACTATTATGAACAACTCTATTCTAACAAATTTCACAATCTAGAGGAAATGTACAGATTCCTAGAAAAACACAACCTTCCAAACTCACACAGGAATAGTCTAAAAATCTCAACAGACCTATAACTAAGAAAGAAATTGAAGCAGTCATCAAAAAGCTTTCATCAAACTAAAGCCCAGGGACAGAGGGCTTCATAGGGGAACTTTACCAAGCATTAATGGAAGAAGTAAAACCCATTCTTCTCAGACTATTCCAGAAAATTCGAGAGGAAGGAACATTTCCAAACTCCTTTTATGCAGCCAGCACCACCCTAATACCAACACCCGATAAAGATAACACAATTAAAGAGAATTTTAGACCAATATCCCTCATGAACATAGATGCCAAAATCCTCAACAAAATACTAGCAAATCGAATCCAGCAGTACGTGAGAAAGATCATACACCATGACCAAGTACAATTTATCCCAGGGATGCAAGGATGCTACAATATCCACAAATCAAAAAACGTGATACATCACAGAAACAAATTGAGAGATAAAAATCACAGTCATATCAATTGATGCAGAAAAAGCATTCCACAAAATCCAACACCCTTTCTTAAAAAAAAAAAAAACTCTCAGCAAGGTAGGATTAGAAGGATCATACCTCAACATAATAAAAGCCATATATGATAAACCCACAGGCAATATTATATTCAATGGGAAAAAACTAAAACCATTCCCTCAAAAAACAGGAACAAGACAGGGATGCCCACTCACACCACTTCTATTTAACATAGTGCTGGAAGTATCAGCCAATGCTATCAGACAAGAAAAAGAAATAAAGGGTATGCAAATAGGAAAAGAAGAAGTAAAACTGTCCTTATTTGCAGATGATATGATTCTATACATAAAAAACCCTAAGGACTCCATCAAAAAATTATTAGACTTAATAAATGAATTCAGCAATGTAGCAGGATACAAAATTATCACCAAGAAATCTTTGGCATTTCTATATACCAATAATGAACTTAAAAAAAGAGAGACTAAAACAGCAATCCCATATACCATCACACCAAATAAAATTAAAATACCTAGGAATAAAGTTAAGTAAGGAGGTAAAAGACCTATATGCAGAAAACTACACAACTCTAAAAAAGAGATAGAGGAAGACATAAACAGATCGAAGAACATACCATGTTCATAGATTGGCAGAATCAATATCATCAAAATGTCTATTTTACCCAAAGCAATTTATAAATTCAATGCAATCCCCATGAAAATACCAATGGCATACTTCACAGACCTAGAATGTACTTTCCAGAATATCATCTGGAATAAAAAAAAGACTCCGAATAGCTGCAGCAATCCTTAGAAAATAGAACAAAATGGTTGTGATCTCAAATCCAGATCTCAAGCTGTGTTACAAAGCCACTGTTCTCAAAACTGCCTGGTACTGGCGCAAGAACAGACACATAGATCAATGGAATAGAAATCGACCCAAACTACTATGCTCTATTAATAGTTAACAAAGTAGGCAGAAACATACAATGGAGTCAAGATAGTCTCTTCAACAAATGGTGTTGGGAAAATTGGACAGACACATGCAAAAAAAATGAAACTAGAACACCAACTTACACCATACACAAAATTAAACTCAAAATGGATAAAGGACTTAAACATAAGACGGGAAACCATAAAAATACTAGCGAAATCCACAGGCAGCAAAATCTCAAACATATGGGGAAGGAACTTCTTCACTGACAGCTCCTCGGGTAATGGGAACTAAAGAAAAAATAAACAAATGGTACTACTTCAAAATAAAAAGCTTTTGCACAGCAAAAGAAACTATTAACAAAACAACAAGAAAGCTGACTGCATGGGAAAACATATTTGCCAATGATCTCAATGATAAGGGTTTAATCTCCAACATTTACAGGGAACTCATACAATTTCACAAAAAGAAGATAAACAATGAAATAAAAAAAAGGCAACTGATCTAAATAGGCACTTCTTGAAAGAAGACAGAAGGAAAGCTAAAAGATACATGCTCAAAGTCACTAATCATCAGAGAAATGCAAATCAAAACAACAATGCAGTGCCATCTCATACCTGTCAGAATGTCTATCATCAAGAAATCAACTAACAACAAGTGTTGGTTAGGATTTGGAGAAAAAGGAACCGTCGTGCACTGCTGGTGGGAATGCAGACTGGTACAGCCACTGTGGAGAACAGTATGGAGTCTCCTCAAATAACTAAAAATATAACTTCCATTTGACTGAGTGATCCCACTACTAGGAATATATCCCAAGAAACTAGAAACTCCAATCAGAAAGGATATATACACCCCAATGTTCACAGCAGCACAATTCACCATAGCTAAGAGCTGAGTCCTCACTGGAGAAGGAACCTTAATTCCCCGAGTTAAGTGAACAGTGCCAGGGCCCCCGCCAGCAGGTGAGGGGATCCCCAAGACAGGTGCTGGCTGTGGAGGTCATGGGGGCATAGGCACCATGGAGACAGAACTGAACCTCCCAGCACCCTGCTTGGCCACTGAGGATGACTGGTTAGCCAGAGACGGGTAAGATTCCTCAGGGAAAGAACAACCTAAGACAGGCACAGTCGCAGAGGGGCCATCAGGAGAGAACTTGGGGATCAACAGAGGTGGAGCACAGACCCTCACCCCCCCAACCTTGCAGGGGTCTGAGCCTTCACCCCTTCTGAGGGTAGTCTCCTGCCCCCATGGCTACCTCGCTTCCCTTGCTCAGCACAGATCAAGACCCAGAAAACAGACAGAGATGTGGTCCAGCTAAGATAAGGACCCAGGTAAGGGACAGAAACATGCCAACAGCAGCTGCCCTATAGCTAAATTCAGCCTAGCACTAGGAATGCTCAGTGTCAATTCAATGCAAATAAATCTTTCCACTAATATATACAGGGTAATCTAAGATTATTGGTAGAGTATTAAATTTGATGTATCAAGCTCTCAGATTAATTTAAATTAGCAAACTGAAATAAGCGAACACTTAAGAAAATTTAAGTGTACTGGATAAAAAGCTGCTTCTAAAGTATTAATTAAAATTTGTATTGATAGCTCATCTCATTGTAAAATTGCTTAATATGTAATGAACAGAAAACAGGCATATTTGTGTACAAAAAGTTAAAATTTAAAGTTATCAAAGTTGCATTAAAAATGTTAACAAATTCTTCATTAATCAAAAAAAGGGGGGGAGAGTAGTATCATAGAATGTAAGGAAAAATATCCAGTAAGTAAATTACATTAAGAAAATTTTCACTTTAGAAAATTAATTTCCATTTGTAATGCTAATAGCAAGACACCCATGAAAAACACACACGGCGTCAAAATAAGGCAAAGGAAAATGCGGGTAGGCAAAAATAAAAAGACCCCAAGTCAATTTTATAGAAAAGATTCCTTTATTAACTCTTGGTTGAGAATATGTTTATATACTTTCAGAAAAGAACTCCAAGACCAAGTGGACTCCTGCAACAGAGAGGAACTGACAGGTCTGCGCCAAACACGAAGGCAAGGGGAGAAACAGTCCACAGATGGATGACACTGACGATGGCTTGCCATGTGAGCCGTTAGCAGCTGAGCATCACTACAGAATGCCCAGGACCAAATCAGAGAGGGTTGGACTGGCATTGCCACCATTTGTTCAGTATCCAGATACTATTGATGACATGTACACATAAGGAACTGTCTGACATTGAAACTTGGTCTCAAAGCTATTGGACATTGAAATTGGGACTCAATCATTTTGTTCTTTTGCTCTGGTGGGTTTATTTCTAGCCTACAGGGGAAAGATGTTTTAAAGACAAGAATCAGGGGGTCGGGGGTTGGGAAACAGACCCAGAGGCAAAGAAGCAATAAACAGACTGTTGTGCTATAGTGGGAAGGCAGGGGAAGTTGGGGCAGAGGGCCTATAGGAGATAAATCGAAAGACTTGTATGAATGTGTGTGTGTGTGGATAGCTAGTGGATATAGAACAATAGGGGAAGGTGGGGGGGTGAGGGGGGCAGGACGCAGATGGATGAGGGCATGTAAGGAGGTAGGGTGGGGAGGGCAATAAGGGAAAATTGATAAATAAATAAATAATAATAAAATTAAATTTAAAAAAGTTTACCAAATTCTCCATCAATGAAAAAAAAAGGGGGGGGGGGAGTAGGATAATATCATGTAAGGAAAAATATCTGGTAAGTAAATTACATTTAGAAAATTTTCACTTTAGAAAATTAATTTCCATTTATAATGCTAACAGCAAGACACCCATGAAAAACACACATAGTATCAAAATAAGCCAAAGGAAAAGCTGCTGGCAAAAATATAAAGGACCCCAAGTCAATTTTATAGAAAAGATTGCTTTATTAACTCTTGGTCGAGAATATGTTCATATACTTTCAGAAAACAACTCCAAGAACAAGTCGACTCCTGCAACAGAGAGGAACTGACAGGTCTGCACCAAACACGAAGGCAAGAGAGTGAAACAGTCCAGAGATGGATGACCCTGATGATGCCTTGCCATGTGAGCAGTTAGCAGCTGAGCATCGCTACAGGATGCGCAGGACCAAACCAGAGAGGGTTGGACCGGCATTGCCACCATTTGTCCATTATCAGATACCATTGATGACATGTACATATAAGGAACTGTTTGACATTGAAACTGGGACTCAACGCTATCAGACATTGAAATTGGGACTCAATCATTTTTCTTTTGCTCTGGTGTGTTTATTTCTAGCCTACAGTGCAAGATGTTTTTAAAGACAAGAATCAGGGGGTGGAGGGGGAAACAAATGCAGAGGCAAAGAAGCAATTAACAGACTGTCGTGCTACAGTGGGAAGGCAGGGGAAGTTGTGCAGGAGGGGCCTGTAGGAGATCAACTGAAGAACTTCTATGCATGTGTGTTTAGGCATAGCCAATGGATACAGAACAATGGGGTTGGGGTAAGATGGGTAAGGGCATGTACTGGGGGGTGGGGAAGGCAACATGGAAAAATAAATAAATAAATAAATAAATAAGAACAAAGGGTTATAAATTACCTAACCCTACAACTCAAAGAGTTAGAAGAGAGCAATAAGAAAAGCCCAGCATAAGCAGAAGGAAGAAAATAATAAAGGTCAGAGAGAAGATAAATTAAATAGTACCAAAACAATAATAATAATACATAAGTTCAACAAAACCAAGAGCTGTTTCTTTGAAAGGGTAAACAAGATTGATGAACCTCTAGCCAGACTCACCAAGTAGCAAAAAGAGAGGAACCAAATAAATGAAAGATGTCAAATAACAACAGATCCCACAGAAATACAAATGATTATGAAAAAATACTGAAAACAACTCTATTCCAGTAAAATGGACAACCTAGATGAAATACCCATATTCCTAGAAAAATACAAGTTCCCAAAACTCAACCAGGAAGGATAAAAAAGCTGAATATGCTGATAACTACTGAAGAAATTGAAACCTTGTTCAAAAATCTTCCAGAAAACAAAAACCCTGGTCAGGATGGCTTTACAAGGGGATTTCTACCAAGCATTCAAATAACTAATACTTATCCTCCTCAGACTATTCCAAATAACTCAAGAAGAAGACATACTTCCACACTCTTTCTCTGAAGCCAGCATTACACTATTCCGAAAACCAGGAAAAAACACCACAAAAAAAGAGAATCAGAGGCCAATATCCTTGATGAACATAGTTGCTGAAAACCTGAACAACATTTTAGCAGATCAGATTCAGCAATACATTAGAAAGATCATGAACTCTGACTAAATTGAATTTATACGGGGGATGTAAGGATGGTAGAATATCTGCAAATCAATAAATGTGATACATCACATAAACAAACTGATAGACAAAAATCACATAATCATATGAATTGATGCACAAAAAGCATTTGACAAAAATCCAGTACCCTTTCTTGATAAAAGCTCTTAGCAAAGTGGAAATTGAGGGATCATATCTCAACATAATAAAAGCCCTATATGACAAACCTACAGCCAACATAATACTGAACTGGCAAAAGCTAAACTCATTTCCCTCAATAATGGGAACAAGACAATGATGCTCACCACTCCTGATTGACATAATATAAAAGGTATTATCCATAGCTATCAGATAAGAAAAATAAATAAAACACACCCAAGTTGGAAAAGAAGTAAAACTGTCCTTATTCATAGATGACATGATACTATACATAGAAAAACCCAAATACTCCATCAAAAGCTAGTAGACCTAATAAATGAATTTGGTAATGTAGCAGGATACAGAATTAATGCCCAGAAATTTATGTCCTTTTTATATACCAAGAACGAGTTCAAAGGAAGAGAAATGAAAAAAAAAATCCTATTTACCATTGCATCAAAAATGTTAAGATACCTAGAAATAAACTTAACCAAGGATGTAAAAGACCTGTACTCAGAAAACTATAGGTCATTGAAAAAAGAGATAGAGGAAGACATAAACAAATGAAAGAACATACCATGTTCATGGATTTATAGGATCAACATAATTAAAATGTCCATACTACCCAAAGCAATCCATAGATTCAATGCAATACCTATTAAAATTCCAATGGAATATTTCAAAGATCTAGAAAACACTATCCAAAAATTTATCTGGAACAAATAAGACCCTGAATAGCCACAGCTATCCTGAGAAAGAAGAACAAAGTTGGATGGATCACAATACCAGGTATTAAACTATATTACCAAGCCACTGTTCTCAAAACTCCCTGATACTGGCACAAGAATAGACATATAGACCAGTGGAACAGAATAGAGGATCCAGAAATGGACCCAAGCCACCTTATTCAATTAGTATTTGAAAAAGGACACAAGAGCATACAACAGAGTCAAAAAAGCCTCTTTAATAAATGGTGTTGGAAAATTTGGTCAGATACATGAAAAAAAAAAAAACACTAGATCACCAACTTACACCAGACACTAAAACAAACTCAAAATGGCTAAAGGACTTAAATGTAAGAAGGGAAACCATAAAAATCCTACAAAACTCCATAGTCAGCAAAATTGCAGACATAAGTCATAAAAATATCTTTACAGACACAGATCGTAGGGCAAGAGAAACTTAGGAGGAAATAAACAAGTGGGACTACATCAAAATAAAAAGCTTCTACCCTGCAAGAGAAACTATCAACAAAACAACAATAAAGCCACTGCATGGGAAAAAAATATTTGCCAATGTTATCTCTGATTAAGGATTTAATCTCCAAAATTTACAGGGAACTCATACAATTTAACAAAGGAAAGATAAACAACACAATTTTAAAAAAAATGGTCAAAGGTTCTAAATAGACACTTTTTGAAAGAGGACATTCAGAAAGCCAAGAGAAATATGAAAATATACCCAAAGTCACTAATCAGCTGACAGATGCAAATAAAAATGACAATGAGGCACCACCTCACACCTGTCTGAATGGCATCATGAACAAATCAACAAAAGACCAGTGTTGGAGAGGATTTGGAGAAAAAGGAACCTTTCTTCACTGCTGATGGAAATGCAGACTGGTGCAGCTATTGTGGAAAATAATAGGGCATTTCCTCAAAAATTAAAATATGGAACTGCCATTTGACCCAATAATACCACTTTTTAGAATATATTCCAAGAAAACAGAAACACCAATCAGAAAGGATATATGGACCTCAATGTTCATAGCAGCACAATTTACAATATTTGGAAACAGCCTAAGTGCCCATCAGCAGATGAGTGGATTAGAAAACTATGGTACATTTACATAATGGAATACCATGCTGCTATAAAAAAGAAATTTCTACAATTTGCAGCAGAATGGATGGAAGTGGAGAACAGTATGCTAAGTGAAATAAGCCAGGCAGTGAAAGAAAAATACCAGATGATCTCACTCACTTATGACAAATAAAGAACATTATAACCTAATGAACAAAAAGATAGATTCAGAGACAGAGAAGCATTGAACAGACTGTCAAATTACAGCAGGAAGTCTGGGGTGTATTAACAAGGGGGGGAGGGTAGTAAGAGACATAAAGTGGCTAAATGGATAACAAGACCCTTATATATGCTGCCTATGACAGTCTCATTTTAGATCAAAAGATAACACACAGACTGAAAGTAAAAGGACAGAGCCGTAAGTAGAGGTAGTGGGTCAAGCAAGACTGCAGGAACAATTCTCTAACTCCTTAGTCAGATACTATATGTAGCCTTGCATTTACTGTGTCTTTACATATATTCTCTTCCCTCTGATCATCTATATTCTCTGAGACTGCTGGTTTCCCATATAATCTTCTCTGCTCTTGTAATCATGGCAGATTATTGAAGATGAAGAAAAGCTATGTGCTAGAAAAAGTCTACAGGAGACACTCTACATGAGCATATGGACATTAACACTTCACAACAGTCACCATTTCCTCTTCAGCCACCCAGACTTTGAATCAAGTCAGAAGAGACTTTTTTAGGTTTTTGTTTATTTTTTTTTTAGGTTTTACTGAGAATCAAAGTCTCCTTAGTTCTTCCTAAATCAGAAAGTACTGGTCTTTCTACATAGGTCAGGAACATTAGCACCATCTAGGAGCTTGTTAAGTGTGCAGAACATAAGCCCTCCAGGCTTATTGAATCAGAATTGTATCCTTCAATATGCCCAAGTGAAACAGATTGGTAGGCATAGCAAAGTTTGAAATTAATATTCAGGGTCATTAGAAAAAAAGGACATACTGATATATGAAGAGGCTTGTATAAGAGTTAGTTATCACAGGGTAAGCATAGATCAGATAAAGAGATATCAGGAATACTTACAAAATAAATACTTTACAAAATAAAGAGGTATCAGAAATACTTTATTCTTGGTCATTCTATATAGATGACTGTGATACTGTGTTCTTCCTTATAGACAAAATCATAAGCATGGTGCATTTAAATCCCATCCTATGCAATGGCTACTGTATTGATTGGTTAGCGAATTTCTCAGCTCTTTGCAAAAATACCTAGATAATGCCTCTTTAAAGATGATCTTAAGATACAAAGGCTCGTTTAGGTTCTAGAATCAGACAGAATTGTAGAAGAAATATCTCACAATCATAAAACAACCATATGGTGCTGGCACTTTGCCTGTCCAAAAAACATTTTAATGACAGCAGACATGCATAATTTTATCTTTAATGCAGTACAAAATATTTATTCTAATATTGGGCTTGAATGAATAGTGGCAGAAATTAACTTACTTCATTATGAGTTTTTTAAGCAAACTAAAACTCACTAGACTAAAAACTACAACAAAATAGAATAATACAATTTTCTTTTATTGTTGACAAGAGGCCGGCTGTATGAAATTCTGCAAGAGTAGGGCTTTTCAGCCCTGGCTGCCTCAAGGCCTCAAGGCCTGCTCTCACCCAATGGTGGTTTCAGAAGGTCATTTCACCTTTTGATCTAATTAGCATATTAGGTCTTTATAATGTAGGATAATATTACAGATGTCTACCATTTTCTCCCCCTCCACCCAACCCATGCCACATTCCAGGCCTTCCTCATATTATTCTGTAACGATGGTTTTTGCATATATGCATACAGGTTCTTTGGTTAACGTCTTTCTGTCTTCTCTCAACCCCACTGAGATCTATTATTCTATTCCATGCATGCATATCACTGGATCTTTTTTTTTTTAGAATATACACAATAAATATATTACCAGATTGTAGATACAAAAGAAATCACCATTAACATGCAATAAACATTAATATTTCAGGAAAACATTTTTGAAATATAATATTACCAAAACTGTATTAACATAGGACATGTCAAAAAAGTTATAGGAAATATTAAAAATCTGCAAATGATGGGATTCTTTCTATTATATGCTAAAATATCTATTTCTCTGGATCATCAGTTTATGTTGTTCATTATATTACATAAATAAGATCATGTGATATTTATCATACTCTGACTGGTTTATTTCACTTACCATACTGCTTTCCAGGTCCATCCATGCTGTTGAAAATGGTAAAAATTCTTTGTTTTTACTCCATTGTGTATATGTTCCACAGTTTTTAATTCACTCATCTGCTGATGGGCACTTAGGCTGTTTCCAAATCTTAGCTATGGTGAATTATGCTGTTATAAACATAGAGGTGCATATACACTTTCTGATTAGTGTTTCTGATTTCCTGGGATATGTTCCTGGATGTGGGACCACTTTTTAAGGGAACTCCATATTGTTTTCCATAGTGGATTGTACCAATCTGCATTCCCACCAGCAGTGAACAAGAGCTCCTTTTCCTCCACATCCTCACTAGCATTTGTCATTTGTTGATTTGTTGATGATAGTCGTTCTGACAGATGTGAAATAGTACCTCATTGTCATTTTGATTTGCATCTCTCAAATAATTAGTGACTATGAGCATGTTTTCATATTTCTATTGGCCTTCCTTATGTTCTCTTTCAAAAAGTGTCTATAGAGGTATTTTTCCCATTTTCTGATTGGATTGCTTATCACCTTTTATTAAGTTTTAGGATTTCCAAATAAATTTTGAAGATTAAACCCATATCAGAGATAAGATTGGCAAATATGCCCTCTGATGCAGTGGGCATCCTTGTTTTTGTTGTTGATGGTTTCCTTTGCTGTGCAGAAGCTTTTTATTTTGACATAGTCCCATTTATTTATTTTATCCATGGTTTCCATTGCACTAGAAGCTGTATCAGTAAAGATACTGATATGACATATATTTGATATTTTGCTGCCTATGAATTCTTCTAAAAATTTTATGGTTTCCCATCTTACATTTAAGTCCTTTATGAATTTTGAGTTTATTTTTGTGTATGGTGTAAGTTGGTCTAGTTTTATTATTTTCCATGCATCTGTCCAATTTTCCTAACACCATTTATTGAAGAGATTGTCTTGACTCCATTGTATTCTTGTGACCCCTTTGTCAAATATTAATTGAGCATAATGGCTAGGGTTGATTTGTTACATTGGTCTATATGTTTGTTCTTGTTTCAGTACCAGGCAGTTTTGAGAACCGTGACTTTGTAATATAGTTTGATATGTGGTATTATGATCCTTCCAATTTTGTGCTTCTTTTTCAGGATTGCTATAGCTATTTGCAGTCTTTTTTTTTTATTCCATAGGACTTTTTGTAGAATTTTTTCTAGATTTGGGAAATATGCCATTGATATCTTAATGGGGATTGTATTAAATCTATAGATTGCTTTGGGTAGTATGGAGTTTTTAATGATGTTGATCCTATCAATCCATGAAAATGGTATGTTCTTCCCTTTGTTTATATCTTCCTCTATACATTTTTTCAGTGTCCTGTAGTTTTCAAGTATAGGTCTTTTACCTCCGTAGCTAAGTTTTTTCCTAGGTGTCTTAATTTTTGGTTGCAATGGTAAATGGAATTGTTTTTTTTTTTTTAGTTTCTCTTTCTGTGAGTTCATTATTGGTATATCAAAAAGCCATATATTTCTGGGTGTTAATTTTGTATCATGCTATTTTGCCAAATTCATTTATTAAATCTATTAGTTTTTTTATGGAGTATTTGGGGTTTTCATGTAGAAAATCATGTGATCTGTGAGAAAAGACAGTTTTACTTCTTCTTTTCCTATTTGGATGCTTTTATTTCTTCTTGTCTGATTACTATGGCTAGTATTCCAGAACTATGTTGAACTAGAGTAGTTAGAGTAGAAATCCCTGTCTTGTTCCTATTCTTAGGAGGAATGGTTTTAGCTTTTGCCCATTGAGTATGATGTTGGCTATACTTTTGTAATCTAAAGATTTTATGATGTTAATGTATGCTCTTTTTAGTCCCACCTTTATTTTTATTTATTTTTATTTTTTATTGTGTTACAAGTATACATATCTCCCCATTGCCCCCCCTCGCTCCCAGGAATACACCAACCCTCCAGTATCTATGTTCATTGGTTATGTGTATATGTATAGATACAAATCCTTTCATTGATCTATTATCTGCCCCACCTCTCCTTAATCTTCCTGCTATAATTTCACAGACTGATGCTTTACTGCCTCTGAATCTATCCTTTTGTTCATCAGTTTACAATGTTATTTATTATTCACAAATGGGTGAAATCATATGGTGCTTCTCCTTCATTGACTGGCTTATTTCACTAAGCATAAGGCTTTCCAGTTCCATCCAGTTTGCTGCAAATGATAAGAATCCCTTCATTTTAATATCAGCATAGAATTCCATTGTGTAGATGTACACAGTTTTCTGATCCACTCATCTGCTGATGGCCACCTAGGCTGTTTCCAAATTGTAGCTATTGCAAATTGTGCTGCTATGAACATAGGGGTGCATAAATCCTTTCTGAATCGTGTTTGTAATTTCTTAGGATAAATTCCTAAGACTGGGAATGCAGGGTGAAATGGCAGTTCCATTTTTAGTTTTTTAAGAAAACTTTATACTGTTCTCCACAGTGGCTTCACCAGTCTGCATTCCCACCAACAGTGAACAAGGATTCCTTTCACTCCACATTCTCACCAACACTTTTTGTTTGTTGATATGATGATGACTGCCATTCTGACAGGTGTAAGATGGTATCGCATTGTCATTTATATTTGCATCTCTCAGATAATTAGTGACTGAACATGTTTTCATATTTCTCTTGGCCTTCCTTCTGTCATCTTTTCAAAAGGTTCTATATAGGTCCGTTGCCCATTTTATCATCCCTTTCTTAAATTGTATAAGTTGGTTGTAGATGTTGGAGATTAAACCTTTATCAGTGATAACATTGGCAAATATTTGCTCCCCTACAGTGGGCTTTCTTGTTGTTTTGTTAATGGTTCCTTTGGTGTGTAAAAGCTTTTTATATTGATGCAGTCCCATTTCTTTATTTTTTCTTTATCTTCCATTGCCTTTGGAGCAGTATCAGTGAAGAAGTTCTTTCTGCATATGTCTAATATTGTGCTGCCTGTAGATTCCTCTAATATTTTTATGGTTTCCCTTCTAATGTTTAAGTCCTGTATCCATTTTAGTTTATTTTTGTATTTGGTGTTTCAGTTTCATTTTTTTGCATGTATCTGTCCAATTTTCCCAACACCATTTGTTGAAGAGACTATCTTGACTCCATTGTATGTTCATGCCTCCTTTGTCAAATATTAGTTGAACATAGTGGTTTGGGTGGATATCTGGATTGTCTATTCTATTTCCTTGATCTATATGTTTGTTCTTGTGCCAGTACCAGGCTGTTTTGAGAACAGTTGCTTTGTAACATAGCTTGAAGTCTGGTATGGAGATCCCACCTACTTTATTCTTCTTTCTTAGAATTGCTGTGGCTATTCGTGGTCTTTTCTGTTGCATATGAATCTACGAAGAATTCTTTTTAGGTCTGTGAACTATGTCGTTGGTATTTTAATGGGTAGTGCGTTGAATCTATAGATTGCTTTGGGTAGTATGAATATTTTAATGATATTAATTCTCCAATTCTATGAGCATAGGATGCTCTTCCATCTGTTAACATCTTCCTCTATCTCTTTTTTCAGTATCCTATAGTTTTCTGCATATAGGTCTTGTACTCTTTAGTTAGGTTTATTCCTAGGTATTTTAATTTTTTTGTGTGATGGTAAAGAAGATTGCTTTTTTAGTCTCTCTTTCTGTAATTTCACTATTAGTGTATAGAAATGCCACAGATTTCTTGCCATTAATTTTGTATCCTCTACATTGGTGAATTCATTTTTTATGTCAATTAGTTTTGGGATGGAGTCCTTCGGTTTTTTATATACAGTATCATGTCATCTGCAAATAAGGACAGCTTTATTTCTTCTTTTCCAATTTAGATGTCTTCTTCTTGTCTAATTGCAATGGCTAATACTTCCAGTACTATGTCAAACAGGAGAGGTGAGAGTGGGCATCCCTGTATTATTCTTGTTCTTAGGGGAAATGGTTTTAGTTTTTCTTCATTGAGTATGATGTTAGCTGTGGGTTTATCCTATATGGCTTTTATGATGTTGAGGTATGATCCTTCTATTCCAACTTTGCTGAGAGTTTTTCTCAAGAAAAGAGTGTTGGATTTTGTCAAATGCTTTTAATGCATCAATTGCTATGACTGTGATTTTTATCTCTCAATTTGTTTATGTGATGTATCATGTTTATTAATTTGCAGATATTGTACCATCCCTGCATTCCTGGGATGAATCCTACTTGGTCATGGAGTATAATCTTTCTGATGTACTGCTGGATCTGATTTACTCGAATTTTGTTGAGGATTTTGGCATCATTGTTCATGAGAGATATTGGCCTATAATTCTCTTTCATTGTGTTGTCTTTAACTTATTTTGGTATTACGGTGACTGTGGCTTCATAGAAGGTGTCTGGAAGTGTTCCTTCTTCTTGAATATTTTTGATTATTCTGAGGAGGATGGTTTTTAATTCTTCCTTGAATATTTGGTAAAACTCTCCTGTGTAGCCATCTGGTTCCATGCTTTTATTTCCTGGAAGCATATTGATGACTGCTTCAATTTCTTCCATAGTTATTGGACTATTGAGATGTTTAGATTCTCCCTGATTGAGTTTTGGAAGGTTTTATTTTTCTAGGATTATGTCTATTTCTTCCAGGTTGTCCAATTTGTTGGAATAGAGTTGTTCATAGTATTTTCTAACTATCCTTTGTATTTTGGCGGGGTCTTTTGTTATTTCTCCTCTTTCATTTTTGATTTTGTTTATTTGGGTCTTCTCTCTTTGCTTTTTGGTGAGCCTGGCTAGAGGTCCATCAATATTGTTTATCCTTTCAAAGAATCAGCTCTTGGTTTTGTTGATCTTTTGAATTGTTTCTTTGGTCTCCATGTTGTTTATCTCCGCTCTGATCTTTAATATTTCCTTCATTCTGCTTACATTGGACTTTTCTTGTTGCTCTCTTTCTAGCTCTTTGAGTTGTAGGGTTAGGTAATTTATTAGCATTGTTTCCTATTTTTTGCAGTAGGCTTGTAGGGCTATGAACTTCCCTCTCAAGTCTGCTTTCACTGTGTCCCATAAATTTTGTATTGTTTTGTTGTCATTGTCATTTGTTGTCATGATGTTTTCTATTTCTTCCTTGATCTCTTTGGTTAGCCAGTATTATTTAATAGCATGCTGTTTAGTCTCCATGTGTTTGATTTCTTTCTATTGTTTTTATTATAGTTGATTTCCAGTTTTATGCCACTGTGGTCTGAGAAAATGCTGTATATGATTTCTATCTTCTTTTATTTGAGGAGACTATTCTTATGACCCAACATATGATCTATCTTTGAAAATGACCCATGTGCACTAGAGAAGAATGTATACTCTGTTGCTTTGGGGTGAAATGTTCTGAAGATGTCAATTAAATCCTACTGGTCTAGTGAGTCATTTAGGATTGACGTTTCTTTGCTGATTTTTTTGTTTAGAGGATTTGTCCAGTGGTGACAGTGGGGTATTAAAGTCTCCTACTATGATTGTATTGCTGTCAATCTCTCCCTTAATATCCTCCAGGAGTTTTTTTTTAATGTATTTAGATGCTCCTACATTGGATGCATATATGTTTACCAGAATTATTTCTTCCTGTTGGATTGTTCCCTTTAGCATTATGAAGTGGCCTTCTTTATCTCTTGTTATGTCCTTCACTTTGACATCTAATTTGTGAGATATAAGTATTGCAACCCCAGCTTTTTTTTCATTTCCATTTGCCTAAAATACCATCTTCCATCCCATCACCCTCAATCTGTGTGCATCTCTTTTCTTGAGGGGGTTTCTTGCAGACAGCAGATATATGGATCATGTTTTCTTATCCTATCGGTTACCCTATGTCTTTTGATTGGATCATTTAATCCATTTACATTAAAAGTTATTATTGATAAGTTCTTATCTGTCTCCATTTTTAGTCTTTACCCCCAAATTCCTTCTTTACTTCCTATTTCTTTTTATTACAGCAGACCCTTTAACATTTCTTACATTGCTGGTTTGGTGGAAGTATATCTCCTTAGTCCTTTTTTGTCTGTGAAGCTTCTGATTTCATCTTCAATTTTGATTGAAAGTTTTGCAGGGTATAGTATTCTTGGATTCAGACCCTTCCTTTGCATGACTTTGTATATTTCATTCCATTCCCTTCTAGCCTGATGAGTTTCTGTTATAAAATTAGTAGCTAGTCTGATAGAGTTCCTTTTTGGTAAGTTTCTGTTTCTCTCTGGCTGCTTTTAAAATCATACTTTGTTGTTGCTGTTTGCCCATTTAATTATAATGTGCCTTGGTGTCAGTTTGTTGGGGTTCATTTTGCTTGGGACTCTGTGAGCTTCTTGGATTTGTGTGGGTTTTTTCTTTTCTTTATTGGGGAAATTTTCTGTTTTATTTCTTCAAACAGGTTCTCTAATCCTTGCTCCGTTTCCACTCTTTCTGGAACCCCAATTATGCAGATATTGTTTTGTTCCGTGTTATCCCAAAGTTCCCTTAGGCTGTCCTCTTGCTTTTTAACTTCTTTTCTAGAAGCTGCTGTACTTGGGTATTTTTTTCTATTGTGTCTTTTATCTCACTGATGCTGTCCTTTGCTTCTTCTAGTGTACTTCGGATGCTTTCTATTAAGTTCTTTATAGCAATGATGTCATCTTTCATTTCTTCTTGATTATTCTGTATTTCTTCTATGTTCTTCTGCATTTCTTCTTGCATCTTCTGCATTTCTTCTTGCTTCTTCTTAATTTCCTCTTGGGTCTTCTTCATATCCTCTTGGCTCTTACACACATTGTCGATTTTGTCTTCCATTCTTTTCATCCACCTTATGATCATTTCTTGAACTCTTTCTCTGGCAGGCTTATTTCTGCTTGTATTTTCTTTACTTCCTTTTCTGGTGAAAACTGCCTTTCTGTCTTATGTGGGCTGTTTCTTTTTCTGCCCATGGTCTTTCTTCTCCGGGTGTCGGGTTAGGTAGTTCTCTCTCCTGCTTTGATTGAAAGACACAAACTACAACACGACCAGTTACAGCACACAAGGCACTGAGTAGAAATGTATTCAGGATGTTAATAATCACAAATAAGGTGACCACAAATGAAAGACAAATTAAGGGTAAGTAGAGAACGAAGAAGAGGAAAATGAGGAAAAAAGAAAATAAAGAAATGCCAAAATGAAATTGGGAGAGGGAGAAAAAAAGATAAATGAGCAATAAAATAAAATAAAGTAAAATAAAATAAAATAATGAAAAGGAGAAGAAGAAGAAGAGAAAGAGAAAAAAGTCAGAGACCAAATAAAGTGGATAAGAGAGTAAGGGGTAATAAAATATAGATGTCAAGGAAAACACCAATAAAACAGTCACTAATCCCAACAAATGATGGTAACTATTACCTGGAGATTAATACAAACAACAAATAACAACTGGTATGGTAGGAGGCGAGGGAAAAGAGAGCTAAAAAACAAACCAAAACAAAGCAAAGAAAAATCAAAATAAAACAAGTAGAATAAGCTAAAACAATCTCACCAAAAAAGTACAAACAGCGATATAATCATTGTTCACACAAACAGCAACAAAAGGACATAGTGAAAAACAGTGTTGTGGATAGTGAGGTCAAGAAGAGATAAGTTTGTACGAATTTGTAGTAGGGTATTTGAAATTAGATATATAAGTGGTTTGAAATTTTAACCAGGTAAAGAGAAAGAATAGGGAGATTCTAAAGTTGGAAAGGGGAAAGAAAAACAAGACAACAAAATGGGGAAAGTTAGGAGGAAAGTGTTGGCATAAAGGTAGATTTGAGATGGAGTAAAATTATGCTAAAGTAAAGATTAAAATAGAATGTAGAACTCTAATCCCAAAATATAATATAGAGAGAACACAATGTGACATGTTTTTTTCCTAAAAGTTAAAATAGTAGTAGTAATAATACTAGTTGAAAACAAAAATGTAATAATTAAAAAGGTAAAATCAATTGAGGAGGAAAGAAAAAAAATAGTTTTTTAATTAAAATGTGCAAAAATTAAAAATAAAAAAAAAGAATTTAATAAAAGAAAAGAGAAAAAAAATAGAATGATCATTCACTTCCACTATTCTTCTGCTTGGCACTCCTGTTTCCCAGTAGGGAGGGTATTGCAGTTCCCTGTGTTCCACTGTTGGTATTTTAATCTCTTTATTCTTTTGTGGTTATGGGAGAGTCAATTTGTGAGTCATCCACTGGGTGGCAGTGTTTCGGAATTGACCTCTGAGACAAAGCACTGGACCTCTCTAGGCTGTGCTTAGATCCTGCTACTCTGTGGTTCTCAAAACCAGTTTGTGGGGATTTTGCAGCTGGGACACTGTAATAACTCTCAGGCTTTCCCTCTGCCTCAGATCAAAAGGAGTCATTGTCAACAGCTTTGAGAGTTTGCCTCCACACTTAGTGATCATGCCCTGCCCCACCTCCACGGACCTCTCCAGGGCAGCTTTCCCTCAGCCGGGTTCCCACAATGTGCTCCTCTCTGTTCTTTGGGACAGGAGACCTCACCTCATCCCAGGCGAAATCTGACCTTTCCGTGTGCAGTGTGGATCTCCTCTGAATCCGCCGTGTGTCTGCCCCAATTGGAAGCAGTGTTCTGGGCCTCCCAGCTGGCTGTTCGGTGAGTGCTTCAGCTGCAGCTTTCAGATTGCCACAGACATCCCCACCTCCCTCTGAAAGATGGTGCAGTCTCCACGTTCGCGCTGGTGGCTCGGGCCTACAAAAACCCTGTGGCAGTCGGGCTGCCTGGCCAGGAGAGCCCCGTCCAGCAGTCCCCCACCTTTTCCTGGAGGATAGCTGACTCTTAACTTGCCAACAAACACTCCCAGTGAGATTCTCAGCTGCTCTCTCTCACTCTGCCCAGCGACAAAGCTCCAGACGTGTCTGTCTATTCTGCTGCCATTTTCCTCCCTGAGTCCTACCTTACTGAGTATTTTTTTCAAGAGGGGGTGTTGGAATTTGTCACATGCTTTTTCTGCATCAATTGGTATGATTATATGGTTTTTATATCTGTTTTATTTATGTAATGCATCACATTTATTGATATACAGATATTGTACCATACTTGCATCCCTGAAATAAATCACATTTGGTCATGGTGTATGATCTTTCTAATGTGATACTGGATATGATTTGGTAGGATTTTGTTGAGGATTTTAGAATCTATGTTCATCAGAGATATTGTCCTGCAATTCTCTTTCTTGTACCATCTTTATCTGGTTTTGGTTTAGAGTAATGCTGCATTCATAGAAAGAGCTTGGAAGTGTTTCTTCCTCTTGAATTTTTTCAAATAGTCTGAGGAGGATAGGTTTTAGTTCTTTGAATTTCTGGTAAAACTCCCCTGAGAAATTGATCAAGGGCTTTTGTTTGCTAGAATTATATTATTATTATTATTATTATTATTATTATTATTATTATTATTACCAGAGGCCTGCTGCACGAAATTTGTGCATGGGTATGGGGGTGTGCTTCAACCCAGCCTGATCCCTCTTCAATCTGGGACCCCTTGAGGGATGTCCGACTGTGCATTTAAGCCAAATCCTGGTAGGATCTGGCCTAATGGAGCAGTCAGACATCCCTCTCACAATTCAAAACTGCTGGCTCCCAACTGGTCACCTTCCTATCCTTCCTGATTGCCCCTAACCACTTCTGCCTTCCAGCCTGATCACCCCCTAACCACTGCCCTGCCAGACTGATTGATGCCTGACTACTCCTCTGCCAGCCTGTTTGCCCCTAACTGCCCTCCCCTATGGTCCTGGTCACATCTAACTGCCCTCCCCTGCAGCCTGGAACCCCCCCCCCCAAACTGCCCTTCCCTGCAGGCCCAGTCACCCCCAACTTCTCTCCTCTGCTGACCTGTCACTCCTAACTACCCTCCCCTACAGGTTTGATAACCCCTAACTGCCCTCCCCTGCTGGCCTTCTTGTGGTGGCCATCTTGTATCCACATAGAGTGATGGTCAATCTGCATATTACTTTTATTAGATAGGATAGATGCCTGTTGCATGGGTGGGGGCCAGCTGGTTTGCCCTAAAGAGTGTTCTGGATCAGGGTAGGTATTCCCTTGAGATGTGAGGTGGCCTGGGCAAGGGGCCTGTGGTGGCTTGGAGGTTGGCCATGTCCCCCGGTGACCCAAGCAGAGGAAATGGGATTTATTTATCTTCTACAACTGAAACTTTGTAGCCTGGAGAAGAGCCAAGCCTTCTGCTCACACAACCATTGAAACTTGTTGCCTTAAGTGACTGCTAGGGTGTGTGGAAAGCTTGGCTATCTCCATCACCAGGGGCAACCCAAGCCTCACTCAGTGGCAGCAACCATTGAAACTTTGTTGCCTTAAGCACTGTGTAAACCTTGGGTTCCTTCATTGCCAGGGGCAACTCAAGTCTCCCTCCTGCTCTGTGTTCATAACCATCTTGATTGTGTTAATTTGCATACTCACTCTGATTGGCTGGTGGGTGTGGCCGGTGGGCTAAGCTGATGAGTATAGTGGAGGTACAATCAATTTGCATATTACTCTTTTATTAGATAAAAGATAGGATTAGATAGGATTATTTTTATTTTTACTACTTAAATTTCCTCTATAGTTATCAGCCTAATAAGACTTCTTTATTCTTTCTGACTGAGTTCTGGAAGATCATATTTTTCTAAGAATGTGTCCTTCTTCAAGGCTGTCTAGTTTGTTGAAGTAGAGTTGCTCATATAATTATTTTTTTTACAATCTTTTGAATTTCTGTTGTGTCTGTTCTTGTTTTGCCTTTTTTATTTCTGAATTTATTTGGATACTGTCTCTTTGCTTCTTGGTGAGCCTGGCTAGAGGTTCATCAATCTTGGTTATCCTTTCAAAGAACTAGCTCTAGGTTTCATTCATCTTCTGTTTTGTTTTTTTTTTTTTTTTTTTTGGCTCTATGCCTTTTATTTCCACTCTGATTTTTATTATTTTCTTCCTTCTCCTCACTCTGGTCTTTTCTTGTTTGCTCTCTTTCTAATTCTTCAAGTTGCAGAGTAACATAATTCATTACCAGTTTTTTGTTTGTTTCTTTGTTTGTTTGTTTTGAGTTAGGCCTGTAATGCTATGTGCTTATATCTCAGGAATATTTTCACTGTGTCCCATAGATTTTGGATTGTTGTGTTTTCATTGTCATTTTTTCCAGGCTGTTATTTATTTATTTATTTCTCCTTTGATTTCTTTCATAATCCAATCATTGTTTAATAACATACTAGTTAGCTTCCAAGTGTTGGAATTAGTTTAATTGTTTTCATTGTGATTTATTTCTCATATTATGCCATTGTGATCTGAGAAGATATTTGATATGATTGCAATCTTCTTGAATTTGGAGAGAGATTGCCTGTGTCACATTATGTGGTCTATCTTTGAAAATGTCCCATGTGAACTTGAAAACAATGTATATTCTGTAGCTTTGGGTCTATTGTTCTGAAGGTGATAATTAAGTTCATATGATCTAGTGAGCTGTTGAGAATTGCTATTTCTTTGCTAATTTTTTTTGTCTACAGGAGTTATTCACTATTGTCATTGGGGTTTTAAAGTCCCCTACTCTGATTATATTGCTGTCTATCTCTCCCCTGATATTATCCAGAAGTATTTTTTATTACATATTTGGGTGTTTCTGTTATGGGTGCATATATGTTTACCAGAGTTATAACCTGTTGTTGTATTGATACCTTTATAATTATAATGTGGCCTTCCTTGTCTCTTGTTATGGCATTCTCTTTGAGGTCTATTTTGTCAAAGATGAGTGTTGCTATTTGTTTTTTTTTATTATAATCATTTCCATTTTTTAAAAAGATATTTCTACACGTAATTTTCAGTCTGTGTAAGTCCCTTGTTCTGAGGTGGATCTCTTTAGAATGCATATATGTGGGAGATGTTTCTTATCTATTCGACAACTCTATGTTTTTTAATTGGAGAATTTCATTTATATTTAATATAATTATTGATAAGTACTTGTTTGAAGCCATTTTTCTTTTTTTTATTCCTGTGTTCCCTCTTCCCTTTCTATTTCTTCTATTTACAACAATTTCTTTAGCATTTCCTGCATTGCTGGCTTGGTAGTAATAAACCCCCTTAGCTGTTTTTTTTTTTTTTTTTTTGTGTGTGTGTGTGTGTGTGTGTGTGTGTGTGTGTGTGTGTTTTGTTTTGTGTTTTTGTTTTTGTCTGTGAAGCTCCTGATTTCTCTTTCAATTTTGAATGATAACCTTGCTGGATAGAGTATTTCTGCTTTGCGACACTTCGTATTCTTCATTTCATTCCCTCCTGGCCTGAAGTGTTTCTGTTGAAAAATCATTTCATAATCAAATGGAAGATCCATTCTAGGTAACTAACTCTCTGTCTCTCTGTTACAGCCTTTAAGATTCTCTCTTTGTCATTAATGTTTGTCATTGTAATTACAATGTGTATTGTTGTGGATCTTTTTTGTGTTTATCTACTTTGAGATTCTCTGTGCTTGTGTGACTTTTTTCTTCTGCATATCAGGGAAAGTTTCTCTCATTATTTCTTTCAGAAGTTTTTGTAACCTTGCTCTCCTTATCGTTCTGGAACCTCTATTAATATGTATGTGACTTCATTTCAAGTTCCAAAGCTTCCAAAAGCTCTCCTGGTAATTTCTAATTATTTTATCTCCAGGAGCTGTTCAGATTGGGTGTGTTTCACTGTCCTATATTATAACTCACTAATTTGGTATTCCACTTCTCCTAGTCTACTGTTGCAAGCATGCACCGTGTTTGTTATAGCTATGTCACTTTAAAAAAAATTATTAATGTGTTACATGTATACATATCTTCCCATTGCCCCCACCCACTGCAAGGCATACCCTAAACCTCCAGTGTCTTGTGTTTATTGGTTGTGCTTATGTGCATGCATATAAATCCTTTGGTTAATCTCTTATCTACCCTACCTCTCCTTAAACTTCCCACGTAATTTGACAATCTGATTGATGCTTTATTGCCTCTGTATCTATATTTTTGTTCATCAGTTTATGTTCTTTATTATCCACAAATGAGTGAGATCATGTGGTATTTCACTTTCATTGACTGGCTTATTTCACTTAGCAAAAGGCTCTCCAGTTCCATCCAGGTTGCTGCAAATGGTAAGAATTCTTTCTTTTTTATGGTATCATAGAATTCCAATGTGTAGATGTTCCATAGTTTTCTGATCCACTCATCTGCTGACGGGCACCTTGGTGGTTTCCAAATTGTAGCTATTGTAAATTGTGCTGCTATGAACATAGGGGTGCATAAATCTTTTCTGATTGGTGTTTGTGATTTCTTAGGATAAATTCCTAAGAGTGGGATTACAGAGTCAAATGGGAGTTCCATTTTTAGTTTTTTGAGGAAACTCCATACTGTTCTCCACAGTGGCTGCACCAGTCTGCATTCCCACCAGTAGTGCACAAGGGTTCCTTTATCTCCGCATCCTCATCAACACTTCTCCTTTGTTGATTTGTTGATGATTGCCATTCTGACATTGTGAGATGGTATCGCATTGTTGTTTTGATTTGCATCTCTCAGATAATAAGTGACTTTGAACATGGTCACATGTGTCTCTTGGCCTTCCTTCTGTCATCCTTTGTAAAGGTTCTATTTAGGTCCATTGCACATTATTTTATTGGATCATTTATCTTCCTTTTACTCAGGTGTATAAGTTGGCTGTAGATGTTGGAGATGAAAACTTTATCAGTGATAACATTTACAAATATGTTCTCCAATACAGTGGTCCTTCTTGTTGTTTTGTTGATGGTTTCTTTTGCTGTGTAAAAGCATTTTTTTTTTTATGTAGTCCCATTTGTTTATTTTTTCTTTAGCTTCCATGGTCCTTGAAGCAGTATCAGTGAAGAAGTTCTTTCGGCATATGTCTGAGATTGTGGTGCTTGTGGATTCCTCTAGTATTTTTATGGTTTCTCATCGTATGTTTAAGTCCTGTATCTATTTGGAGTTCATTTTTGTGTATGGTGTATGTTGGTGGTCTAGTTTCAATTTTTTTAATGTATCTGTCCAATTTTCCCAACATCATTTATTGAAGAGGCTGTTTTGACTCCATTGTATGTTCATGCCACCTTTGTCAAATATTAATTGAGCATAGTGGTTTAGTTGGATATCTGAATTCTCTATTCTATTACATTGGTCTATGTATCTGTTCTTGTGCCAATACCAGACTGTTTTGAGAACAGTGGCTTTATAATATAACTTGAAATCTGGTATTGAGATCCCACCTACTTTATTCTTTTTCAGGACTGCTCTGACTATGCAGGGTCTTTTCTTGTGACAGATGAATATTTGGAGAGTTCTTTCTGGGTCTTTTAAATAATTCTTTGGTATTTTAATGGGTCGTGCATTGAATCTAAGATTGCTTTGGGTAGTATGGACATTTTAAGGATGTTTCTTCTCCCAATCCATGAGCAGGGTATTCTCTTCCATCTGTTTACATCTTCCTCTATTTCTTTTTTTCAGTGTTCTGTTGTTCTCTGTGTATACATATTTTATCTCCTCAGTTAACTTTATTACTAAGTATCTTAATTTTGTGGTGCAATGGTAAATAGGATTGCTTATTTAGTCTCTCTTTCTGTAATTTTTCTATTAGTGTATATAAGTTCCATAGATTTTTTGGCATTAATTTTGTATCCTGCTACATTGCTTAATTAATTAATTAAGTCTATTAGTTTTTGATGGAGTCCTTTGGTTTTTTTATGTACAGTATCATGTCATCTGCAAATAAGGACAGTTTTACTTTTTCTTTTCCAATTTGATGCCTTTTATTTCTTCTTCTTGTCTAATTGCAATGGCTAGTACGTCCAGTACTATGTCGAACAAGAGTGATGAGAGTAGGCATTCCTGTCTTGTTCCTGTTCTTAAGGGAAATGGTTTTAGTTTTTGCCCATTGAGTATGATGTTGGCTATGGGTTTGTAATATATGGCTTTTATGATGTTGAGGTATAATCCTTCTAATTCCACCTTGCTGTGAGTTTTCAACAAGAAAGGGTGTTGGATTTTGTGAAATTCTTTTTCTGCATCAATTGATATGACCATGTGATTTTTACCTCTCACATTGTTTATGTGATGTATCACGTTTATTGATTTGTGGATATTGTACCATCCCTGCATTCCTGGGATAAATCCTACTTGGTCATGGTGTATGATCTTTCTGATGTACTGCTGGATCCAATTTGCTAGAATTTTGTTTAGGATTTTGGTATCTATGTTCATGAGAGATACTGGCCTAAAATTCTCTTTCCTTGTGTTGTCTTTATCTGGTTTTGGTATTAGTGGGATGATGACTTCATTGAAGGTGTTTGGAAGTGTTCCTTTTCCTTGAATATTTTTGAATAGTCTGAAGACGATAGGTTTTATTTCTTCCTTGAAAGTTTGGTAAAGCTCTCCTGTGTAGCCATCTGGTCTTGGGATTTAGTTTGCTGGAAGCTTTTTCCTGACTGCTTCAATTTCTGCCATAATTAGTGGCCTATTGAGCTGTTTAGATTCTTCCTGATTGAGTTTTGGAAGGTTATATTTTTCAAGAAATATGTCCATATCCTGCAGTTTGTCCAGTTTGTTAGAATAGAGTTGTTCATAGTATTTTTAAACAATTCTTTATATTTTTTGGTGTGGGGACTTTACTTTTATTTCTCCTCTTTCATTTGTGGTTTTGTTTATTTGGGTCTTCTCTCTTTGCTTCTTTGTGAGCCTGGCAGTAGGTCCATCAATCTTGTTTACACTTTCTAAGAACCAGCTATTCCTTTTGTTGACCTTGTAGATTATTTCTTTGGTCTCTATGTTGTTTATCTCTGCTCTGATCTTTACTATTTCTTTCCTTCTGCTTACACTGGGCTTTTCTTATTGCTCTCTTTCTAGCTCTTTGAGTTGTAGGGTTAGGTCATTTATTTCCATTGTTTCCTGTTTTTTTGTAGTAGGCTTGTAGGGCTATGAACTTCCCTCTCAAGACTGCTGTCACTGTGTCTCATAAATTTTGTATTGTGTTGTCATTCTCATTTTTTCTCATGATATATTTTATTTCTTCCTTTATCTCTCTGGTTACCCATTTGTTGTTTAATAGCATGCTGTTTAGTCTCCATGTGTTTGATTTCTTTGTATTGTTTTTATTGTAGTTGATTTCCAGTTTTATGCCACTGTGATCTGAGATAATTCCTGACATAATTTCTATCTTCTTGATTTGAAGAGACTTTTCCTATGACCCAACAAATGGTCTATCTTTGATAATGACCCATGTGCACTGGAGAAGAATATATATTTTGTGGCTTTGGGGTGAAATGTTCTGAAGATGTTAATTAATTCCATCTAGTCTATTAAGTCATTTAAGATTGAGGTTTCTTTGCTGATTTTTTGTTTATAAGATTTGTCCAGTGGTGACAGTGGGGTATTAAAGTCTCCTATTATTATTGTATTGCTTTCAATCTCACCCTTGATATCCTCCCAGAGTTTTTTTTTTAATGTATTTAGGTGCTCCTGTGTTGGTGCATATATGTCTACCAGAGTTATTTCTTTTTGTTGGCTGTTCCTTTAGGTATTATGAAGTTGCCTTCCTTATCTCTTATGTCCTTCAACTTTGAAATCCAATTTGTCGGGTAGAAGTATTGCAACCCCAGCTTTTTTTTTCATTTCCGTTTTCTTGAAACACTAGCTTCCATCCCTTCTCCCTCAGTCTGTGTACATCTCTTTTTCTGAGGTGGGTTTCTAGTAGACAGCAGATATTTGGGTCATGTTTTCTTATCTAATCCATTACCCTATGTCTTTTGATTGGTGTATTTAATCCATTTACATTTAAAGTTATTATTGATAGGTACTTATCTATCACCATTTTTATTCTTTACACCTGTGTTCTTTCTTTGCTTCCTTTTTTTTTTTTTTTTTTTACAGCAGAGCTTTTAACATTTCTTGCATTGCTGATTTGGGGGTAATAAATTTCTTTAATCCTTTTTTGTCTGTGAAGCTCCTGATTTCACCTTCAATTTTAATTGAAAGCCTTGCTAGGTACAGTATTCTTGGATTCAGACTCTTTCCTTGCATGACTTTGTATATTTCATTCTATTCCCTTCTGGCCTGATGAGTTTCTGTTGAGAAATCATTTGCTAGTCTTATGAAGATTCTTTTGTAGGCAACTTTTTGTTTCTCTCTGGCTGTTTTTAAGATTCTTATTTTGTCATTAGTGTTTGCAAATATAATTATAATGTGACTTGGTGTCGGTTTATTGGGGTTCTTTTTTGCTTGGGACTCTGTGATTTTCTTGGATTAGTGTTTTTGTTTTTTCTTTCCTATATCAGGGAAGTTTTCTGTCATTATTTCTTCAAACAGGTGTTCTATTCCTGATCAGATTTTACTCTTTCTGGAAACCCAATTATGCGGATATTGTTTTTTTTGTGTGTGTGTTATGTCGAAGTTCCCTTAGGCTCTCATCTTGCTTTTTAATTTTTTTTTCTAAAAACTGCTGTACTTGGATATATTTTCCTACCTTTTTTTCTAGCTCACTGACATGGTCCTCTCTTTCTTCTACTCTACTTTTGTTGCTTTCTATTGAGTTATTTACAGCAGTAATGTCATTTTTAAATTCTCCTTGATTATTCTTCATTTCTTCTTGGTTCTTTTTCAGTTCCTCTTGGCTCTTACTCATATTGTCGGCTTTTTCCTCCATTCTTTTCAGCCATCTTATAACCATGTCTCTGAATTTTTTTCTTGTGCAGGTTATTTGCTTTATTTTGTTTACCTCCTTTTCTGGGTATACCTGATTTTTTTAATATGCGGGTTGTTTTTTCGTCTGCCCAAGGTCTTTCTCTTTTGGTTGTCTGATTATGTAGTTCTCTCTCCTGTGTTGATTTAATGGCACAAAATACAACATGACCAGGTACAGCACACAAGACACTGAACAGAAAGGTATTCATGATGTTCATAACCACAAATAAGGTGACCACCAATGAAAGACAATTTAGGGGTACATAGAGAAAGAAGAAGAGAGAAATCACGGGAAAAGAAAAGAAAGAAGTGCCAAAATGAAATTGGGAGAATGGAGAAAAAAAGAGGAAGAAACTATTAGAAGAAGATGAAGATGAAGATGAAGATAAAGATGAAGAAGAAGAAGAAGAAGAAGAAGAAGAAGAAGAAGAAGAAGAAAGGAAGGAAGGAAGAAAGGAAGGAAGGAAAGAGGGAGAAAAGAAAGAAAGAAAGAAAGAAAGAAAGAAAGAAAGAAAGGAAGAAAAGTAAGAGAGAAAAGTAAGAGAATAAGAAAGAATAAGGGAACAAATTATATATGTGAGGAGAAAACTGCAATAGAACAGCCGCTAATACCAAGAAATGCTGGCAACAAGTACCTGGAGATTAATATAAACTACAAAAAACAACTAATATCAAGGGAGGTAGAGGAAAACAGAGGTAAAAAACAAACAAAGCAAACAAAATGCAAAATAAAACGAGTAGAATAAGCAAAAACAATTCCACAAAAAAAGTATAAAAAATCGATATAATCAGCAAGAAACAACAAGAGGACATAGAGAAAAACATTTTTTTGGATAGTGAAAACAGAGAAGAGATAGGTTTGTATGGACTTGGAGTAGGGGATTCAAAAATACATATATAAGAGTTGTAAAATTTTAACAAAGTAAAAGGAAAGAATAGGGTGAATCTAAAGTTGGGAAAGGGGAATAGAAACAAAACAACAAAATGGGGAAAGTTAATAAGAGAGTGTTGGCATTAAGTTAGAGTTGATATAGAGTAAAATTATGCTAAAGGAATGATGAAAATAGAATGTAGAACTCTAATCCCAAAGTAAAATAAAAAGAAAATAAAATGACACTTCTTTTTTGCAAAAAGGTATAATAGTAGTAGTAACAATGCTAGCTGAAAATTAAAATGTAATTATTTAAAAGGTAAAATCAATTGAGGAAAAAATAGTTTTTTAATTAAAATATGAAAAAATAAAAAATCAAAAAAATTAGCAACAGAGGGGGGCACAAACTCTCAACCCCCTCCCAACCTTGCAGGGATCTGAACCTTCACCCCTTCTGAGGGCGGTCTCCTGCCCCATGGATATCTTGCTTCCCACGCTCAGCACAGATCGGGACCCAGGTAACAGACAGAAACATGCCGACAGCAGCTGGCTATATCTAAATTCAGCCTAGCACTAGGAATGCTTATGCCTACTCAATGCAAATAAACCTTTCCACTAATTTATATAGAGTAATCTAATATTTTTGGTAGAGTATTAAATTTGACATAAAAGAGTTATCAAGCTTTCAGATTAATTAAAATTGGTGAATTGAAATAAGAGAACACCAGAGAAAATTTAAGTGTACTGGACAAAAAGCTGTTTCTAAAGTATTAATTAAAATTTCTATTGATAGCTCATCTCATGTTAAAATTGCTTAATATGTGATGAACATTGAAGAGGCATATTTGTGTGCAAAAATTTAAAATTTAAAGTTATCAAAGTGGCACGAAAAATGTTACCAAATTCTCCATTAATCAAAAAAAAAAAAAAGCGGGGAGAGTAGGATAATATCATGTAAGGAAAAATATCTGGTAAGTAAATTACATCTAGAAAATCTTCACTTTATAACATTAATTTCCATTTGTAATACTAACAGCAAGACATGAAAAACACACATGGTGTCAAAATAAGCCAATGGAAAAGTGAGTAGGCAAAAATAAAAAGGACCCCAAGTCAATTTTATAGAAAAGATTCCTTTATTAACTCTTGGTCGAGAACATGTTTATATTCACTGGTACCTCGAGATCTGAGTGCCCTAACATATGAGATTTTTGAGATACGAGCCGTCAAGCAAGTAATTTTTGCTTTGAAATACGAGCAACATTTGAGATAGGAGTAATCGCGCGGATCAGTCGGCTGCACAGGACCCACCAGATTACCGAGATTCGAGTGTCTGATAGTTTCCCACACCTCAAGGTTATGGAACGAATTAAACTCGTATCTCGAGGTACCACTGTACTTTCAGAAAAGAACTCCAAGACCAAGTGGACTCCTGTAACAGAGAGGAACTGACAGGTCTGTGCCAACCAGAAAGGCAAGAGGAGAAACAGTCCAAAGATGTAAGACGCTGTAGACGCCTTGCCATGTGAGCAGTTAGCAGCTGAGCATCATTACAGGATGTCTAGGACCAAACCAGAGAGGGTGGGACCGGCATTGCCACCATTTGTCCACTATCCAGATACCATTGATGACATGTACACATAAGGAACTATCTGACATTGAAACTGGGTCTCAAAGCTATCAGACATTGAAATTGGGATTCAATCATTTTTCTTTTGTTCTAGTGGGTTTATTTCTAGCCTATAGGGGCAATATGTTTTTAAAGACAAGAATCAGGGGGTGAGGTGGGGAAGCAGATGCAGAAGCAAAGAAGCAATGAACTGACTGTTGTGCTACAGTGGGAAGACGGGGGAAGTTGGGGAGGAGGGGCCTATAGGAGATCAACCGAAGTACTTGTATGCATGTGTGTGTAGGCATAGCCAGTGGATAGAGGGCAATGAGGGATGGCAGGGGTTGGGGAGGAGATGGATGAGGGCATGTACTGGGGGGTGGGTAGGGCAATAGGCGAAAAAATAATTTTTTTTAAAAGGAATAGAATGGGCAGTAGTGGAGGTCATTCACTTCCTGTATTGTTCTGTTTGGCACTACTGTTTCCCAGTTGGGAGAGTATTGCATTTCCCTGTGTTCCACTGCTGCTCAGTGTTGTTTTTAAGCAGAAGGTATGCCTTTTTTTATATTATATTGATTTTTTACAGAGAGGAAGGAAGAGAGATAGAAAGTCAGAAACATCGATGAATGAGAGACATCGATCATCTGCCTCCTGCACGCCCCACAGTGGAGATGTGCTCCCGACCAGAATCAAACCTGGGACCTTTCAGTCTGCAAGCCGATGCTCTATCCACTGAGCCAAACAGGTCTCCGCAGAAGGTATGTCTTAATCTCTTTATTCTTTTGTGATTATGCAAGAGTCAATTTGTGAGTCATCTGCTGGCTGGCAGTGTTTTGTAATTGACCTTTGAGACTAAGTACAGGTCCTCTCTAGCCTTTGTTTAGATTCTGCTTTCTCTGTGGTACTCAATACTAGTTTGTGCCGGTGGGTTGCTCCTAAGCTGTTTCTCTGATGGTTATTCTGTGCTCTGATCCCTAGGTTCCAGAAAAACAACTTTCCCCTACAGTCTCTTATGATGTCCCCAATTGGGTGATCCTTTGTATTGGGCTTAGCAATTAGAAGCCAGGGTCTGAAGAGGAAAGGGTGCAGTCATCCTTCCCCTCTCCTTTTTGAGCAGTTAGGACACTTTAATAACTCCCAGGCTGTTCTTCTTTCTCAGATAAAAAAAAAATGGGTTGCTTTCTAGAGCTCTCCTCTGTTAATAGCTCTGAGGGCTCCCTTACACATTCAAGGATCACACCCTGCCCCACATCCATGGATAACTCTAGGTGCAGCTTTCCCCCAGCCCAGTTCCCACAGTTGTGAGTCTCTGTTCTGGGGGACAGAAGACCTCACCTTATCCCAGGTGAAATCTGACTTTTCTGTGTGGCGTGTGGAGCTCCTCTGAATCGGAGTGTTTGCACCAATTGGAGAGCAGTGTTCTGGGCCCCTGGCTGTTTGATAGGTGTTGCAGCTATAGCTTTTCAGGCCACTGTAGACATCCCCTTTCCCCTTTCTCTAACTGCAGTTTCACACTCTTGCTGGGCTTTGTGATCAGCTGATCTGTCCACAGGAGAGGCCACTGCACTGCCATGTGCTTCCCTTCTTTTCAGCTATATCACTTTTGATTTCTTCCTGATTCTGAATAGGTTGTTGATTTTTTTCATCCATCCCATTTAAGAACTGTATGACCATGACTCTAAATTCTTTTTATGACATATTACATGGCTTCATTTCATTTAGTTCCTTTTTTGTGGTGGTTGGGGGTGTGATTCTTCCTTTCCTTTCCTTTTTTGGTTGTTTCATTGTCTTCCCATTTTCTATCACTGAAGGGCTTAATCACCAATTTGCACGGGCCTGAGCTGCAGCAGGGGGCTTGGCCTTTCAAGAGTCATGGGAGAGCTCAGATACTGAAACACCTGGCTGTTGTGGGTTCGTGGGATCCCCACATGTGCCTGAGGAGCAGAATCACATTAGCTCAGGGATGAGCAGTACAGCTTCCACTGGTAGGAAGCAGCCCAATGCATGCACTCCTATAGACAGAATCATGGGTGCCCTTGTATTTGAGTGGGGCTTCCACAGAGGGTCAGCAGTAACCCTGTGTAAGCATCCCAAGAAGCAGAGTCATGGGTAATTGCCCCCCTCCCAAGAAGTTCTGTGTATGCACCAAGAGACAGAGTCAAGGACACTCAGGTGTGTGTGCTTCAGCCACCACTGGTCGGCATCAGCCCCATGTTCATGTGCTAAGTGGTAAAGTCGTGAGTGCACTCAAGGGTAGGTCTGCCTCAGCCCCACATGTGTGTGCTGTGAACTATATTGATAGTGCTTGGGGGTGGGTTGTGCAGCTACTGCAGGTCAGCAGCAGCAGCCCTGTGCTGTCACATCAAGAATCAGAATCACAGGCATTCTGGGTTGAATGGCATGAGCAGCACAGTTACTGTGTGTCTGCAGTAAACCCTCTCATGTGCTGTGAGATGTGCGGGACCTATGCCACTGTGGTGTGTCAGCAGGAGAGGGACCCAATCCAGGACTCACTGGACCCTGTGGCCAGGATACTGGAGTCTCAGTGTCCATGAGTCAGTAGCTGTAATAGCAGGTCTTTGTCCAGAGAAGCTGCAGGGTTCTGGTTTGCATCAGAGGTCAGTCTAGCTGGTAGTGGAGCTGGGCTCCAACTCACAGCAGTTCTGTCTTTCAAGATGGCATGGTTCCAATGCCAGTGCAGGCCACCCAGGAGTCTCTACAGCAGCAGCAGGGTGTCATACTTCAAGACAGTCCAGTATTCCAGTCCTCAAAAGTGTTGCATGATCTAATTATTCCTCACTCACACACAGACACATGCACACCCCACATATTCACACATTCCCCTTTCACTCCCTCACTCTCTCACATTCTTCTCCTCACTTCCATCCCGCCAGTTGCCATCTTTTTCTCCCTGAGTTGTCAGTTTTTACTTTGTCTCATTTCTGATTTTATTTATTTGCGTCCTCTCCCTTTGTTTCTTGATAACTCTGGCTGAAGGTTCATCAGTATGGTTTATTTTATCAAAGGACCACCTCTTGGTTTCATATATCTTCTGTATTACATTTTTTAGTCTCTATGTTATTTATTTGTGTTTTGATATATTTTTTTTATTTCCTTCTGTATACTTCTGTTGTTCTTTTTAATTATTTTAGTTGTAGGGGTAGATAATTTATTTGAGCAGATTCTTGTTTCTTGATATAGACTATAATGCTATGAACTTTCCTCTCAGGACTGCTTTCACTGTGTCCCATAGATATTGAGTTATTGTGTGTTCATTTTTATTTGATAACAGGAAAACTTTTATTTCTACCTTAAGCTCATTGGTAATCTTTTTATTGTTTAATAATATGCTTGAATGTTTTTAAATATTTTTATTGTTGTGATCCAAGAAGGTGATTGACATGATTTCAGTATTCTTGAATTTTTTCCTTTTTGTATTAATGTATTATACGTGTACATATATTCCTATTGCTCTCATATTACCCCACCCCTATGCATGCCCTCACACCCCAATGTCTTGTGTCCATTGGTTATGCTTATATGGATGCACACAAGTCCTTAGGTTGATTTCTTATCTACCCCACCTCTCCCTAACCTTTCCACTGTAATTTGACAGTCTGTTTGATACATTATTGCTTCTGTATCAATCTTTTTTTTCATAAGTTTATAATGTTCTTTATTATCTATAAATGAGTGAGATCATGAGGTATTTTTCTTTCATTGATTGCTTATTTCAATTAGCAAAATGTTCTCCACTTCCATCCAAGTTGCTGCAAAGGGTAAGAATTCATGCTTTTTTGTGGCAGCATAGTATTTCATTGAGTAGATGTACCATAGTTTTCTAATCCAGTCATCTGCTGATGGGCACCTAGGCTGTTTCCAAATCTTAGCTATTGTAAATTGTGCTGTTATGAACAGAGGGGTGCACATATCCTTTCTGATTGGTTTTCTGGTAGGATTACTGGGTTAATTGGAAGTTCCATTTTTAGTTTTTGAAAACACTCAATACTGTTCTTCACAGTGACTGCAACAGTCTATTTTCCCACCAGCAGTACACGAGGGTTCCTTTTTCTCAGCATCCTCACCACCACTTGTCATTTGTTGATTTGTTGATAATTGTCATTCTGACAGGTGGGAGATGGAACCACATTGATGTTTTGATTTGCATCTCTTGGATAATTATTGACTCTGAGCATGTTTTCATGTGTCTCTTGGCCTTCCTTCTGTCTTCTTTTGAAAAGATTCTATTTAGGTCCATTGCTCATTTTTTTTATTGGATCATTTATTTTCCTTTTTTTAAGTTATATAAGTTTGCTGTAGATGTTGGAGATTAAACCTTTATTAGTGATAACACTTGCAGATATGTTCTATACAGTGAGCTTTCTTGTTGTTTTGTTGATAGTTTCTTTTGCTGTGCAAAAGCATTTTATTTTGATGTAGTCCCATTTGTTTATTTTCTCTAAAGCTTCCATTGTCCTAGGAGCAGTATCAGTAAAGAAGTTCTTTTGGCATATGTCTGAGATTGTGCTGCCTGTGGATTCTTCTAGTATTTTTATGGTTTCTCATCTTATGTTTAATTCTTGTATCCATTTGGAGTTTATTTTTTGTGTATGGTGTAATTTGGTGCTCTAGTTTCATTTTTTTGCATGTATGTGTCCAATTTTCCCAACAGCATTTATTGAAGAGGCTGTCTTGACTCCATTGTTTGTTCATGCCTCCTTTGTCAAATATTAATTGCGCATAGGTTTAGGTTGATATCTCGATTCCCTATTCTATTCCATTGGTCTATATGTTTTTTCTTGTGCCAGTACCAGACTGTTTTGGGAAGAGTTTCTTTGCAATACAGCTTGAATTCCGGCATTGGGATCCCACCTACCTTCTTCATCTTTCTCAGGATTGCTTTGGCTTTTCAGGGTCTTTTTTGTTCCAGATGAATCTTTGGAGAGTTCTTTCTAGGTCTGTGAAATATACCATTGGTATTTTAATGGTGAGTGCACTGAACATATAAATTGCTTTAGGTAGTATGGACGTTTTGATTATGTTGATTCTACCAATCCATGATTATGCTATGCTCTTCCATCTTTCACATCTTCCTCTATCTCTTTCTTTAGAGCGGTGCAGTTTTCTGCATATAGGCCTTTTACCTCCTTAGTTAAGTTTATTCCTAAGCATCTTAATTTTTTGGTGCAATGGTAAATGGGATTGTTTTTTTAGTCTCTCTTTCTCTAAGTTCACTGTTGCTGTATAGAAATGCGATAGATTTCTAGGCATTTATTTTGTATCCTGCTATATTGTGGGATTAATTTATTAAGTCTATTTAATTTTTGATGAAATCTGTCAGCTTTTTTATAGAATGCTTGAATTTGTTATGACTTATTTTGTGCCCTAAATGTGTCTATCTTTGAGAGTGATCCATGTACTCTTCAGAATGTTCATTCTGCCACTTTAGAATGGAATGTTCTGTAAATAAAAATTCAATCCATCAGATCTAGTGTGTAATTTAAGGCTCAGATGTCCTTGTTGATTTTTTGGGGGTGGGTGATGGGGTCTGAAGATCTATTCAGTGGTTTCAGTGAGCTTTTATATCTCCTACTATAATAGTATTGCTATCAATCACTCTTTTTTATTAATTTTTATACATATCTCCCCATTGCCACCTCTCCCTCCCAGGCATACCCCAACCCCCCAGTGTCTATGTTCATTGGTTATGCTTATATGCATGCATACAAGTTCTTTAATTGATCTCTTATCTACCTCACCTAACTTTAATCTTCCTTCTGTAATTTCACAGTCTGATGCTTTACTGCATCTGTATCTATCCTTTCATTCATCGGTTTATAATGTTCTTTATTATCCACAAATGAGTGAGATCATGTGATGCTTCTCATTCATAGACTGGCTTATTTCACTAAGCATAAGGCTCTCCAGTTCCAACCAGGTTGCTGCAAATGGTAAGAATTTCTTCTTTTTAATGGCAGCATAGAATTCCATTGTGTAGATGTACCAGAGTTTTCTGATCCACTCATCTGCTGATGGGCACCTAGGCTGTTTCCAAATTATAGCTACTGTAAATTGTGCTGCTATGAACATAGGGGTGCATAAATCCTATCTGATTGGTGTTTGTGATTTCTTAGGATAAATTGCTAAGAGTGGGATTACAGGGTCAAATGGGAGATACATTTTTAGGTTTTTTTTTTTGGCTTTTTATTTTTTTTTATTAATTTTTTATACATATCTTCCCATTGCCCCCCCTCCCTCCCAGGCATACCCCAACCCCCCAGTGTCTATGTTCATTGGTTATGATTATATGCATAGATACAAGTCCTTTGATTGATCTCTTATTTACCTCACCTAACTTTAATCTTCCTGCTGTAATTTCACAGTCTGTTTGAAGCTTTACTGTCTCTGTATCTATCCTTTTGTTCATCAGTTTATAATGTTCTTTATTATCCTCCAATGAGTGCGATCATGTGATGCTTCTCCTTCATTGACTGGCTTATTTCACTAAGCATAAGGCTCTCCAGTTCCAACCAGGTTGCTGCAAATGGTAAGAATTCTTTCTTTTTAATGGCAGCATAGAATTCCATTGTGTAGATGTACCACTGATTTCTGATCCACTCATCTGCTGAGGGGCACTTAAGCTGTTTCCAAATTGTAGCAATTGTAAATTGTGCTGCTATGAACATAGGGGTGCATAAATCCTTTCTGATAGGTGTTTGTGATTTCTTAGGATAAATACCTAAGAGTGGGATTACAGGGTCAAATGGGAGATCCATTTTTAGTTTTTTGAGGAAACTCCATACTGCTCTCCACAGTGGCTGCACCAGTCTGCATTCCCACCAACAGTGCACAAAGGTTCCTTTTTCTCTGCATCCTCGCCAACACTTGTCGTTTGTTAATTTGTTGATAATTGCCATTCTGACTGGTGTAAGATGGTATGGCATTGTCGTTTTGATTTGCATCTCTCAGAAGATTAGTGACTTTGAACATGTTTTCATGTGTCTCTTAGCCTTCCTTCTATCATCTTTCAAAAACGTTCTATTTAGGTTTGTTTCCCATTTTTTATTGGATCATTTATCTTCCTTTTATTAAGTTGTATAAGTTAGCTATAGATTTTGGAGATTAAACATTTATCAGTGATAACATTTGCAAATATGTTCTCCCATACAGTGGGCTTTCTTGTTGTTTTGTTGATGGTTTCTTTTGCTGGGATAACACGAAAAAAACACACAACATTCACATAATTGGAGTTCTAGAAAGAGTGGAAACTGAACGAGGATTAGAGAACCTGTTCAAAGAAATAAAGACAGAATATTTCCCCAATATAGGAAAGGAAAAACCCACACAAATGCAAGAAGCTCACAAAGTCCCAAGCAAAATGAACCCCACAAAACCGACACCAAGGCACATTATAATTAAATTGTCAAACAGCAACGACAAAGAAAGAATCTTAAAAGCGGCCACAGAGAAACAGAAAATTACCTACAAAGGAACCCCCATAAGACTAGCTACTGATTTTTCAAGAGAAACTCATCAGACCAGAAGAGAATGGAATGAAATATAAAACGTCATGCAAAGGAAGGGTCTGAATGCAAGAATACTGTACCCTGCAAGGCTTTTAATCAAAATTGAAGGTATAATGAGAAGCTTCACAGACAAAAAGAATAAGGGAATATATTACCGCCAATCCAACAATGCAAGAAATGTTAAAGGGTCTGCTGTAATAAAAAGAAATACAAAGCGAAGAAGAAACTCTGAGCTAAAGACTAAAAATGGCGATAGATAAATACCTATCAATAATAATTTTAAATGTAAATTGATTAAATGCTCCAATCAAGAGACAGAGTGTAATCGATTGGATAAGAAAACATGATACACATATCTGCTGTCTACAAGAAACCCACCTCAGGAAAAGAGATGCACACAGATTGAGGGTGAAGGGATGGAAGATAGTATATCAGGCAAATGGAAATGAAAAAAAGCTGGGGTTGCAATACTTATAACTGACAAATTAGTTCTCAAAGTGAAGGACATAACAAGAGATAAAGAAGGCCACTTCATAATATTAAAGGGAACAATACAACAAGAAGATATAACTCTGGTAAACATATACGCACCCAATATAGGAGCACCTAAATACATAGAAAAACTCCTGGAGGGTATTAAGGGAGAGATTGACAGCAATACAATCATAGTAGGAGACTTTAATACCCCACTGTCACCATTGGACAAATCCTCTAAACAAAAAATCAACAAAGAAACATCAATCCTAAATGACTCACTAGACCAGATGGAATTAATTGACATTTTCAGAACATTTCACCCCAAAGCCACAGAATATACATTCTTCTCCAGTGCACATGGGTCATTGTCAAAGATAGATCATATGTTGGGTCATAAGAAAAGTCTCTTCAAATTCAAGAAGGTAGAAATCATATCAAGCATTTTCTCAGACCACAGTGGCATAAAACTGAAAACCACCTATAATAAAAACAATAGAAAGAAATCCAACACATGGAGACTAAACAGCATGCTATTAAACAATTACTGGGTAACCAGAGACATCAAGGAAGAAATAAAAAACATCATGGCAACAAATGACAATGACAACACAACAATACAAAATTTATGGGACACAGTGAAAGCAGTCTTGAGAGGAAAGTTCATAGCCCTACAAGCCTACTGCAAAAAAACTGGAAACAATTTTAACAAATTACCTAACCCTACAACTCAAGGAGCTATAATGAGAGCAACAACAAAAGCCCAGTGTAAGCAGAAGGAAGGAAATAGTGAAGATCAGAGTTGAGATAAACAACTTGGATACCAAAGAAACAATTCAAAAGATCAACAAAACTAAGAGCTGGTTCTTTGAAAGGATAAACAAGATTGATGGACGTCTAGCAAGGCTCACCAAGAAGCGAAGAGAGAAGACCCATATAAACAAAATCAAAAATGAAAGAGGATAAATAACAACAGGCCCTGCGAAATACAAAGGTTTGTTAAAAAATACTATGAACAACTCTATTCCAACAAGTTGAACAACCTGCAAGAAATGGACATTTTCCTAGAAAAATATAACCTCCCAAAACTCAACGAGGAGGAATCTAAACATCTCAATAATCCAATAACTATGGAAGAAGTTGAAGCGGTCATCAAAAAGCTTCCAGCAAATAAAAGCCCGGGACGAGATGGCTACACAGGAGAGTTCTATCAGTCACTCTTTTAAATAAGTGTTCTCTTTTTTTTCTTAAACTAAATCTTTATTATTCAGATTATTACATATTTTTCTCTTTTTTCCCCTCCGTAGCTCCCTCCAGCCCTTCCTCTACCCATACCTCCCTCCAGTTGACCTCATCCATAAGTGTATGCTTTTTGTCCAGTCTCTCCCTGTACTCCCCTCACCCCTTTCTTTCTGATAATTATCAGTCCACTCCCTTTCTGTGCTCCTGATTTTATTATATTCACCAGTTTATTCTGTTGATCAAATTTTTAATTCACTTGATTTTTAGATTCACTTGTGGATAGATATATATTTGTTATTCATCATTTTTTTTATCTTTTACCTTTTTCTTCTTCCTCTTCTTAAAGAGTACCTTTCAGAATCATATAATACTGGTTTGGAGTTGATGAAGTCCTTTAGCTTTTTCTTATCTGTGAATCTCTCTATCTGCCCTTCAATTCTGAATGATAGCTTTGCTGGGTAGAGTATTCTTGGTTGTAGGTTCTTGCTATTCATCACGTTGAATATTTCTTACCACTCCTGTCTGGCCTGCATCGTTTCTGTTGAGAAATCAGCTGACAATCATATTGGTGCTCCTCTATAGGTAATTAACTGTTTTTCTCTTGCTGCTTTTAATACTCTCTCTTTGTCTTTTGCTCTTGGTATTTTAATTATGATGTGTCTTGGCGTAGCCCTCTTTGGATTCTTTTTATATGGAGTTCTGTGTGCTTCTGGGATTTGTAAGTCTATTTTTTTTTCACCAGATGTCGGAAGTTTTCAGTCATTATTTCTTTAAGTAGGTTGTCAGTATCTTGCTCTCTGACATACCCACAATTATGATACTGGTACCCTTGAAGCTGTCCCTAAGGCTCCTTACATTATCTTCACATTTTTGGATTCTTTTTTCTTCTTGCTTTTCCAGTTGAGTGTTTTCTGATTCTTTATATTTCAAAATTTTTACTTGATTCTTGCCTTCCTCTAGTATGCTGTTAAGTCTCTATAATATTTTTTATTTCAGTCATTGTATGTTTAATTTAAGAGATCACAAATAAAAGAAATGGAGGAAAACAAACGACTGTCAGTGTATGTTTAATTTCTAGTTGGTCCTTTTCCATCTCTAGTTGCTCCTTTTCCATCTTTAGTTGCTCCTTTTCCATCTCTAGTTACTCCTTTTTCATCTCCTCTTGGGTCTTGCTAAATTTATCCATCTTTTCTAGGATATTCTTGAAAAACCTTATAACCATGATTTTGAACTCTATATCCAGTCATTGTTTTCCTCCATTTCTTTTGTTTGTGATCTCTTCCTTTGTCTCTGCATTTTCGCTATGCCAGGAGAACTTCTATGTTGGATTCAGCCTTTTAATACAAGACTGGAAAAACTGCAAAAGCCTCTCTGTTGAGCTTGGGATGGGTGGAGTCTCAGGGTTTAATGGACCACCTTGCCTTCCAGTCGGCCTCGCCCTCCACAGCCCCTGAGTTTCACCTGATTGGATAATCGCTGGTGCTGCCCCTGTGCATGTGCACACTCTTGCAGTGCCTGTAGACTGCTGCCTTTCCATCTCTCCTGTGCTTCGGGACCATATGAGTCTGGGTCCCCAGGGTTTTGCCTGTAACTGGGATTTAGTGGAGTTAGATGTGGTGCAGTTGGGAGGCTCTGTCTCTCGCCCACTCATGAAAGTCAGCGGCATAATCAGCAATCGCTCTTCTGTGCACAGTGCTGTGCACACCACCAGACTTATGCCTTTTCTCAACTCCCCTAAATTTCAGTGTCTTCTCACTTTTCACAGTCCAAACTTGCCCCATATGAGTTTTGGCTGGATCTGGGGTTTAGTGTTGTAGGATAAGGGGTTCAATGCAGTTGGGAGTCTCTGTCTCCCTCCCACCAGAGAAAGCCAGCCAGATACTCAAGCACCTTCTCTCTCCACACATGTGTCTTCATATCTCAGCTTTTTGCAACTCCTCTGGGTCTCCGTGAGCCCCTCTCTTTCCTTCTAGTTGTAGAATTTCCACTCAGTCAGCTTTCCTGTGGTTCTGGATGATGTCCGTTCTGTCTTTTAGTTGTAGTTTTGAAATTGTTGTGCAAGGCAGCAGTGTACGTGTTTACCTATGCCACCATCTTGGATTCTCCCTAAATAATTGTTTTCTTAATAACAGATGAATTTTTTTTTACCATTTTCCTCTTATATTCATTTTTTAATCGTATAACACCCTTGTTATTTTTTTCCAAAATCCACAATACCATATGCTTTCACTTTTAAGTAAAGTTAAGTTTTTCCATGGAAAAATATTATTGAAATTTTAAAATAATATATCCATCATAAATTAGGTTTTCATCCAAAGCACTTAAACATATATTTACTTCATACCTATAAAACACCAGTATTGTATTGTGGCTATAAACATTATTTTTAAAATAAACTTATATGAAGAAAACAAATATTTATAATATAAGGGAAGAGAATAATTAAAAATTGAGTTTAATTTTGCCATTTTCCTTATAAGTTTTTTTAAAATTTATTTGACATTTCTATTAAAATGTTTTTTGCAATTTTGTTCAGTGACTATAAAGGTAACATAAGCATGGGTGATTCATCTGAGGTAAAAATTGTTATTTCCTTTATAAAAGTACATGTACATAAAAGAGATTATATATCAAGCCTTCCCATGTGCATAAACAATATGCATGGTCCACTATCATTCTGCCTGATTTAATAACTTTGGATCAGAAGGTTTGGGGCACCTTAAATAGAGAACAAATCAGTCATTTTTTTCCCTACATGTCAGGAACAGAACTTTGGATTTGAGTTGTGACACCCATATAAGATGTTAGTGTTCCATTTACATAGAAGCTATCTTTGTCTCTCTGTTTTATGAAATTTAAGTGCACTTAGTTATAAAAGAATATGTATGGTATCTCTCTTCTGTGATACCCATGAGGGCACTCATAAGAAGAAGATGTATCTTAGTAGGTTTTTCCTCGTAAAATATTTAAATGGAAAAATAAACACGCCTTTCATAATAATTCTTTTTCATCATGTAATAAAATATTCATACAATGAAAACACAGCAGTTGTTACAGCATTTTAACTTTAAAAAAATACAATGGTGATTCCTAAGAATTCCATACACTAGGATAAAGGAAAATAGCAAGAGGAGAGGAAATTATTTTTTTAATGTCCTAGAATTTAATATTTAACTAAGCAATCCTTCACTATTATTTCAAATAAAACTCTTTTATTAGAGGAATCAAGATAAATTTAGTAGGCACAGTAATGATTATTTACTTGTTTATAGGTTTTCAGCTTGTAAAATGGTATTACCACTTTTATTACTCCATTGCTTTAGTTCATCACATGACTAAGTTTGCTAACCCAGAAAGACTCCTCTATCATTTCTTAGGAAGTAATTTGGATTATTTATTGACTTTGGGTGCTGGAACATTTAACTATAAGAAGAGTTGATAAATTTTACTCAATTATAAGTTGGAAAAGTTATACAACAAAAATATTTTAGAAATCTCAATTGAAGTTCTATGAATATATTACATATCTCCTATTTGGATTCATGATAGAGTAGATTGAGCTGATATGCAAAGGGTATGTCATATATAAATTAAATGGAAACATTTATACAAAGTATGTCTAAATATAACAAAAATAATGAAATAATCCTATATAATAAAAGACTAATATGCAAATGTCCCTCCTGAGTTTGACCAACTGGGAGTTTGACCATTTGCTATGACATGCAGTGACCACCAGGTGGTGGCATGGAACTAAGGCAGGCCCTAGCCATCAGCCAGTAGCCAGGAGAAGGAAGGCCCCAATCGACCCTGATCAAAAGCCAGGATTAGGAATCCTACTGTGCATGAATTTTATGCACCAGTCCTCTAGTATATCATAAACATTCAAAGCACTGTAGAAACAAATGTCAATGCATCTTTCAGTCTCCCTAGGAGAAAAGTAACTCATGGTTCATGAAATTAAATTAAGGAAAATTAAGTTCATAGGTCACTGTATAAATCACAGAAGACTTAGTCTTCCATTCCTTTTTAAAAATCTATAGGCATCACCTCTGTGAAATATATCAAGTAAATGCTATATGTTGTTTTAACTAAAATTAGAAGCTATTTATAATGGTCAGCTCTTTCAAAGGCATAGCATTCTTCAATTTAAATATGTATGTATGTATGTATTTCTGACATAAGCATTTAATGATAACTATCACTTATTTAGAGTTTTGTATTTTGTTCCAGAAAATAATTTTTCTAGAATATGTTACATATGGATGTGATTCATAATGCTTCATCAGTAAAAGCACACAAACAATAGGTTACTGAAACATAGAGTACAAGCTTTTGTGATGTTACCCAACTTTATATTAAAATTAAATGATAGAACTTTGTAGGAAGTAAGCACACTATGTGTTCAGGGGGTAAGCTATGAGTATGTTCAAGAGAAATTGAAGTCAGCAGGAGTAACCAGATGTTAGAGAACTCCAGGCATCACCTCTCAGTCAATGATCAGCCTCTGATCTTGTCCCACCTTGGATCCACCTTGTCCCAGTCTGTGTGCTTGAATCGTGGTACTTCTCACTACCCTCCTGGCTCTGACTTCCAGAATTCATGGTCTTAGTTTGCCAATCTGGCTTTGCTCTATAGTAGTCTGACTTTGATCTGACAATCTGATTGTAATGTTCGGCTCAGTTTTTTAATCTTTGTTCCTGTTAGCTCTATCTACAGTATCCCAGGTCTTAATATCTCTATTTCCACCACCAAATATCTACTTTTCACCACTTTTTTGTTTGATATTTTGGCATTTTTATTATGAGGCCTGTACCCCAACCAATTTATTTAACAAAAGAAGGAAAGATTTTATCCTATCACTTCCCAAATTTTAAATTCCATTGGAATATCAAAGCTTCTCAATTTTTTAAATATACATAAATCTTATATATTTATGTATGTATGTGTACATATATAAAGATTTGACTAAAGTTGGTTTATAGTTTTGAATATGCAGAACACTCTTCATTCTTGTATTATTTTATGTTAATTATTGTATTATTTTCCATACAAACAACTGTAAACCAACTTTTTATATCACATAGACTTAATTGGTTCTTTATCAATAAGTTTAAGATTTTAGGATAAATTTTAAATGTTTTATTTTATCTAACTACTAAGCCAAGTAGAATCAATTTTATATTTTCAAGCCATATAAAAATAACTTCCAGAGAGAAACCAAGATGGTGACATAAGTAAACACCTCAACTTGCTGCCTCACACAACCACTTCGAAACTACAACTAGAAGAAAAAACAGATATCATCCAGAACGATGGGAAGGCTGGCTGAGTGGAAATTATACAACTAGAAGGAAAGAGAAATGCACACTGAGGTGAAAAGGAGTTGCGGTGGTACAAAGTGAAGTGCAAAGTTACAGAGGCACCTGTGAGGAATGGGGCTTGCAACTGAGTTTGCAGTTGTCTTTTTCAATCAGGAGGAAGATACAAACTCCTGACTGCTCTAAACTCCAGTTCCAGGCAAGATTCTGGGCCCCAAACTCATATAGGGAGAAAATGGACTGTCTGGCATCAGGCTGGAACACAAGGGCAGCTTTCTCTCAGAGGTGCTTGCAGCAATCATTGTTCCTGCAAGGTGCCACAGGACACAGAGATCCAGGGACCTCTTTTGGGGAGGGCTGATAGTCAGCCATTGCTGTTTGCTCTGCCCTGGTGATTTCCTGAGACCCTGCCCCACCGAATTTACAACTCCACCCAAGCTATGCACAGAGGCTTTTGCATATGAATGTCCTGGCCTTTTGCTATCTAAAACCTAACAAACTGAAGCTCCAAAAGAAGACCCAAGGCTCGACAGCAGTTTGAATTGCTTCAGAGCTGGGCCTCATCTGGGCACCTCCAAACCCCAACCAATGAGGAAGAATCTGCAGATTTCTTTATAGCTCCTGCTGAGTGGCCTCAGGCAGTGGCTGACTTTGTACCTCCTTGGAGATCCAAGAGCCAGTGTACCCAGTGGTCAGAGTGAGACCATCAGATTACAATTCTTCAGATCCATAAGAGACACACTCAGGGGGCAGACTCAGTGAGCACCAAAGCCCCACTGAAGCATGTCTTGCCCCATAAGGTTGTCTCCTGCACAGAAATTCTCCCATCATAGACACAACTGATCTTCACAGCCAGTTGGCAAGGAGGTCAATTCTTCCCAGTAATACCAATAAGAATCAAGACTTAACTACAACAAGACTATGCAAACAGCTCACAAAGTGGTGCACTAAGAGTGTCAATTTCACGTAACTGGGAAGGCTCAGCCACTGGGTCTGATAGGACACTTGCACACAAAGCCACTCTATCAACACAGGGAAGTAGCCAAAATGTGGAGAGAGACAAAGAAACAGGTCACAAATGATAACAATGGAGGAAAGCAAACAACTGGATATAGAAATCAAAACCACAATTATTAGGTAACTCAAGAATCTTCTAGAAACCACCAATAAATTTAGTTAAATCTTTAAGGATATGAAAAAGGACCAACTAGAAATTAAGCATACACTGACTGAAATAAAGAATAATATTGAGAGATCCATCAATAAGTCAAAGATTTGAATCCAGTCAAAAATTTGAAATACTAAGAAGCATAAAACACCCAACCAGAAAAGCAAAAAGGAAAAAGAATTAAAAAATATGAAGAGAGTGTAAGGAGCCTCTGGGACAACTTCAAAAGTACCAACATCCAAATTATGGGGATACCAGAAGAAAAGAAAGAGCAAGATACTGAAAACCTATTTGAAGAAATAATGACAGAAAACTTCCCATACGTGGTTAAAGAAAGAGACTTACAAATCCAGGAAGCACAGAGAAACGCCCCCACTTCCCCCCCACAAAAAAAAAAGGAATCCAAAGAGGACCACACCAAGACACATCATAATTAAAATGCCAAGGGCAAAAGATAAAGAGAGAGTCTTAAATGCAGCAAGAGAAAAATAGTTACCTACAAGGGAGCACCCATACAATTGTCAGCAGATTTCTCAACAGAAACTATGCAGGCCAGAAGGGAATGGCATATTCAAGAAATATTCAAGGTGATGAATAGCAAGAACCTACAACCAAGATTACTCTATACCCAGCAAAGCAATCATTTAGAATTGAAGGTCAGATAAAGAGCTTTCACAGATAAGAAAATCTAAAGGAGTTCATCACTACCAAACCAGTATTATATGAAATGCTGAAGGATATTTTTTAGAAGAGGAAGAAGAAAAAGATCAAATTTATGAACAACAAAGTAACAACAAATACATATTTATCAACAAGTGAACCTAAAAATCAAGTGAATAAAAAATCTGATAAACAGAATTAACTTGAATATAATAGAATCAGGCATAGAAAGGGAATGAATGGACTGACAATTCTTGGAAGGAAGAGACTGGACAAAAATCATATACCTATGAATGAGGACAGTAGGGTGGAAGGGCAAAGGGTGGGGTGGGAGCTGAGTGCAGGGGATCTATTGGGGAGGGAGGAATCACTGTAATAATTTGAACAATAAAGATTTATTTAAAAATAATAACTTCCTTTTCTTTGTCTTATGTCAAGCTACAAAATGTGTATGAAAAGACAAAGTAGAAATTTACTTCCTAATAAACAAATAGATATAATAAAACTTCATTTCATGTGGCTTTCTTTTTTGAAATAAAATGTGTAATAAGAATGTCACACTGTGAAGTTTCAATTAAAGCACAGATAAAATTCCAATGCTTGACCAAAATTATAACTAGCCTGACTTTACTTATCAGTTATCTAATATAAATGAAAACCAAAATTCTTGACATTTTTAATTCACATAATGAAAAAAAAAGTCCACTTGCAGTTAAGAACTCAACTGGGTAATTGTTTATTATCATCACATGAAATTTCAATATACTAGTAAAACAGTTATAGCTTAGAAAAAATAAGTTGTCAAGCCTTGGATGAATTTTGTACATTTAACACTTCAAAGAATAAAATTATTCATATTGATAAACTCCATGTAAGTTTCTAAAACCAATTATAAGCACGTTCTGAGAATCATACTACAAGTAGCTGCTGTTTAAAGGAACTGAAGAAAATATGAAGTCCAGAATTGATCCATGTTCAAGTTATGAGTGTTATTCTACATCCCTTTGTTTAGAAAATTCTGACCATCCTACTTCAGAAAATCAGGGACTCCCAAACTATGTTCCCTGAGAGTCATATCAATCTACATGCACATACCTGGGGGCCCCAGCACAAGTAGGTAAACAAGATATGAAACTCAGGGTGATTTCAGAACCACTCTGATATTTTGAATATGTGTTTGTAAGTCTAATAAAGATGGAAATTCTATAAGGAAATAATATCTATTTTTAATTTTGATTAAATGATAATTTAATTGCTCACCAAGAAACAAATGTAGACTTAGACAAAAGTCTAAAAGTTTGTGAAAATAAAATTATATCTTCACTTCTTTCAATTCATTAATTTATTCTGAAATAATAAGCTCCTACAAATCTTAGAATTCTTATTACTCAAAAGTGTCTTCTTTTTTTTTAAATATATTTTATTGATTTTTCACAGAGAGGAAGGGAGAGGGACAGAAAGTCAGAAACATCGATGAGAGAGATACATCGATCAGCCACCTCCTGCACACACCACACTGGAGATGTGCCCGCAAGCAAGGTACATGCCCCCAACTGGAATTGAACCTGGAACCTTTCAGTTGGCAGGCTGACGCTCTATCCACTGAGCCAAACCGGTCTTGGCCAAAAGTGTCATCTTTCAAAGGAGGAAATCATCACACTCTGCCAACAACTGGATAGGAGATGCAGTGAAATGCTTCACACAGGAAATTATAGTGTCTATCAGCAAAGGAAAGAGATCTAGAGTTTCAACTTGGCAGATACTTACCAGAGTATCCTAACCCCTAACCAGAGGAAGGTCATTATATATATATATTCTGACATAATTTCAAATGGAATTTTTATATTGGAGTAAGAAGAAACAAAACAGAAGGAAAAAGGTAAAAAATACAGTTACAAACAAAAAGATAATTCTCTCAAGAGGGAAATCATTCAGTGCCTTATTCTCCTCCTTCTACATATGTTGCCTGCCTGGTCCAAGCACTTGGAACTGTCTTTGGAATACTTCTAGAGGAGCCCTAACTCTCTCTCTAGTATAATGAAGGCCATAGAATCTTGGTCCCAACCTGGCTGATGATGCACAATCTTGAACTGGACACAGAGCTGCAGCTACATCCTGTTTCTGGCAATGGTCTGGCTGAAGTGGCATTTGAAAGGCTGATGGAGGAGCTGGAGGTCACAGACAGCAGCTGCTGCCATTCCGATGAACAGCCATGGTAGGAACTTGCAACTATGTGCCACCGACTTCTGTGGGACTGCTCTCTAGTTTCCAGTTTTTTCAAGGACCTGTCAGAGCTAACATATAAGTCTTCGCCCCACCCATTAAACTCTGCAACACACCAAACACAATCACATTGCCATTCCCCCCCCACACCCGGCCCCAGACTTAATACCTGCCTAAGAATTACAGACTATTTAACGAAACAGAAATTACATTTAGTTAAAGGCAGATGAAAAAGTAATGTTCCAAATTGGAGAGAGGGATGCTGTGTTTATGTATGAAGTCAGTGAAAAATCAAAACGTTCCAATTATTGATTTAGCATTCTCGATCTAAAGAAATTTCAGGGTCTTAAATTTCTTTTCTTTTTCTTTATTTTTTTTCCAGTTGGATTTAACCCAAAAAGCATTTATAGTCCCCCATGTAGGTAACAAACAAACAAGCAAAGACATGAACTTGGCATCTTTGAAAACTAAGCTGGTCTGACAAGAATGCTTTGTTGTCCACCAGCATTGTTGTTTCCCTCCCTCCTTCCTTCCTTCCTTCCTTCCTTCCTTCCTTCCTTCCTTCCTTCCTTCCTTCCTTC
>JAAGEH010000286.1:55889334-55958713 GCA_011751065.1 Lasiurus cinereus | reverse complement strand
TTCCTTCCTTCCTTCCTTCCTTCCTTCCTTCCTTCCTTCCTTCCTTCTTTCCTTCTTCTTTTTTAGCATTGTTTAGTTTCAACCACCTGACTCTACCTCACTGTTGCCTCTATAACTAATCATTTGGAGCTCATTGAGAGAAGTGGATCACTTCCTTTGTTAAAATATTTGTATTTCGAAGAGTCACTGTTTTGTAGCAAGTTTGTACTTTGCTGTTTTTTGAGTCTACAATGAGCCATTTCTCCCATCAATTTCAATAAGAAACAAACTGGAGTAAAAATTACTATGTGGCTAGCAAACGTAGTACTAAACATTTTTCTGAGAGAAAAAACAAGCCCTCTATCCAGTAATCTGGAAAAACTGGAGTATGAGGAAAACTGTAGGGCAACTTCAGTTGAATCAGGCAACTTTTCTAATATTTTCTTTCCTTCTTTTCTTAAGAGGAGAGAGAGAGAATACTTGTTTTAGCAGCACTTTATTTTTCTTCATATACCTATTAATGTTTTATATATTAGCAGAAAAATCTAAGCGGCAAAAATATGTGTTTTTTTAATAGCAATTAGGTACTTAAAAAATATTTAGGTACCTGATGTATGTTTAGATCTGAATTCTGAGTGTTAATACATATGAATAAGTTTGTTAAGTACCTAATCAACAAATGACCCTGGCTTTTCTGCCTATAGTATGCAAATTGACCATTACATCCTCACACAAGATGGCCACTTCATGTGGTTACAATATGGCCACCACAAGATGGCTAGCAGGGGAAGGCAGTTGGGGGTGAATGGGCCCACAGGGTAGGGCAGTTGGGGGCAACCAGGCCCACAGTGAAGGGAAGGTGAAGGGGGTTGGGTCAGCAGGGGAGGACAGTTAGGACAATCGGGTTGGCAGGGCAGCATTTATATGGCAATCATGCTGGCAGGCAAGTGGTTAGGGGGTGATCAGGCTCACAGGCAGAAGTGGTTAGGGGCAATCAGCCAGGCAGGCAGGTGAACGATTGGGAACCAGCAATCCCAGATTGTAAGATGGATGTCTGATTGCTGGTTTAGGCCCGATCCCACAGTGATAAGGCCTAAATGGGCAGTCAAACATACCCTGGAGGGATCCCAGATTGGAGAGGGTGCAGGCTGGACTGAGGGACACTCCCCTACCCCAGTGCACAAATTTTGTATACTTTATGTTCTATCTGTATTTACTTCAAACACTTTTACCAAATTTGGTGACTGGTAATTACTATTTAAATTAAAGGCATGCTCTTTATGTAATACTCTAAATGAATTTCAGAGGGAAAAGTATTACTTCTTTGATAGATACTATTTTAATTATATTTAGAATACTACAGGTTAAGAATTTTTGAAGGAAACAGAAGCAGAAATATTCTTGCAACAATAATTGGACAATTTATGGTGGTGTACCCTGTTATGTAGCTTAGAAACTGCAGGTTAAGCAAATTATCAGAGGGACTTTGTTCTTAATTCTGCCCATCACCTAAGTGAATGTTTGACTTTCATGACAGCTGCATTTTGTTTTTCAAATACCTAAAGAGACCTGTCACATCATTAACACCTTCTATGGACTGTCACATCCTAACTTGAATACAATAAACTTCCAGACCTTTGAAATATTTAAAGCCAATCATAATAACACAGATACTATACTGCAGGGCTGGCTGGTTAAACTTCAGCACAAAACAATATTTCAAACTTCCTGATATAAATGTCTTTGTGACAAATAGCTGGTATTAATTAGGCACTAGAGTTGGTAAAATTGCTGTTATTAACTGAGGGAAGATGGGTTGAATTTAATTATGCATGACAACAAAGTCAAGTGACTGATATTTCAAGCATCATTTAAAATGTTTCATATTGAAGTCATTATATGCACATAAAGACTGTCTAAAATTATAAAGGAGAAAATAACTAAAATGCATTTGTACATCTAGTTTATGAAGTGTATTTGATGTCATTTTATTGATATTTTCCATCCACATATGTAATATTTATTTGTTGAACTGCATAAAGTTTTCATTTCCTAATGGACTTAAAGTTTTTGAAATTAACACTAAACCAAATATGGTCTGTTTATAGTGAGAACTGCTCTTAAAAGGACAAGAAATCAATTAATTTAAAATATGGTTTTATATAAACAGGAAATAAGAATATTGTACAAAATTATTTCAATAAAATAATAAGCATTTGAAAATTTTTAAAGACTAAAACTTGATAAAGAGGTACACAGAGAAGGCAATTTTACACTAAAAAATTAATTTAAAACTATCACTGAATTAGTTAATGAGGATGAGCATTTTCTATGTTTTGTTAACACATTGAATGCAGGCAAGAAACATTGTAAGTCAAGATGATCAATCCAATAAATCTAATTAGTTAAAGTAAATCTAATTAGTTAAAGTAAGTAAGTATTAGTTAAAGTATATTATAATATCAAAGTAGCATAATAAATTGTTTAATTACTTTCAGAGAAAAGATGGAGATATTTATTTATCTGACAATTGACATAAAATACCCAAGAGAATTACATGGAAATCTGCTAAATCCTATATAATAAAAGCATAATATGCAAATTGAGTGAACAGCAGAACAACTGGTGGAATGACTGTTGCTATGTTGCATACTCACCATCAGGGGGAAGACACAACACAGAAGCTGTAGGCCCCAGACAAGCCAAGGCAGATGCATGCTCCCACCCATCACCCTGCCAATTACCCCAAAGATTGGCCCTGTTTGCTGGTCAGGCCAAGGGACCCTACCCATGCACAAATTTCATGCACCAGGCCTCTAGTTAAAATATAATATGTTGTAACAAAATATCCTTTGGATATTGTTTTAAGAACAGAAATAAATCTCATAATAACCAAGTTAATATGTTTTCTAATATATGACCAAATGCTCTAATAAAAAGCAAAAAAAGATATCCAAACATAACAGTATTAAACTATTATATTTAATTTTTTTCCATTTTTTTCATGATAATTTTTAATCATATAGGAATGTCTTTGTGAAAATATAGTCAAAAGAACATGTTTAAATTTTTCAACTATACTGTAGTTTTTATATTATGTACATAATTTCTTCCCTTCATTCTCAAAGTAATCTGAATTACTTATAAAAATAATTATGATAAATCATTAAATTTTTCAAAATATTTGATTAATGATAAAAAATGTAACTGTAGAAAAAAATAGTGATTCTTAAAATATATGTGCTAAAATTTTATCTTCGAAATAATTTGTCTCCTCAAATTGTAAAGAAGTATATTTTATAAGGTGATCATGAGCCCTTATTTCTGTAGACAAGTAGTAGGATGTTTAATGTACCTATGCATATCTATAAATTGATATACAGTAAGTTCTATAAATAAATAGGAAGAAATTCACTAACTTTGCTTTCCACTAATCTGATTAAATAACTAAATTGAAAAGCCAATATACTATACCCACGAAGTTAATGGATTTTTAAAATCTATCTTTATTGATGAAAGTATTACAAATGTCTCCATTTTTTTCCCCATTGACCCCCTCCTCTCACTAACAAAGATTTTTAAAACTGTATGTCTTTTGGAATTCAAGATTTTAAGAGTACTGAGATATAAATAAGTTATAAATCAAAAGTAATTTTTAACAAATATTGATTTGATTTTTCTAAATTTATCACACAGAGGATAATCTGTATTTTCTCTTTGGTTTATTCTGTTCATCATATTTGACCATCAAACACAATTTTCAAAATCATATTCAACTGAGTCATCATAGTTACTTCAATGGTTCAAATGGTTTATAAATTATAAAGAAATATGAAAATGTAATATATTATTAATATAATAATTATAGGGATGATGTATTTTTATAATAAAGTGTCTGGCTTCTCAATCACTACAAGGATGCTTTTATTAACAAAATCAATCAGACTCAGGAGACAAAATGGTGGCGGAATAGATGGACATTTCCCAAGCCTTGTCCCAGAGCAGATAGATCATCAACTAAATTGAATAACACCCACCCCAAATTGGCAAAGTAGATACAGATGGTGAGAAAATTTGCACCTAGGAAGCACAGAGAATGCCTGGAGTTTGGTAAAATGAGACATCTGGGATGGAAAGAACTGTGAGACCTCCAAATCCAGAAGGTCAGAGGAAGACCTCACAGCACCGAGGCCACATCCTTGGGACAGGTATATGTCTGACTGTGGAAAGGAGGTCTGGAGGACTGCTGGTGGCAGGGAATTCTCTATGTGGGCTCACAGCTATGAGAGACTGAGCCCAGAGTGGGGAGCCTGGACTTTGCCATTCCAGGGGGAAAGAGGTTCACATTGGTAGAGCTCTTTCCCCTCTTTTTGGTCTTTATTTTTGTTCACTGAACTTAGTTCATAGGATATTCCAAATATAGACACTCACCCATGGCTGAAGTGCAGGTGGAGGTGCACACTTATGGAGTCTGGGGAGAAACTGGGCAAAAGAGAGGATCAGGAGAGGTGGCTATGAATCTGGTACTGAGGCATACCTGATGTGCTAGCCATGGTTCTCAACCTTTCTAATGCTGCGACCCTTTAATACAGTTCCTCATGTTGTAGTGACCTCCAACCATAAAATTATTTTCATTGCTACTTCATAACTGTAATGTTGCTACTGTTATGAATCCTAATGTAAACATATGTGTTTCCCAATGGTCTTAGGCGACCCTGATAGTGCTGCTGTAGAGCCTAAGACCATCAGAAAACACAGATATTTATATTATAATTTATTAACAGTAGCAACATTACAGTTATGAAGTAGCAATGAAAATAATTTTATGGTTGGGAGTCACCAAAACATGAGGAACTGTATTAAAAGACCGCAGCATTAGAAAGGTTGAGAAACACTGTTAGACCTAGGAAACCATTTTCTCCTGAAGAGATAGCCCCTCCCTGCAGTCTCCAGACAACTGGTAGAGCCACACCCACACTACACCCTGAGTGGTACAAAGGGTACAAAAAATTTTGAATAGTCCATAAGATTCCACAGAGACAGTCATAAAGAGAGACCTTCAGTTGCAGCAATAAGAAACTGAGAAGCGGTCTTGGGGGGGTGGGGAAATGGCAGTGGAATAGACAGAAGTGTCTGGAACCTTGTTGCTGAACAGACAGAGAGAACAACTGTGGGTCATACTGGGAGTGTTTGTTGGCAAGTTAAGGGACAGTTATCCTTCAGGAGAAGGTGGAAGACTAATGGACTAGGCTCCTCTGACCAAGCAGCCCCACTGCCATGTGTTTGTTTTTTTTCTCCCGGAACCGCCAGTGCAAACACGGAGACAACGCCATCTTGACAGGGAAAGTGGATGTTTACAGCAGCCTGAAAACCTGCAGCTGTAGCACCCACCAAGCAGCCTGAAAAGCTACACCTGCGGCACCCACAAAACAGCTACAAGACCCCCAAACACTGTTCCCCAATCCAAGCAAACACTCGGATTCAGAGGAGCTCTACACTCCATGAGGAAAGGTCAGATTTTGCCTGGGATAAGGTGAGGTCTTTGGTGCTGCAGAATGGAGAGATGCGCACACTTTGGGAACTGGAGGAGAGAGGGGTGGTGGAAAGCTGCACCTAGAGAAATCCATGGATGCTGTTCAGTCCATAATCCCTGAATGTGGAAGGGGGTCCTAAGAGCTGTTAACAGAGAGGAGCTCTAGAAAGCAACCTATTTTGATCTGAGGCAGAAAGACAGCCTGGGGGTTATTAAAGTGTGCCGGCTGCTTGAGCAGGAGTGGGAAAAATGGACTTGCACTCTTTCCTCTTCAGACCCTTGATTCTGATTGCTAAGCCCAATACATAGGATCACCCAATTGGGGACATCATAAGAGACTGCAGGGGAAAGTTGTTTTTCTGGAAATTGGGGATCAGAGTGCGGAATAACCATCAGAGAACCAGCTCTGGGTCAACCCACTCCCACAAACAGGTGTTGAGTGCAACAAGGAAAACAGTATCAAAGCACAGAATAAAGAGGACTTACAGTCTCAGAGGTCAATTCAGAAACACTGCCACCCAGGGGATGACTCACAAATTGACTCTTGCATAATCACAAAAGAATAAAGAGATTAAAACACAACGCTTGCTTAATAACCAGGACTGGCTTACAACACTGAGCAGCAGTGGAACTCAGGGTACTGCAATACAGTCCCAACTGTGAAACAGGGGTACCAAACATTTCTCAATTCTCTCTTACTCATCTTCTTCTTCATTTTTTCCTTTTTTTCACCCAATTTCATTTTAGCAGTCTTTTCGTTATTTTTCCTCTTTTCTCTATTCTTCTTTCTCTACTTTCCCCTAATTTGTCTCTCACTGGTGGTCACCTTATTTGGATTACTAACATTGTGACATTTCTGTTCAATGCCTTAATAGTTCCAAGAACACCTTCTATGAAGCAAGCATCACCCTAATACCAAAACCAGATAAAGACAACACTATGAAAGAGAATGACAGACCAATATCCCTCAGGAACATAGATGCCGAAATCCTCAACAAAATTCTAGCAAATCGGATCCAGCAGTAAATCATAAAGATCATACACCATGGCTAAGTAGGATTCATCCCAGGAATGCAAGGATGGTACAATATTCAGAAATCAATAAATGTGATACATCACATAAACAAATTGAGAGATAAAAATCACATAGTCATATCAATTGATGCAGAAAAAGCTTTTAAGAAAATCCAATACACTTGATAAAAACTCAAGCAAGGTGAGAATAGAAGGTTCATACCTCAACATCATAAAAGCCATATATGAAAAAAACATAGCTAACACCATACTCAATGGGCAAAAACTAAAATCATTTTTCCTAAGAGCAGGAACAAGACAGGGTTGCCCACTCTCACCACTCCTGTTCACTGGAAGTACTAGCCATTACAATTAGACAACAAGAAGAAATAAAAGGCATTCAAATTCGAAAAAGAAAAAGTAGACCTATCCTTATTTGCAGATGACATGATACTGAACATTAAAAACCCAAAAGACTGCATCCAAAAACTAATAGATTTAATAAATGAATTTGGCAATATAGCAGGATACAAAATTAATGCCAAGAAATTGGTGGCATTTTTATACACTAATAGTGAACTTACAGAAAAAGAAAATAAAAAAGAAATCCCATTTACCATCGCACCAAAAAATTAAAGCACCTAGGAATAAACTTAAATAAGGAGATAAAAGACCTATATGTGGAAACTACTAGACACTAAAAAAAAGAGAGAGGAAGGCATAAGCAGAAAGAATAGCATACCATGCTCATGGATTGGGAGAATCAACCTCATTAAAATGTCCATACTACCCAAAGCAATCTATAGATTCAATGCACTACCCATTAAAATACCAAAGATGTATTTCACAGACTTAGAAAGAACTCTCCAAGATTCATCTGGAACAAAAAAAGACCCCAAATACCCACAGCAATCCTGAGAAACAAGAATATAGTAGGTGAGAACTCAATACCAGATTTCAAGCTTTATTACAAAGCAACTGTTCTCAAAACAGGCTGGTACTGGCAAAAGAACAGAAATATAGACCAATGGAATAGAATAGAGAATCCAGATATCCACCCAAACCTCTATGCTCAATTAATATTTGACAAAGGAGGCATGAACATACATGGAGTCAAGATAGTCCTTTCAATAAATGATGTTGGGAAACTTGGATAGATATATGCAACAAAATGAAACTAGACCACCAACTTACACCATACAAAAAAAATGAACTCCAAATGGATACAATATTTAAACATAAGATGGGAAACCATAAATATTAGAGGAATCCACAGGCAGCACAATCTCAGACATATACCAAAGGGACTTCTTCACTGATACGGCTCCAAGGAAAATGGAAGCTAAAGAGAAAATAAATAAATGGGACTACATCAAAATATAAAGCTTTTACATAGCAAAAGAAACCATCAACAAAAGAACAAGAAAGCCCACTGTATGGGAGAACATATTTGCAAATATTATCACTGATAAAGGTTTAATCTCCAACATCTATAGCCAATTTATACAACTTAATAAAAGGAAGATAAATGATTCAATAAAAAAATGGGCAACAGACCTAAATAGATTCTTTTCTAAAGAAGACAGAAGGCCAAGAGATACAGGAAAACATGCTCAAAGTCACTAATTATCTGAGAGATGCAAATCAAAACGGCAATGCGATACCATCTCACACATGTCAGAATGGCAATCATCAACAAATGAACAAACGACAAGTGTTGGCGAGGATGTGGAGCAAAAGGAACCCTTGTGCACTGCTGGTGGGAATGCAGACTGGTGCAGCCAATGTGGAGAACAGTATGGAGTTTCCTCAAAAAACTAAAAATGGAACTCCCATTTAACCCAGCAATTCCATTCTCAGAAATATATTCTAAGAAACTAGAAACACCAATCAGAAAGGATTTATACACCTCTATGCTTATAGCAGCATAATTTACAATAGCTAAATATTGGGAACTTCCCAGGTGCCCATCATCAGATAACTGCATCAGAAAACTATGGCACGTCTACACAATCGAATGCTATGCTGCCATAAAAACAAGAAGGAATTCTTACCATTTGTAGGAACCTGGATTGAACTGGAGAGCATTATGCTAAGTAAAATAAGCCAGTCAATAAAAGAAAAATTCCACATAATCTCACTCATTTATGGATAATCAAGAACATTAAAACCTGAAGAACAAAAAGATAGATACAGAAGCAGTAAAGCATCAGACTGTCAAATTACAGCGCAGATGTTAGGGAGAGGTTGGGTAGGTGAGAGATCAACCAAATAACTTGTTTGCATGCATGTAAGCATAACCAAAGAACACAAGATACTGGGGGGTTAGGGTATGCATGGGTATTGGGGATAATGGGAAGATATGTATACATGTAGTACATTAATAAAAAAATTAAAAATAGGCAGAAAGGAATGACACCTCACTTTTTCCTTTTTATTTTTATTTTATTTGTTAATATTTTGTTATTTCTTTTTTCTTTATTTTCCTTTTTTCATTTTTTTCTGTATTTTCTATTTATTTTTGCATTATTTTTCATCATTCTATTTTTTATTCTATCTTACTGTTTTTAATTAAATTTTTTCTTTTCTTTTTCTTTCCTTTTTCTTCCTTCTTATCCACTAATTCTCTTTTTACTTCCTCTATACTGAACTTAGGTCCTCCTCACATTCATCCAATTCCTTAACCTTACTTTCTGTACATAATATTCTGCTCAACCTCTTATAGGTTACTTGGTGTGTCTATGTTTTGCTTCATCTGTTTCTTCTTTGGTGTTTCCTCCATATATATGAGAAAACATATATATGTTTTATAGTACAGTATCTGGCTTCTCTCTCTCTCTCTCTCTCTCTCTCTCTCTCTCTCTCTGTATATATAGATATTCGTTTTTGTTCCTTTTTCTTTTCTTTCATACCGTTTTTTTTTCTCTTCAATGTCATGTGTGCTCTCTTTTCCCTCTCCTAATTCTATTTTCTCAGGTGCTCACTTATATTGGGATAATGGCTGTCATGAATACATTCGTGTTTTGTTCAATTTGTTTTGTGTCTTGTCAAGGTGAATTTTATACTGTTTGTCCAGTTAGATAGAAAGCAAGCCACATAACCAGACACCTATAGAGGAGATTCCATCCTTGAATGGGTCAATATTAGTCCAAACCCACCTACAGAGGCAGAAATAAGGTGGTAGTAAGAGAGAGAGTATGAGTGAGTGAGGGAGCAAAAGAGGAGTTAGTGGACGTGTGTGTGTGTGTGTGTGTGTGTGTGTGTCACAGTTAGATCCTGCAGGACCTTCAGCTGACTGAGGTTGCCTAAGCAGGCAGTCTCTGTTACTGTTACAGTCCCATAGTGGGAGTCACTTACACAGAGGCCACTTTTTGAAGGAGATAACTGCTGTGACTGGGAGCCCAGCCTCAGTTCCACCCAGAGTGCCCTCAGATAATATCCAGGACTATACAGTGACCCCTTCCAGGGACCTACTGCCTAAACTGTGATTCCATGGTCACCAATACCACATTCACCCTAGATGTGAACTCTTGTGAGTTCCAAATCATGTTCCCCTTTGATTGGGACAACAATTTAGCCTAGGATACCACAACCATGGGAACAGCAGCCAGATGAGCAGCTTAGCCCTGTCTGAAGAGTGGAATCCTCATATGGCCTACCTCTATCAGAGGAACAGCAGCCCTGTGAGTGGCCAGTCGATGCCCCAATAGAAGCAGACTAGTGCAGCCTGCCCCTGTTGGAGGAGCAGCAGCCATGTGTAGCCCAATCCTGTCCAAGGGGTGGGATCTATGTGAGAAGCCCAACGCCATCCAAGGAGCAGCAGCTGCTTATGTAAGAATCAAGAAGAAATAAAGAGTGATATAGCTTCAAATAAAAAAAAAAGCATCATGAAAGGTTTCAACAGTAGAATAGAGGTGGCAGAGGAACTAATTAGCAAATTAGAAGATAGGGAATAAAAACACACCCAAACTGAACTGTAATTAGAGAGAAATAAAAAAGACAGGAGGAGAGCCTAATGGAACTTTGGAACATGAAAAGAAACAACATAAAAATAATAGGAGTTGCAGAATGGGAGAAATAGGAATAAGGGTTAGAATAGGAATTTGAAGAAATAATGTCACAAAACTTACCTGATGTAGGAAAGAAAAATGTCACACAAGTACAGAGAGTCCCAAACAAGATGAACCCAAAAAGACACAGAGCAAGACATATCATAGTTACAATGGCAAGCATTCAGGACCAAGAGAGAATCTTAAAGGCTGAAAGGTAGAGACAGAAAATTACGTACAAGGGATCTCCCAGAAGATTATCAAATGATTTCTCAACAGAAACACATCAGGCCACAAAGGAATGGAAGCAAATTTACAAACTGATGCAAAAACAAAGATTGAATCCAAGAATACTCTATCCAGCAAGATTATCATTCAAATTTGAAGGGGAAATAAGGAGCTTCTCAGACAAAAAAAAAAAAAAAAGGCTAAGGGAGATTATCACTACCAAGCCAAGAAAGCAAAAAGTTCTAATGGGACTAGTGTAAAAAAAGAAGAAATAGAAAGATAGACACAAAAAATAAAAATGATTGCAAGCAAGTACCTACCAATAATAACTTTAAATGTAAACAGACTAAATGCTCCATTCAAAAGACATTGAGTGGCTGAATGCGAAAAAAATCATGACCCATATACATACATACTTGCTGTCTACAAGAGATTCACCTCAGAACAAGGGACTCACACAGACAGAAAATGGAGAGATAAAAAAATATCTTTCAGGCAAATGGAAATGAAAAAAAAAGTGAGGTACGGATACTTATATTTGACAAAATAGACCTCAAAGTGAAGGCCATAAAAGGCAATAAGGAAGGCCACTTCAAAATACTGAAGAGATCTGTACAACAAGAGAATACAACCCTGGTAAACATGCATACACCCAATGAGAAGCACCCAAATCCATAAAAACAAAACAAAACAAAACAAAAATCTCTTAAAAGATATCAAGGGAGAAATCGACAACTATGCAATCATGGTAGGGGACTTTAATACCCCATTGACATCACTGGGTAAATACTCTAGACAAATGCAAAAAATGAACTTGACCACCAACTTACACCATACATAAAGATAAACTAAAACTCAATAAAGTACTTAAATGTAAGACAAGAAACCATAAAAATATTAGAGGAATCCACAGGCAGCAAAATCTTAGACATATGCCGAAGCAATATCTTCACCAATACAGTTCCTAGGGCAATGGAAACCTAAGAGGAAATAAACAAATAGAACTACATCAAAATAAAAAGCTTCTGCACAGCAAAGGAAACCATCAGCAAAATAACAAGAAAACTCACTGTATGGGAGGACATATTTGCCAATGTTATCTCCAATGAGAGTTTAATCTCCAACATTTATAGGGCACTTATATAACATAACAAAAGGAAGATAAACAACCTAATCAACAAATGAGAAAGATACCTAAATAGACATCTTTCAAAAGGACATAAGGAAGGCCAAGAGAAATATGCAAACATGTTCAAAGTCACTAATCATCTGAGAGATGCAAATTCAAATGACAACACAGTACCATCTCACACCTGTCAGAATGACTATCATCAACAAATAAACAAATAACAAATGATGGGAGGATGCAGAGGAAAAGAAATCATCCTGCTCTTCTGGTGGGAATGCAGACTGGTGCAGCTACTGTAGAGAACAGTATGGAGTTTCCTCAAAAAAATTAAAATGGAACTCCCATTTGACCCAATGATCCCACTTCTAGGAATATATCCCAAGAAACTAGAACCAGAAAAGATATATGCTACCCTATGTTCATTGCGACATAAATTACAATAGGTAAGATTTGGAAACAGCCTAAGTTTTCATCTGCAGAATAATGTATTAAAAAACTGTGATACATCTACACAATAGAATACTATACTGCTGAAAGAAGGAAGGAATTCCTACCATTTGCAACAACATGGATGGTCCTGAAGAGCATTATGCTAAGTGAAATAAGTCAGTCAGAGAAAGATAGATATCACATGATATTAATCATTTTTGGATAATAGTGAACAACCTAAACTGATGAACAAAAACAGATCCAGAGATAGAAAAGCATAAACCTCAGAGGGAAGGTAGGGGATGGTGGGGTTCAGGAGGAAGAGATCAACCAAAGGAATTGTAGTCAAGTATATAAGCATAACCAATGGACACAGACACCAGGGGGCTGAGGGCATAAGTAAGGAATGGGGGGGTTGGGGGCAATCCTATATAATAAACAGGTTATATGCAAATTGACCATCATACCCTCACAAGATGCTTTCCTATGACCAGACCAGCAGGGGTGTTAGTGAGATACAACCAAATGACTGAACAAGCAGATTGCGTTGGGCAACCAGGCCAGCAGGGTGGGGAGGTGGGGGTAGTAAGGAATGACTAAACGACTGAATAAGCTGGTTGAATGGGGTGACTAGGTTTGTGGGGTCCATAAGGGATGACCAGGCAGCAGGAGGATAGTTGGAGGTGATCAGGCCAGCCGGGGTGGCAGTTAGAGGTGACCAGGCCTGCAGGAGAGGGCAGTTGGGGACAATTGGGCTGGCAGTGGAGCAGTTAGGCATCGATTAGGCTGGCAGGGGAGTAGTTAAGGGTTGATCAGGCTGGCAGGCAGAAGCAGATAGGAGCAATCAGGCAGGTGGTTGGGCGAGTGATGTCTTACTGCTGGTTTAAACCTGATCCAACAGAGATCGGATCTAAACTGGCAGTTGAACATCCCCCAAGGGGTCCCAGATTGTAGAGGGTATAGGCTGGGCTGAGGGATACTGCCTAGTCAGTGCATGCATTTCATGCACCAGGCCTCTAATCTGCATATAAGTTTCTGGATTTTGTATTAGATTTAGATGTACAGTGCAGTGGTCAGACACCATAAATTTCACAAAGTATTCCTCCTGATATTTCCAGTATGCATCTGGCACCATATATAACTTTTACAATATTATTGACTATTTCCTATGATTTACTTTACATTCCTGTACTTATTTTGTAGCTACCAATTTGTATTTCTTAATCCCTTCACCATTTTTCTCAATTCTCTCCCTTCTGACAACCTTCAGTTTGTTCTCTATATCTGTAAGTCTATTTCTATATTGCTTGCTTGTTTATTTTGTTCTTTAGATTCTACACATAAGTGAAATTATATTGTATTGGTCTTTCTCTATCTGACTTACTTTACTTAACATAATGCCCTTTATGCTCATCCATGCTTCATAAATGGTAAGATTTCACGCTTTTTTTATAGCTGAATAATATTCCATCTCATATATATTTATCCAATTGTCTTTTGATGGGGGCTTGGATTAATTCATATATTGGCTATTGTAAATAATGCTGCAGTGAATATAGGGATTCATATATCTTTTTGAATCGTTGTTTTGGATTTTTTTGGTATATATAATCAGAATTGGAATTGCTGGGTCATAAGGCAGTTAGTTATATTACCATCTCACCAACAGTTCATGAAGGTACCCCTTTCTCCTCATTCTGGCTAATGCTTGTGGTTTATTGATTTATTGATAGCCATTCTGGCAGGTGTGAGGTAATATCTCATTGTGGCTTTAATTTGCATTTCTCTGATGATTAGTACATTGGGCATTTTTTTCATATGTTTATATTCCATCTCCATGTCCTCTTTGGAGAAGTGTCTGTTCAGCCTTTTTCCCTTTTTTAAGAGGACAAATATTTTAAATGTTATTATTTTACTATACTAAGACAAAGATTCCTTTTTAATTTAGATATTCTAATACTGGGCCACCATTATATATATGTCATGTAGTAACTAAATAAAGGGCATGTACAAGCTTCCATAAATTATTTACGTCAACAAAATATCTGATTATAAAATTGATACTCTTTAGTTTTGAAAGCTTAAATCCAAAAGGTTTAAACAATAAAAAATTTGAAACACAGAATCAATAGTCAGAAAAAATGGAATTTAAAATTCATTAGAAGAGTGTTATAGCTCTACTATTATGAAATATAAAGAATGCTTTATCCCCCACCTCCTCCATAGGGGATAAAAAGGCTGCCCTGCCTCTTCATCAGCAAGTACTCACTCTTTGAATAAAATGATGAGCCTGCCCCTCAATAAAGGCATGCAGGGCATACAGCCTGACTACTGCACCAGCTGAGCAGCACCCAGTCACACCTAGCCCCTACACCAAAAAAACAGCACCAAGCCAGGCCCACCCTCTGCCCTATGGAAGCAGTGTCTGGCTTGTCCCTTCTTCCTCAAACAGGCCTAGCTTGTACACAGGGACCTATCACCCCAAACAAAATTCCTGACTAGGTGCTCCTGGAAGACTGGACTCACCACTTTGACATGGTACACCCTGACTAAATGTCTAAATGCAAACAAACATGTCAACATGACCTACTGTGTCATACATGGCACACCTGGGCAAATGACCCCACTGCCTGACATTGCCCTGTGAACATGACCTGACATAGGGACATGCCACAGAGGCCAAAGGCACCTAACCTGGTGCCAGAAGAAGATCAGACACACTGCTGCAACCCAGTGGACCAGGTTACCTCTGAATAAATTGACCCACCATCACAAACCCACCCGCCTCATCTAGCTCCCCAGACTACCAGACTGCTAATAATGGGAAGACAAAGAAACAGCTTCCAGATGAAAGAAAAGGAGAACTTGACAGAAAGGGAACTAAATTAAATAGAAACAAGTAATTTATCAAATTAAGAATTCAAAGAAATTGTTAGAAGATGCTCAAACAACTGAGAGAGAATTATAAGCAACTTAATGAGATTATAAAGAGCTGAATGAGAAATGCATCAAAATGAATAAGAGTCAAGAGGAAATGAAGAATGACTTAGTTGTAATAAAGAACACTGTGGAAGGATTCAACAGTCAACTAGAAAAAGCTGAGGACCAAATATGCAGGTTACAAAACAAGGTAAAAAAACAACAACACCTAATTAGAAACTAAATAAATAAATAAAAGCAGAAGGAGATTCAAGAGAGATTTGGGAAAACATGAAATGAGACAACATCCTCATTATCAGAGTGCCAGAAGGAGGAAGAGCTGAGAAAGTAATAGAAAACATGTTAGAAGAAATAATGACAGAAAACTTCCCTGACTTTGTGAACAAAAAAGTCATACAAGTCCAAGAAGAACAGAGAGTCCCAATCAAAAAAAGACACACATGAAGACATATCATAATTAAAATGGAAAATGTTAAAGACAAAGGAAAAATCCTAAAGGCTTCAAGAGTGAGACAGAAAGTTTCCTACAAGGAAACCCTTTAACCTATCTGCTTATTTCTCAATAGAAACACTTCAGGCCAGAAGGCAGTAGTTTACAAAGTAATGAAAAGCAGAGAACTAAATACAAGACTAATCTATGTAGCAAGAATATCATTCAAGATGGAAATTGAAATTATAAGGACCTAGGGGATGATGGCAGCTGGCAGGATGGAGGTGAGGGAGAGGAAGTGAGTGAGGGGACAAAAAGAGAGAGCTTGGTGTGTGTGGTGGGTGTGTGATTGAGTGAGGGACAATTGAATCTCGTGGGAGCCTTGGGGGCTGGCAGTCCAGGTTCTCTTGGACAGGGAGAGACTGCCATTTTGGCTTTCACTCCCAGGACTATGGAACTTGGGAACAGAGCTCACACCATCTTGAAGGGAAACAGGGCCTTTCTTTGGGAACTCACCAACACCGCCAGCTAGACGGGCATTGGAGTTGCCCTACGATTCAACAGCCACTTCAGCCAGAGTCCCACAGACCAGTGGACCCAGCATTCCCATGGACCCTGCATACACGCAGACCCTGGGACTTCCACTTCTAAAGTAGTGAGTGCAACCTCCCCCTCCCCAGCGACATCTGTGTGGCTGACCCTGTGGTTGTGTGTTCTGGTTGCCCTGCCTGTGGTGTACCCTCTTATCTGGTTTGTGGAGCTCCCTAGTCACCTGCGTTTGCAGTGCACCCTCGAGGCCACCACGCAAGGCGGCTTTTCAGCAGCATGTTTCTGGTGGTCCATCCCTTAAACAGTGCCTGGGATCCCTTGGGAGCCCCTGAAGGTGTGATTTTTTAAACTCTGGACACCACAGCCACACCTCTCCAGGGTGTAAGCCACTGAAACACATCGCCCCGGAAGACGGGTCCTTGGTTCCACTGTATATCCCTGGTGGGTATGCATGATCTCAACTAAGGGTGCAAAACAGCAAAAATAGGGACACTCCTCTCCATGGCAGCAGACTTCTAGACACAACAGTTGAACTGCTCAGACTCACAGATCTCCATCTAGAGAACCCAAATAGCTCAAGTAGGAAACTACAATATATTAACAAACACAGGAGAACTGAGAGAGTACACCAGTAGCACCACCCTCCACCCCCGCCCAAGAATAAATAAAACACAAACAGCTTGGGTATTAAAACAATTAGATCTACAATTAAAACATTACAAGAAAACATGGGAAGACGTAAAAGCAATCCCCAAAGGAAAGAAAAAGAGGAATCACCAGAAAGGGGGTTAGATGAAATTGAAGTGACTAGCCTTTCAGAGAAAGAGTTCAGAGTAAGGGTTTTAAGGATGTTTAAATGGATAGAAAACAATTAGACACAACTCAACGACAATATCACACAACACAATGAGAACTATAAGGAGCTGAATGAGTATGTCACCAACATGAAACGAAACCAAGAGGAGATGAAGAATGACATAGCTGCAAAAAGGAACACAATGGAAGGCCTAAACAATAGACTAGAAGGGGCTGAGGATCGCATCAGTAAATGAGAAGACAAGGTAGGAGAAATACACACAAACACAGCAACAACTGGAAAAAAGACTTAAAAAACAAGAAGAGAGCCGAAGGGAGCTTTGGAACAACACAAAACAAAACAACATACACTTAATTGGGATACTAGAAGGAGTGGGAAAAAAGGAAGCAGTAGAAAATGTATTTGAAGAAATAATGACAGAAAATTTCCCTGATATTGGCAAAAAAAAAAAAATATGCAAGTCCAAGAAGTACACAGAGTCCCAAACAAGCTGAACCCCAAAAAACCGTCACAAAGACACATCATAATTAAATTGGCGAACACTAATGACAAAGTAAGAATCTTAAAGGCTGCCAGAGAGAGACAGAAAGTTACCTACAAAGGATCTCCTATTAGAATATCAACTAATTTCTCAACAGAAACACACAAGGGATTGGAATGAAATATATAAAGTGATGCAAAACAAGGGTCTGAAACCAAGAATACAATACCTAGCAAGGCTATCATTCAAAATTGAAGGTGGAATCAGGAGCTTCACAGACAAGAACGGGCTAAGAGAGTTTACCACTAGCAAGGCAATATTGCAAGAAATACTAAAGGGACTGCAGTAAAAAGAATAAAGACAAAGGCAAAAAAAAACAAACTAAGGAAAAATATGACAACAAACATGAACCTGTCAATAATATCATTAAACGTAAATGGGTAAATGCACCAATCAAAACACAAAGGGTAGCTCACTGGTTAAGAAAACAAGACACATACATTTGCTGTCTGCAAGAGACCCACCTCGGGGAAAGGAATTCACAATGACTGAGAGTGAAGGAATGGAAAAATATTTTTCAGGCAAATAGAAATGAGAAAAAAAATGGGGTAGTGATACTTATATCTGATAAAATAGACTCAAAGTAAAGGCTATAACAAGAGATAAGTAAGGCCACTACATAATACTAAAAGGAGCAATTCATCAAGAAGATATAATTCTGGTAAATATATACACACCTAATACAGGAGCCTCTAAATACATTAAAAAAAAAACCTCCTGGAGGATATCAAGGAAGAGATCGACAGCAATAAAATCATAGTAGGGGATTTTAATATACCACTGACATCCCTGGACAAATACTCTATACAAAAAATCAGCAAAGAAACAGCAATTCTAAATACTGACTAGATCAGATGGACTTATTTGACATCTTCAGAGCATTTCACCCCAAAGCTGCAAAAAACACATTCTTCTCAAGTGCACACGGGACATTCTCAAAAATAGGCCAAATATTGGCTCACAAAGTCTACCCAAATTAAAAAAGATTGAAATCATATCAAGCATTTTCTTAGACCACAATGGCATAAGATTAGAAATAAACTACAATAAAATCATTCCAAAAAGTTCAAACACTTGGAAGTTGAATAGCATGTTACTTAATAATCATTGGGTTATAAATAAGATAAAAGAAGAAATTAAAAATTTGTTGGAGACTAATGACAATACAAACACAATCACGCAAATGTTATGAGACACAATGAAAGCAGTATTGAGAGGGAAGTTTATAGCTCTACAGGCATACCTCAAAAAACAAGAAAAAAGGGTAATGAAACACCTAACTCAACAACTCAAATAATCAGAAAGAGAGTAACAAGAAAAGCCCACTGTGAGCAGAAGGAATGAAATAATAAAATCAGAGCAGAAATGAATGACATAGAGACCAAAAGCATGATACAAAAATCAACAAAACAAAGAGCTGGTTCTTCGAAAGAATAAAGGAGATTGATGAACCTTTAGTCAGACTCACAAAGAGGAAAAGAGAGAGGATCCAAATAAACAAAATCAGAAATGAGAGAGGGGAAATAACTACAGACCCCACACAAATACAAAGGATGGTTAAAAACTATTATGAACAACTCTATTCTAACAAATTTCACAACCTAGAGCTAATGGACAGATTCCTAGAAAAACACAACCTTACAAAACTCACACAGGAAGATTTAAAAAATCTCAACACACCGATAACTAATGAAGAAATTGAAACAATCATCAAAAAGCTTCCAGCAAACCAAAGCTCAGGACCGGACAGCTTCACATGGGAATTTTACCAAGCATTCATGGAAGAAGTAAAACCCATTCATCTCAGACTATTCCAGAAAATTCAAGAGGAAGGAACACTTCCAAACTCCTTCTATGAAGTCAGCATTACCCTACTACCAAAATCCGATAGAGACAATACAAATGAAGAGAATTACAGAGAAATATCCCTCATGGACATGGATGCCAAAATCCTAAACAAAGTACTATCAAATCAAATCCAGCACTATGTCAGAAAGATCATACACCATGCCCAAGTAGGATTTATTCCAGGGATGCAAGGATGGTACAATATCCACAAATCAATAAACGTGATACATCATATAAACAAATTGAGAGATAAAAATCACATAGTCATATCAATTGATGCAGAAAAAGCATTTGACAAAATCAAACATACTTTCGTAAAAAAAACTCTCAGCAAGGTAGGAATAGAAGGATCATACACCAACATAATAAAAGCCATATATGACAAACCCACACCTAACATCATAATCAATGGGAAAAAAACTAAAACCATTACCCCTAAAAACAATAACAAGACAGGGATGCCCACACTCACCACTTCTATTTAACATAGTGATGGAAGTATTAGCCATTTCTATCAGCAAGAAAAAGAAAAAAAAGGCATCCAAATAGGAAAAGAAGAAGTAAAATTGTCCTTATTTGCAGATGATATGATACTATACATAGAAAACCCTAAAGACTCCATCAAAAAATTATTAGACTTGATAAATCAATTCAGCAATGTAGCAGGATACAAAGTTAACACCAAGAAATCTTTGGCATTTCTATATACCAATAATGAACTTATAGAAAGAGAGACTAAAATAGCAATCCCATTTACCATCGCACCAAAAAAATAAAATATCTACGAATAAACTTATCTAAGGAGGTAAAAAAAACCTATATGCAGAAAACTACACAACTCTAAAGAAAGAGATAGAGGAAGACATAAACAGATGGAAGAACATACCATGTTCATGGATTGGGAAAATGAATATCATCAAAATGTCCATACTACCCAAAGCAATTTATAAATTCAACACAATTCCCATGAAAATACCAAAGGCATACTTCATAGACCTAGAATGAACTTTCCAAAAATTCATCTGGAATAAAAAAAGACCCTAAATAGCTGCAGAAATCCTTAGAAAGAAGAACAAAATAGGTGGGATCTCAATGCCTGATTTCAAGCTGTATTACAAAGCCACTGTTCTCAAAACTGCCTGGAACTGGTGTAAGAACAGACACATAGATCAATGGAATAGAATAGAGAACCTAGAAATCATCCCAAACCATTATGCTCAATTAATATTTGACAAAGGATCCATGAACATACAATGGAGTCAAGACAGTCTCTTCAACAAATGGTTTTGGGAAAATTGAACAGAAACATGCAAAAAAATGAAACTAGACTACCAACTTACACCATATACAAAAATAAACACAAAATGGAAAAGGACTTAAACATTAGACAGGAAACCATAAAAATACTAGAGAAATCCACGGACAGCAAAATCTCCGACATATGCGGAAGGAACTTCTTCACTGACACAGCTCCTAGGGCAATGGAAACTAAAGAAAAAATAAACAAATGGGACTACTTCAAAATAAAAAGCTTTTGCACAGAAAAAGAAACTATCAACAAAACAAAAAGGAAGCCCACTGCATGGAAGAACATATTTGCCAATGATCTCAATGATAAGGGTTTACTCTCCAACATTTACAGGGAACACATAAAAGTTCAAAAAAGAAGATAAGCAACCCAATCAAAAAACGGGCAACTGATCTAAATAGGCACTTCTTGAAAGAAGACAGAAGGAAAGTCAAGAGACACATGAAAACCTGCTCAAAGTCACTAATCATCAGAGGGATGCAAATCTAAACAACAATGTGGTACTATCTCAGACCTGACAGAAAGGCTATCATGAACAAATCAACTAACCACAAGTGTTGGCAAGGATGCAGAGAAAAAGGGACCCTCCTGCACTGCTGGTGGTAATGCAGACTGGTGCAGCCCCTGTGGAGAACAGTATGGAGTCTCCTCAAAAAACTAAAAATGTAACTTCCATTTGACCCAGTTATCCCACTACTAGGAATATACCCCAAGAAACTGGAAACTCCAATCAGAAAGGATATGTGCACCTCAATGTTCATGGCAGCACAGTTCACCATAGGTAAGATGTGGAAACAGCCTAAGTGCCCATCAACAGATGATTAGATTAAAAATCCGTGGTACATCTACACAATGGAATTCTATGCTGTGGTAAAAAAGAAGGAGCTCATACCATTTGCAACAACATGGATGGAGATGGAGAGCATAATGCTTAGTGAAATAAGCCAGGCAGAGAAAGACAAATACAGTGGTACCTCGAGACACGAGTGCCCTAACATACGAGATTTTTGAGATACGAGCCGTGGAGCAAGGGATTTTTTGCTTTGAAATATGAGAAACATTTGAGATATGAGTAATCGCATGGATCTGCTGGATGCACATGACCCACCAGTTTATGGAGACTCAAGGGTCTCATAATTTCCCACGCCTCAGTCAGTGTGCTTGTTTACCTCGTTGTCAAAGCATCTTCTGTGCATTTACCTACTTTATCACATTTCTTTTTATAACCATGGGTCCAAAGAAAGTGAGTGGAAAGGTCAGTGCTCAGAAGAGGATGATGTCTATTGAATTAAAGTGTGAAATCATAGAAAAATATGACAAGGTGTGCGAGTGGCTGACTTGGCGAGGCAATTAGGGCGTAGTACTTCAATGATATGCACTGTGCTTAAACAGAAGGAGTCCATAAAGGGTATAATGCCAGCTAAGGGCGTTACAATAATTTCTAAGCTCCATAGCTCTCTCCATGAAAAGATGGAGAATGTACTGATGGTGTGGGTGATGGAGAAGCAGCTTAAAGGAGATACATTAACACAGGGCATCATATGCGAGAAGGCGCGAGCGATTTACGGTGATTTGCTGGAGCAGAGCCCACACACTTCCATGGACGAAGCATCCAAAGACTCATTTAAAGCCAGTAGAGGCTTGTTTGATAACTTCAGGAAAACGTCAGGCATTCACTCCATCGTCAGGCATGGTGAGGTAGCAAGTTCGGATGTGAAGGCAGCTGAGGATTACCTCAAAACTTTTTCTGAACTAATATAAGCCAAAGGATATATCCCCCAGCAAGTCTTCAACTGTGAAGAGACAGGGCTTTTCTGGAAGAAGACGCCAAATAGGACTTATATAATGGCAGAGGAGAAGGCGATGCCAGGCCACAAACTCATGAAGGATAGGCTAACTTTCGCACTGTTCACCAATGCGAGTGGTGACTGTAAGATCAAGCCTCTTTTCATATACCATTCAGAAAACCCCAGATTCTTAAGTCACATAAGATTTTAAAAGATAAATTGCAAGTTATGTGGAGGGCAAACCTGAAGGCATGGGTCACCAGGCAGTTCTTTTTGGAGTGGGTAAACCTGGTTTTTGGCCCTTCTGTTAAGAAATATCTACAGAAAAACAACCTAACCATGCAAGCCCTCCTCGTCCTTGACAATGCTCCTGCTCACCCACCAAACCTTGAAGATGAACTCCTGGAAGAGTTCAAGTTTATAAAGGTTGTCTACCTACTTCCCAAAACCACTCCTACATGGATCAGGAAGTGATTTCTAATTTTAAAAAGCTGTACATCAAGCACCTGTTCCAGCGCTGCTTTGAGGTGATGGAGAACACAAACCTCACCCTTCAAGAGTTCTGGAAGAATCACTTTAACATCGTAACATGCCTCAGAATTATTGATCAGGCCTAGCTGGGTGTTACAATGAGGACTTTGAACTCTGCATGGAAGAAGCTGTGGCCTGAGGCTGTAGCCTAAAGGACCTTTGAAGGATTCGAACCCTAGGTGCCAGTGGAGGAGGAGATAGTGTCTCTGGGAAAATCCATGGGCCTGGAGGTGGATGAGAGAGATGTGAATGAGCTCGTCAAGGGACAATCTCTGGAACTCACCATGGAGGAGTTACAAGAGTTGCAGTCTCAGCAACATGCGGAGGTTCTCCATAAAATTGGTCTCGAGGAGGATCCAGAGGTGGAGGAAATCTAGACAAGTGAGATAAAAGAGATCTTAGGAATGTGGGAGAGGGTGTCACACTTCGTGGAAAAGAAACACCCCGAAAAAGTTGCTACTGGTCGTGCATCGGAGCTGTTCAATGAAACTTGCCTCACCCATTTCAAAACATTCTGAAAGGGAGGAAGAGGCAAACCTGGTTGGAGACGTTTTTTTTGAAATTGGCCAAAAATGCAAAGACCAGTAGCAATTAAGTTCAGTGAAGATTAGTTAAGTTACACTCACTTTAGGGATAAAGTGTAGCATGAAGAGTGTAACGAGTAGGTAAATACACTTTATAAAACCAGTTTATTCCTTTACATTCTCTTTTATTATGTTTTTATACAATATATGTCATTTATAAATACATTTTTCATATTCAAAAACACGTAACAAGAACCACTGGGTGGCATTTTGGGGGCTAGAATGGATTAATGGCATTTCAATTGATTTCAATGGGGACATTTGCTTTGAGATACGAGCAACTTGATATACGAGCAAGGTTACAGAATGAATTAAACTCGTATCTCTAGGTACCACTGTATCACATGATCTCACTCATCTATAGAATATAATGAATGACATAGACTGATAATCAAGATCAGATCTACACAATGAGAAACATCAATCAAAGCATCAAACCTCCGGGGAGGCGGGGGTTGGTGGGAATAATGGGGAGAGATCAACAGAAGGACTTTTGTACATGCCTATGAACATAATCATCGGGCACAGACAATGGGGAAGGTATGACAAGAGAGGGAATCCATACATGGTCTCCACAACCTTAAGAGAAATTACTTCACGAGACAAAGCTTTTTAAATGAAACTCTGTTACATGAAAATCATTTTTTAAGGAAATAAAGAGAATTTTCCTTTAAATGTCTTAAGAATCATAATTGAAAGACAATATATTTGGCCTTTTGAGCTAAGGTAAGTCACCTGTGTTTATGCCTCCCTGAAATAGTTTATATAAAGTTAGAAAAAGAAATTGTCCGCTTGTTTGAAATTGAATTGCCATGACCTAGAACAAAGAATATCCTTACATGATATTATCCTACAATATCATTTAATTTTTGATATTTCACAACAGCATATTGTACAACTACCCCAAACAAACATACAAACTAATTCTTTGAATGTTTAGCAGCAATTTAAAATAGGACATGAAATGATTTAATTCCTTTCAGAAGGAATTGAGGCACTGGAAAGGAACTTCTATACTGGCCCTCTTTCCTCTTTTGCCAAGAGAGACCCTCTTCTCACAACCCAATGGCCCACAGCTGTAGCCTGAGCTCATTATTAATAATTAGCTTGAAGACTAGATGTGGCTGGTATAACGGATCTGTCTCTTGCCCAAATGATGTGAGCTGGGCCCTCCCTGGAGAAGGAACCTGAATTCCCAGAGATAAGTGAATAGTGCTGGGGGCCCTCACCAGCAGGCGAGGGGACACCCAAGGCAGATGCGGGGAGTGGAGGCCACAGGGTCATAGGCTACCATGTAGACAGAACTGAACCTCACAGCACCCCGCTTGGCCCCAGAGAATGACTGGTTAGCCAGAGACAGGTCAGATTCCTCAGGGAGGGAACAACCTAAGACAGGCACAGTCGCAGAGGGGCCATCAAGAGGGAACTTGGGGATCAACAGAGGTGGGGCATTGACCCTCACAACACCACCAACCTTGCAGGGTTCTGAACCTTCACCCCTTCTGAGGGCGGTCTCCTGCGTCCATGGATACCTCGCTTCCCATGCTCAACACAGATCAGGACCCAGGTAACAGACAGAAACATGCCAACAGCAACTGCCCTATATCTAAATTTAGCCTAGCACTAGGAATGCTCAGTGCAAACTCAATGCAAATAAACCTCTCCATTAATATATTCAGGGTTATCTAAGATTGTTGGTAGAGTATTAAATTTGATGTAAAAGTGTTATCAAGCTTTCAGATTAATTTAAATCGGCAAACTGAAATAAGCAAACACCTAAGAAAATTTAAGTGTACTGAACAAAAAGCTGTTTCTAAAGTATTAATTAAAAAGTCTATTGATAGCTCATCTCATGGTAGAGTTGCTTAATATGTAATGAACATAAAACAGACATATTTGTGTGCAAAAAAAATAAAATTTAAAGTTATCAAGATTGCATTAAAAATTTTTTACCAAGTTCTCCATTAATCAGAAAAAGAGGGGGGGGAGTCGGATAATATCATGTAAGGAAAAATATCTGGTAAGTAAATTACATCTAGAAAATTTTCACTCTAGAAAATTAATTTCCATTTGTATTGCTAACAGGAAGACACCCATGAAAAACACACATGGTGTCAAAATAAGCCAAAGGAAAAGCAGGTAGGCAAAAATAAAAAGGACCCCAAGTCAATTTTATAGAAAAGATTCCTGTATTAACCCTTGGTCGAGAATATGTTTATATACTTTCAGAAAACAACCCCAAACCAAGTGGACTCCTGCAACAGAGAGGAACTGACAGGTCTGCGCCAAACACGAAGGCAAGAAGAGAAACAGTCCAGAGATGGAAGACACTGATGATGCCTTGCCATGTGAGCAGTTAGCAGCTGAGCATCGCTACAGGATGCCCAGGACTAAACCAGTATCGCCACTATCTGTCCAGTATCCAGATGCCATTAATGACATGTACACATAAGGAACTGTCTGACATTCAACCTGGGTCTCAAAGGTAACAGACATTGAAATTGGGACACAATCATTTTTCTTTTGCTCTGGTGGTTTATTTCTAGCCTACAGGGGCAAGGTGTTTTTAAAGACAAAAAACAGGGGGTGGAAGTGGGGAAGCAAATGCAGAGGCAAAGAAGCAATGAATGGACTGTCATGCTACAGTGGGAAGACAGGGGAAGTTATGGTGGAGGGGCCTATAGGAGATCAATGGAAGGACTTGTATGCCTGTGTGTGTAGGCATAGCCAGTGGATACAGGGCAATGGGGAAAGACGAAGGGGAGGGGTCTAATGAGGGCATGTACTGGGGGGTGGGGAGTGCAATAGGGGGAAAAATAATAATAAATAAATAAAATTTAAAAAATAAAATAAAATAAAAATAAATTGAAATTATAAGCTTCACAGACAAAAAAGGCTAAAGGAATTTATTGCAATGCAAGAAATGGTACAAGGACCCTTGTAAGAAGAAGGAATAGAAGAAGGGGGGATTATAGAGGGGTAAAAAGTGGCAAAAAAATATATAAATACCTATGAATAACCTTAAATGTAAGTAGATTAAATGCTCCAAACAAATTATATAAGGTAGCTTCCAAACTGGAATGGCTCAATGGTTGAGTGTTGACCTATGAACCAGGGTCATGGTTCAATTCCAAGTCAGGGTATAAGCTCAGGTTGCAGGCTCAATCCCAATTGTAGGGTGTACAAGAGGCAGCTAATCAATAAGTCTATCTCATCGTTGATGTCTCCATCTCTCTATCCCCCTTTCTTCCTCTCTGAAATCAATAAATATATATTTTAAGATATAGGATAGCTGAATAGATAAGAAAACATTATATATATATGTGTGTGTGTGTGTGTGTGTGTATATATATATATATATATATATATATATATATTAAAAGAATAATATGCAATTGGCCATCACTCCAACACACAAGATGGCTGCATCCATGAGGTCAAAACTGACTGCCCCATGTGGACACAAGATGGCTGCCACAAGATGGCCAGCAGGGAAGGGCAGTTGGGAGGGACCAGATCTGCAAGGGAGGGCAGTTGTGGGTGATTAGGCCAGCAGTGGAGGGAAGTTAGGGGCAATCAGGAAGGCAGGCAGGTGAGCATTTGGGAGCCAGCCATCCTGGATTGTGAGAGGGATGTCCAACTGGCCATTTATTTCTGTATACATAATCAGAATTGGAATTGCTGGGTCATAAGGCAGTTCTATTATTATTATTATTATTATTATTGTTATTATTTATTATTTATTTTTATTTTTTTAGTAACCTCCATACTGTTTTTTATAGTGGCTGCACTAATTTATCCTCTCACCAACAGTTCATGAACATACCCCTTTCTCCTCATTCTGGCCAATGCTTGTAGTTTATTGATTTATTGATAATAGCCATTCTGTGAGGATATCTCAATGTGGCTTTAATTTGAATTTCTCTGGTAATAGTGACATTGTGCAGCAACTACAGAAAACAGTATGGAGGTTATTAAAATAATAATAATAATAATAGAACTGCTTTATGACCCAGCAATTCCAATTGTAATTATATATACAAAAAAAAATGGGCAGCTAGGCATCCCTTGAGAGGTCCCAGATTGGAAAGAGTGCAGGCTGGGCTGAGGGATATCCCCCCCATACACGAATTTCATGCATCAGATCTCTAATATATATATATATATATATATATATATATATATATATATATTCCATAAAATAACCACTTCAGAACAAAGGGTGCACTCAGAGTAAAAGTAGAGGGGTGAAAAAAAAATTTCATGCAGATGAAATTCATAAAAAGCTGGTGTAACCATACTCATATCTGACAAAATAGACTTCAAAATGAAGGACATCACAAGAGATAATGAAGACCATTTCATAACATTAAAGAATCAATAAAAAAGAGGTTTGAACTCTGGTAATCATGGAAATATAACAACACCCAAATACATAAATAAACTTCTGGAGGAATTAAAGGGATAGACCAACAGCAATTCAATCATAGTAGGGTACTTTAACACCCCAGTGCCATCACTGTTTCAATCTCTAGAAAAGGAAAAATCAACAAGGAAACAGAAACCGCAATGACACATTAGTTCAAAATAATTTAAGAGAGAACATTTGCATAACATTTCACTTCAAAGATACAAAATATACATTTTTCTCAGGAGCACATGGCACATTTTTTTTCCTTAGGTATTTATTTATTTATTTATTTATTTATTTATTTATTTATTTATTTTAATTCATTTTATTTTTATTTTTTCCCTATTGCCCTCCCCAGCCCTCCCCACCCCCCAGTACATGCCCTCACCTGTCTGTCCCCCAGCTCCCCCAGCTAAAACCCTATATCAACTGGCTATGCCTACACACATGCATACAAGTACTTCCGTTGATCTCCCACAGCGCCTCCTCCTCAACCTCCACTGTAGCAGGACAGTGTGTTCATTGCTTCTTTGCCTCTCCATCTGCTTCGTCCCCACCCTCCGATTCTTATCTTTAAAAATATCTTGCCCCTGTAGGCTAGAAATAAACACACAAGAGCAAAAAAAAAAAAATGTTTGAGTCCTAATTTCAATGTCCAATAGCTTTAAGTCCCAGTTTCAATGGCAAAAAGTTTCTTATGTGTACACGTCACCAATGGTATCTGGATAGTGGACAAATGGTAGCAATGCTGGTCTGACCCTCTGTAGCGATGCACAACTGCTGATTGCTCCCATGGCAAGACGTCATCAGTGTCTTCCATCTCTGGACAGTTTCTCCTGTTGTCTTCATGGATGGAGCAGACCTGTCAGTTCCTCTCTGTTGCAGGAGTCCACTTGGTCTTGAAGTTGTTTTCTGAATGTGTATAAATATATTCTCAACCAAGAGTTAAAAAAGGAATCTTTTCTATAAAATTGGCTAGGGCTCTGTTTTATTTTGCCTACCCGCTTTTCCTTTGGCTTATTTTGACACCATACATGTTTTTCATGGGTGTCTTGCTATTAGTATTACAAATGAAAATTAATTTCTAAAGTGAAAATTTTCTAGATGTAATTTACTTAACAGATATTATTCCTTACATGATATTACCCTACTCCCTCCCCTCTTCTTTTTTTTTGTTTTTCATTAATGGAGAATTTGGTAAAATTTTTAAAGCAATCTTGATAAATTTAAATTTTAACGTTTTGCACGCAAATATGCCTGTTTTATGTTCATTGCATATTAAGCAATTTTACCATGAGATGAGTTATCAATAGAAACTGGACCACCAACTTACACCAAATACAAAAATAAACTCAAAATGGATACAGGACTTAAACATTAGAAGGGAAACCATAAAAATACTAGAGGAATCCATAGGCAGCACAATCTCAGACATATGTCGAAAGAAGTTCTTTACTGATACTGCTCCAAGGGCAATGGAAGCTAAAGAGAAAATAAACAAATGGGACTACATCAAAATAAAAAGCTTTTCTACAGCAAAAGAAACCATCAACAAAACAACAAGAAAGCCACTGTCTGGGAGGAACATATTTGCAAATGTTATCACTAATAAAGGTTTAATCTCCGACATCTACAGCCAACTTATACAACTTCATAAAAGGAAGATAAACGACCCAATCAAAAATCGGCAACGGACCTAAATAGAACCTTTTCTAAAGATGACAGAAGGAAGGCCAAGTGACACATGAAAACATGTTCAAAGTCACTAATTATCCGAGAGATGAAAATCAAAACGACAATGTGATACCATCTTACACCTGTCAGAATGGCAATCATCAACAAATGAACAAACAACAAGTGTTGGCGAGGATTTGGAGAAAAAGGAACCCTTGTGCACTGTTGGTAGGAATGCAGACTGGTGCAGCCACTGTGGAGAACAGTATGGAGTTTCCTCAAAAAACTAAAAATGGATCTCCCATTTGAACCAGTAATCCCACTCTTAGGAATATATCCTAAGAAATTAGAAACACCAATCAGAAAGGATTTATGCACTCCTATGTTTATAGCAGCACAATTTACAATAGCTACAATTTGGAAACAGCCTAGGTGCCCTTCAGCAGATGAGTGGATCAGAAAACTGTGGTACATCTACACAATGGAATTCTATGCTTCCATTAAAAAGAAGGAACTCTTACCATTTGCAGCAACCTGGATGGAACTGGAGAGCCTTATGCTTAGTGAAATATGCCATTCAATGAAGGAGAAGCACCACATGATCTCACTCATTTGTGGGCAATAAAGAACATTTTAAACTGATGAATAAAAGGATAGATACAGAGGCAGTAAAGCATCAAACATACTGTCAAATTATAGCAGGAAGTTTAAGGAGAGGTGCATAACCAATTAACATAGACACTGGGGGTTTGGGGTATGCCTGGGAAGGAGGGGGGGCAATAGGGAAATACGTATACATGTACCACAATAAAAAAATAAATTTTAATTAATAGTTAGGAACAGCGTTTTGTCCATACACTTAAATTTTCTTTGGTGTTTACTTATTTCAATTCTCCAATTTTTAATGATTTCACAGAGGAAGGGTGAGGGAGAGAGAGAGAGCTAGAAACACCAATGATGAGAAAGAATCATTGATCAGCTATCTCTTGCATGCCCCACACTGGGGATTGAGCCTGCAACCTGAGCATAAATCCTGACCAGGAATTGAACTGTGACCTCCTGGTTCATAATAGATGCTCATTCACTGTGCTATACAAACCAGGCTGTCAGTATATTCCTTTTTAAAATATATATTTTTATTGATATCAGAGAGGAAGGGAGAGGAAGAGAGAAATAGAAACATCAATGATGAGAGAGAATCATTGATTAGCTGCCTTCCACATGCCCCCGATCTGGGTACAAAGCACACATCCCATGTGTGTGTCCTTGATCAGAACTGAACCCATGACACTTGAGTCTGAAGGCTGACACTCTAATGACTAAACCAAACCAGCTAGGACCACATTCTTAAGGAAAGACCACAAGCTATGGCACAAAACAAATCTCTATAAATTCAAGAGCATTGAAATCACATGATGCACTTCTCCTATTACAAAGACATAAAACTAGAGATCAACTACAATAAAAGCACCCCAAAATATACAAATATTTGGAAGCTAATTAGCATGTTATTAAACAATGAATAAGTTTCAACAATATCAAGAAAGAAATAGAAAAGTTCCTGAAAACAAATTAAGATAAATACACAACAACTCGAAACTATGGGACACAGGTTAATCAGTATAGAGAGGGAAGTTCATAGCCCTATAAGCCTTTCTCAATAAACAAGTAAATTGTTAATGAACTATCTAACACTACAACTTAAAGAACCACAAAGAGAACAATAAGAAAGGCCCAGAGTAAGTAGAAGGAAATAAAGAATTAAGATCAGAGCAGAAATAAATGACATAGAGAATAATACAAACACACACACACACACACACACACACACACACACATACATACAGACACACAAAACAAAATACAAAAGATCCATGAAACCAAGAGCTCATTTCTTGAAAAAGATAAACAAAATTTATACACTTATAGCCCAACCAATAATGAAACAAAGAGAGGATCTGAATAAATGAAATCAGAAATGAAAGAAATGAAATAAAAACTGGCACAATAGAAATACAAAAGATTATAAGCAAACCTATGAACAACTATATGCCAACAATCTGGATGAAATGGACATATTCCTATAAAAATACAACCTTTAAAATATAAATCAGGAAGAAGCAGAAAACCTGAATAGGATGATAATACCTGAAAAAATTGAAGCACTAATAAAAATTAAAATAATCATTAAAAAAACTCCCATTGAATAAAAGCCCTGGTTCAGGAGACATCAGAGGTGTTTTTCCAAACTTTCAAAGAACTAATGCTGATCCTTCTCAAACTATTCCAAAATTTCCAAGAAGAAGCAACACTTCCAAATTCTTTTTCTGAAGTCAGCATTAGCCTAAATCCTAATTTAGAAAATACACTACAGAGAGAGGGAAACTCATAGGCCAATATCATTGATGAACATAGATGCTAAAATATTTATGAAGGAGAAAAAAATGGCCGCAGAATAGATGGACATGTCTGGAGCCTTCTCACTGGGCAGATGGAGAGAAGCACCTGAGAGTCGCATTGGGAGTGTTTTTTGGCAAGTAAAGAGTCAGTTATCCTCCAGGAGAAAGTGGGGGACTGTTAGATGGGGCTCCTCTGACCAGGCAGCCCCACTGCAATGGGTTTATTGTCTCCCAGACTCACCAGCACTAACGTGGAGACCACAACATCTTGCAGAGGGAAGTGGATGTCTACAGCGGTCTGAAAGCTATGGCTGCAGAACCTAGGGAACAGCTGGGAGACCTAGAACACAGCTCTCCGATCAGCACAGACACACGGACTCAGAGGAGCTCCACACAGTGCATAGAAAGGTAAGATTTTGTCTGGGATAAGGGCCTTGTGTGTTGTACCTGGTTGTGTTGTAGTTTGTGGCTTTGAATCAATGTAGGAGAGAGAACTACATAATCAGATACCCAGAAAAAAAAGACCTTGGGCAGATGAGGAAACAGCCAGCATATGACAGAAAGCCAGGTATTGCCAGAAAACGAAGTAAGAAATAGAAGCAGAAATAAGCCTGCCAGAGAAAGAGTTCAGAGAAATGATCATGAGGTGGGTGAAAAAAAAAATGGAAGACAAAATCGACAATGTGAGTAAGAGCCAAGAGAAAATGAAGAAGAGCCAAGAGGAAATGACAAAGAAGCAAGAAGAAATGAAGAATAATCAAGAGGAAATGAAAAATGTCATCACTGTTATAAAGAACTCAATAGAAAGCATCAAAAGTAGACTAGAAGAAGCAGAGGACCATATTAGTGAGCTAGAAGACAACGTAGAAAAAAATAACCAAATACAACAGCTTCTAAAAAAAATAAAATAAAATAATTAAAAATTTAAAAAGCAAGAGGAGAGCCTAAGGGAACTTTGGGATAACACAAAACAAAACAAAATCCGCATGATTGGGGCTCCAGAAGGAATAAACCTTATTGCACAAATAATGACAGAAAACTTCCCTAATATAGAATAGAAAAAATCCACACAAATCCAAGAAGCTCACAGAGTCCCATGAAAAATGAACCCCAAAAAAACAACACTAAGGCACATTATAATTAAGTTGGCAAACACCAATGAAAAAGTAAGAATCTTAAAAGCAGTTAGAGACAAAAAGAAAGTTACCTACAAAGGAACCTCCATAAGACTAGCTACTGATTTCTCAATAGAAACCTATCAGGCCAGAAGGGAATGGAATGAAATATTCAAAGTCATGCAAACGAAGAGTCTGAATCCAACAATACTGTACCCTGCAAGACTCTCAATCAAAATTGAACGGGAAATCAGAAGCTTCACAAACAAAAAAGGACTAAGGGAATATATAAACACCAAACCAGCAATGCAAGAATGTTAAAGGGTCTGCTGTAATAAAAAGAAAAAGGAAATGAAGAAGGAAATCGGGGTAAAGTCTAAAAATGGAGACAGATAAGAACTTATCAATAATAACTTTAAATGGAAATGGATGAAATGCTCCAATCAAAAGACATAGGGTTACCGATTGGATAAGAAAACATGATCCATATATCTGCTTTCAAAAAGAAACCCACCTCAGAGAAAGAAATGAACGCAGATTGAGGGTGAAGGGATGGAAGATGGTATTTCAGTCAAATGGAAATGAAAAAAATAAGCTGGGGTTGCAAAACTTTTATCTGACAAATTATATCACAAAGTGAAGGACATAACAAGAGATAAAGAAGGCCACTTCATAATACTAAAAGGAACAATCCAACAAGAAGAAATAACTCTGGTAAACATATATACACACAATATAGGAGCACATAAATACATAACAAAACCCCTGGAGGATATTAAGGGAGAGATTGAATGCAATACAATCATAGTAGGAGACTTTAATACCCCACTGTCACCACAGGGTAAATCCTCTAAACAAAAAATCAGAAAAGAAACATCAAACCTAAATGATTCACTAGACTAGATGGAATTAATTGACATCTTCAGAACATTTCACCCCAAAGCCACAGAATATACATTCTTCTCCAATGTACATGGGTCATTTCCAAAGTTAGATCATATATTGGGTCATAAGAAAAGTCTCTTCAAATTCAAGAAGATAGAAATCATATCAACCATATTCTTAGATCACAGTGGCATGAAATAGAAATCAACTATAATAAAACAAAATAAAGAAATCAAACACATGGAAACTAAACAGCATGCTATTAAACAATGACTGGGTAACCAGAGAGATCAAGGAAGAAATAAAAAACATCATGGCAACAAATGACAATGACAACACAACAATACAAAATTTATGGAACAAATTGAAACCGTTCTTGAGAGGAAAATTAATAGCCCAACAAGCCTACTAAAAAAAAAAAAAAAAAAAACAAAAACAGGAAACAATGGTCATAAATTCCCTAACCCTACAACTGAAAGAGCTAAAAAGAGAGGGAGAAGAAAAACCCACTGTATGCAGAAGGAAGGAAACAGTAAATATCAGAGTGGAGATAAACAACATGGAGACTAAAGAAATAATTCAAAAGATCAACAAAACCAAGAGCTGGTTCTTTGAAAGGATAAACAAGATTGATGGACCTGTAGCCAGGTTCAACAAGAAGTAAAGAGAGAAGACCCAAATAAACAAAATCAGAAATGAAAGAGGAGAAATAACAACAGACCCCGCCAAAATACAAAGGATTGTTAAAAGGTATTATGAACAACTCTATTCCAACAAATTGGAAAACCTGCAAGACATGGACAAATTCCTTGAAAACTATAACCTTCCAAAACTCAACCAAGAACAATCTAAACATCTCAATAGTTCAGTAACTATGGAAGAAATTGAAGCAGTCATTAAAAAGCGTCCATCAAATAAAAGCTCGGGACCAGATGGCTACACAGGAGAGTTTTACCAAACTTTCAAGGAAGAATTAAAACCTATTCTCCTCAGACTATTCAAAAATATTAAAGAAGAAGGAACATTTCCCAACACCTTCTATGAAGCCAGCATCACACTAATACTAAAACCAGTTAAACACAGCACAATGAAATAGAATTATAGGCCAATATCTGTCATGAATATAGGTGCCAATATCCTCAACAAAATTGAAGCAAATCCGATCCAGCAGTACACCAAAAAGATCATACATCAAGACCAAGTAGGATTCATCCAAGGAATGCAAAGATTTTACAATATCCACAAATCAATAAACGTGATACATCATATAAAAAATTGAGAGATAAAAATCACATATTCATATGAATTGATGCAGAAAAGGCATTTAACAAAATCCAATACCATTTCTTGATAAAAACTCTCAGAAAGATCGGACTAGAAGGATCATATTTCAACATCATAAAAGCCATATATGATAAACACACAGCTCACATCATACTCAATGGGCAAAAAGTAAAACCATTTCCCTTCTGGACAGCAAGAAGACATGGATGCCATTCTCACCTCTCCTGTTCAATATAATATTGAAATTATTAGCCTTTGCAATTAGACAAGAAGAAGAAATAAAAGGCATCCAAATTGGAAAAGAAGAAGTAAAGCTGTCCTTATTTGCAGATGACATGATACTGTACATAAAAAACCCAAAGGACTCCATCCAAAAACTAATTGACTTAATAAATGAATTTGGCAATGTAGCAGGATGAAAAATTAATGCCAAAAAATCTGTGGCATTTATATACACTAATAGTGAAATTACAGAAAGAGAGACTCAAAAAGCAATCCCATTTACCATCACACGAAAAAAAAATTAAGATACCCAGTATTAACCTAACTAAGCAGATAAAAGACTTATATACAGAAAACTACAGGACACTGCAAAAAGATATAGAGGAAGACATAAGCAGATGGAAGAGCATATCATGCTCATGGATAGGGAGAATCAACATCATTAAAATGTCCATACTACCCAAAGCAATCTATAGATTCAATGCACTACCCATTAAAATACAAAAGATGTATTTCATAGACCTAGAAAGAAATCTTCAAAGATTCATCTGGAACAAAAAAGGACTGTAAATAGCTACAGCAATCCTGAGAAAGAAAAATAAAGTAGGTGGGGTCTCAATACCAGAATTTAAGCTATATTACAATACAATGGTTCTCAAAACTGCCTGGTACTGGCACAGGAACAGACATATAGACCAATGGAATAGAATACAGAATCCATATATCCACCCAAACCACTATGCTCAATTAAAATTTGACAAAGGAGGTATGAACATAGAATGAAGCCAAGACAGCCTTTTCAATAAATGGTGTTGGAAAAATTGGACAGATATATGCAAAAATGAAACTGGACCCCCAACTTACACCAAATATAAAAATAAACTCAAAAAATGGATACAGGACTTAAACATTAGACGGGAAACCATAAAAAATATTAGAGGAATCCACAGGCAGTGCAATCTCAGACATATGCCGAAAGAACTTCTTCACTGATACTGATCCAAGGGCAATGTAAGCTGAAGAGAAAATAAACTAATGGGACTACATCAAAATAAAAAGCTTTTGCACAGCAAAATAAACCATCAACAAAACAACAAGAAAGCCCACTGTATGGGAGAACATATTTGCAAATGTTATCACTGATAAAGGTTTAATCTCCGACATCTACAGCCAACTTATACAACTTAACAAAAGGAAGATAAACGATCCAAATAAAAAAATGGGCAACAGACCTAAATAGAACCTTTTCGAAAGACAGAAAGACAGAAGGAAGGCCAAGAAACATGAAAACATTTTCAAAGTTACTAATTATCCAAGAGTTGGAAATCAAAACGACAATGCGATACCATCTTACACCTGTCAGAATGGCAATCATCAACAAATCAACAAACAACAAGTTTTGGCGAGGATGCCTAGAAAAAGAACCCTTGTGCACTGTTGGTGGGAATGCAGACTGGTGCAGCCACTGTGGAGAACAGTATGGAGTTTCCTCAAAAAACTAAAAATGGATCTCCCATTTGACCCTGTAATCCCACTCTCAGTAATTTATCCTAAGAAATCACAAATACCAACCAGAAAGGATTTATGCACCCCTATGTTCATAGCAGCACAATTTACAATAGCTACAACTTGGAAACAGCCTAGGTGCCCATCAGCCGATGAGTGGATCCGAAAACTGTGCTATATCTACACAATTGAATTCTATGCTGCCATTAAAAAGAAGGAATTCTTACCATTTGCAGCAACCTGGTTGGAACTGGAGAGCTTTATTCTTCATGAAATAAGCCATTTGATGAAGGAGAAGCATCACATGATCTCACTCATTTATGGGTAATAGAGAACACTATAAACTGATGAACAAAAGGATAGATACAGAGGCAGTAAAACATCGAAAGGACTGTGAAATTACAGCAACAAGATTAAGGTTAGGTGAGGTAGATAAGAGATCAATCAAAGGACTTGTATGCACGCATATAAGCATAACCAATGAACAAAGACACTGGGGGTTTGGGGCATGCCAGGGAAGGAGGGGGCGGAATGGGAAGATATGTACAAAAATCAATGAAATAAAATAAAAATTAAAAAAGAAGGAATAGCAAATGAAGAAGGAACATGTAGATAAAAAATAAAAATGTTGACAAACAAGCACCTATCAAGAATAACTTTAAAAGTAGCTGGATTAAATTCCCCAATCCAAGACAAGGGTAAGGAGGAAAAATGGCGGCAGTGAAGACAGACGCATCTGGAGCTTTGTCACTGGGCAGAGGGAGACAGAACAGCTGGGAGTCTCACTGGGAGTGTTTGTTGGCAAGTTAAGAGTCAGTTATCCTCCAGGAGAAGGTGGGGGACTACTGGATGGGCCTCTCCTGACGAGGCAGCCCCACTTCCACCACGTTTTTTTCTGCAAGAGCCCCAGCGCAAACGCGGAGACTGCGCCATCTTGCAGAGGGAAGTGGATGTCTGCGAAGGTTTGAAAGCTGCAGCGGAAGCAATCACCGAACAGCCGGGGACCCAGAACACAGTTCTCCAATCAACACAGACATGCAGACTCAGAGGAGATCCACACGGCATATGGAAGGTCCGATTTCGCCTGGGATAAGGAGAGGTCTCCTGTCCCACAGAACAGAGACGAGCACACTGTGGGAACCAGGCTGCGGGAAAGCTGCTTCTGGAGAGGTCCGCGGATGTGTGGCAGGGCATGATCCCTAAGTGTGGAGGCAAACTCTCAAAGCTGTTGACAGAGGGGAGCTCTGGAAAATGACTCATTTTGATCTGAGGCAGAGGGACAGCCTGGGATTTATTAGAGTGCCCCGGCTGCAAAATTCCCACAAACCGAGTTTGAGAACCACAGAGTTGCAGGATCTGAGCGCAGCCTGGAGAGGTCCTGTTCTTAGTCTCAGTGTTCAATTCCAAAACACTGCCACCCAGTGGATGACACACAAATTGACTCTCGCATAACCACAAAAGGATAAAGAGATAAAAAACACAACTCAGCAGTGGAAGACAGGGAACTGCAATACCCTCCTGACTGGGAAACAGAAGTGCCAAGCAGAAAAATAGCGGAAGTAAATGACCATTCTATTTTTTTTCTTTTTCTTTTTTAAATTTTTTTTTCATTTTTTGCATATTTTAATAAAAAACAATTTTTTTCTTTCCTCCTCAATTTTTACCTTTTTAATTATTACATTTTTGTTTTCAACTAGTATTATTGCTACTACTATTTTACCTTTTTGGAAAAAAACAAGTGTCATTTTGTTTTCCCTTTATTTTACTTTGGGATTAGAGTTCTACATTCTATTTTAATCTTTCCTTTAGCAAAATCTTACTCTATCTCAAATCTACATTTATGCCAACACTTTCCTCCTAACTTTCCCCATTTTGTTGTCTTGTTTCTCTTTCCATTTTCCAATGTTAGATTCTCCTTATTCTTTCTCTTTACCTGGTTAAAATTTCACCCCATTTATATATCTAATTTCAAATCCCCTACTCCAAGTCCATCAAACCTCTCCCTTCTTGTCTTCACTATCCAAAAATTGTTTTTCTCTATATCCTTTTGTTTCTATTTCCGTGAACAGTGATTATATCGATTTTTTGTACTTTTTTGGTTAGATTGTTTTAGCTTATTCTACTTGTTTTATTTTGCTTTTTGTTTGCTTTGTTTTGGTTTCTTTTTTACCTCTCTTTCCATCGACTCCCTTGATACCAGTTGTTATTTGTAGTTTGTATTAATCTCCAGGTACTGGTTGCCAGCATTTGTTGGGATTAGTGACTGTTCTATTGGTGTTTTCTCGTGACATCTATATTTTGTTCCCCTTTTCTCTCTTATCCTCTTACTTTTCTCTTTGACTTTTTTCTCTTTCTCTTGTCTTCTTCTTCTTGTCCTTTTTATGTTTTATTTCATTTTATTTTTTGTATGCTTGTTTATTTATCTATTTACTTATTTTTCTCCCATTCCCAATTTGAATTTGGCATTTGTTTCTTTTCTTTTTTCCTCATTTTCCTCTTCTTCTTCCTGTACTTATGCCTAATTTGTCTTTCTTTGGTGGTCACCTTATTTGGATTATTAACATCCTGAATACATTTCTATTCAGTGCCTTTTGTGTTGTACCTGGACGAGTTGTAGTTTGTGCCTTTCAATCAACGTAGGAGAGAGACCTCCATAACCAGACACCCAAAGAAGGAAGACAGTGGGCAGAAAAAGGAACAGCCCACATAAGAGAGAAAGGCAGGTTAAACCAGAAAAGGAAATAAATAAAATAGAAACAGAAATAAGCCCGCCAGAGAAAGATTTCAGAGAAATGATCATAAAGTGGATGAAAAAATGGAAGACAAAATCGACAATGTGAGTAAGTGCTAAGAGGAAATGAAGAAGACCTAAGAGGAAATAAAGAAGAAGCAAGAAGAAATGCAGAAGAAGCAAGAAGAAATGCAGACTAATTAAGAAGAAATGAAAAATGACATCACTGCTATAAAGAACTCAATAGAAAGCATCAGAAGTAGACTACAAGAAGCAAAGGAGCACATCAGTGAGCTAGAAGACATGGTAGGAGAAAATACTCAAGTACAGCAGCTTCTAGGAAAAAAAAGTTAAAAAGCAAGAGGAGAGCCAAAGGAAATTTTGGGATAACACGAAACAAAACAACATCTGCACAATTGGGGTTCCAGAAAGAGTGGAAACTGAGCAAGGATGAGAGAACCTCTTTGAAGAAATAATGACAGAAAATGTCCCCAATATAGGAAAGAAAAAAACCCACACAAATCCAGGAAGATCACAGAGTCCCAAGCAAAATTAAACCCAACAAACCGACACCAAGGCACATTATAATTAAAATGGCAAACACCAAGGACAAAGTAAGAATATTAAAAGCATCCAGAGAGAAACAGAAAGTTACCTACAAAGGAACCCCATAACACTAGCTACTCATTTCTCAACAAAAACTCATCAGGCCAGAAGGGAATGGAATGAAATATACAAAGTCATGGAAAGGAAGAGTCTGAATCCAACAATACTGTACCATGCAAGTCTTTCAATCAAAATTGAAGTTGAAATCAGAAGCTTCACAGACGAAAAAGGACTAAGGGAATATATTACCACCAAAGCAGCAATGCAAGAAATGTTAAAGGGTCTGCTGTAATAAAACAAAATAGGAAGTGAAGAAGGAACTTGGGGGTAAAGACTAAGTATGTCGAAAGATAAGTACTTATCAATAATAACTTTAAATGAAAATGGATGAAATGCTCCAAGCAAAAGACATAGGGTAACCAAATGGATAAGAAAACATGATCCATATATCTGCTCTCTGCAGGAAACCCACCTCAGGAAAAGAGATGCACACAGATTGAGGGTGAAGGAATGGAAGATGTTATTTTAGGCTATTGGAAATGAAAAAAAAAGCTGGGGTAGCAATACTTATATCTGAAAATTAGATCTGAAAGTGAAGGATATAAGAAGAGATAAAGAAAGCCATAATATTAAAGGGAACAATCCAACAAGAAAAAATAACTCTGGTAAACATATATGCACCCAATATAGGAGCACCTAAATACACAAAAAAACTCCTGGAGGATATTATGGGAGAGATTGACAGCAATATAATCATAGTAGGAGACTCTAATACCCAACTGTCACCACTGGACAAATCCTCAAAAGAAAAAAACAGCAAAGAAACATCAATCCTTAATGACGCACTATACCAGATGGAATTAATTGATATCTTCAGAACATTTCACCCCAAAGCCACAGAATATGCATTCTTCTTCAGTGCACATGAGTCATTTTCAAAGATAGATCATATGTTGTGTCATAAGAAAAGTCTCTTCAAATTCAAGAAGATAGAAATCATATCAAGCATTTTCTCAGACCACAGTGGCATAAAACTGGAAATCAACTATAATAAAAACAAAACAAAGAAATCAAACACATGGAGACTAAACAGTATGCTATTAAACAATGACTGTGTAACAAAAGAGATCAAGAAGAAATAAAACACATCATGGCTGCAAATGACAATGACAACAAAACAATACAAAATTTACAGGACACAGTGAAAGCAGTCTTGAGAGGGAAGTTCATAGCCCTACAAGCCTACTGCAAAAAAACAGGAAACAATGGTAATAAATTACCTAATCCTACAACTCAAAGAGCTAAAAAGAGAGCAAGAAGAAAAGCCCAATGTAAGCAGAAGGAAGGAAATAGTAATGATCAGAACGGAGATAAACAACATAGAGACGAAAAAAACAATTCAAAAGATAAAAAAATCCAAGAGCTCATTCTTGGAAAGGGTAAACAAGATTGATGGAACTTGAGCCAGGTCACCCAAAGGAGAGAAGACCTAAATAAACAAAACCAGAAATGAAAGAGGAGAAATAACAACAGACTCCACTGAAATAGAAAAGATTGTTAAAAAATACTATGAACAACTCTATTCCAACAAATTGGACAACCTAGAAGAAATAGATATATTCCTTGAAAAATATAACCTTCCAAAACTCAACCAGGAAGAATCTAAACATCTCAATAGTCCAATAACTATGTAAGAAATTGAAGCAGTCATCAGAAAGCATCCAGCAAAGAAAAGCCCAGGACCAGATGGCTACACAGGAGAGTTTTACCAAACATTCAAGGAAGAATTAAAACCTATCCTCCTCAGACTATTCAAAAACATTCAAGAGAAAGGAACACTTCCAAACTCCTTATATGAATCCAGCATCACACTAATACCAAAACCAGATAAAGACAACACAATAAAAGAGAATTATAGGCTAATATCTCTCATGAACATAGATGCCAAAATCCTCAACAAAATTCTCGCAACTCGGATCCATCAGTACATCAGTAAGATCATACACCATGACCAAGTAGGAATTATCCCAGGAATGCAGGGATGGTAGAATATCCACAAATCAATAAACATGATACATCACATAAACAAATCGAGAGATAAAAAAACATATAGTCATATCAATTGATGCAGAAAAAGCATTTGACAAAATCCAACACCCTTTCTTGATAAAAACACTTAGCTAAGTGGGAATAGAAGGATCATACCTCAACATCATAAAAGCCATATATGATACACCTACAGCTAACATCATACTCAATGGACAAAACTAAAACCATTTCCCCTAAGTACAGGAACAAGACAGGGATGCCCACTCTCACCTCTCCTGTTTGACATAGTACTGGAAGTATTAGCCGTTGCAATTAGACAAGAAGAAGAAATAAAAGGCATCCAAATTGGAGAAGAAGAATTAAAGTTTTTCTTATTTGCTGATGACATAATACTGTATATAAAAAACCCAAAGGAATCCATCCCAAAACTAATTGACTTAATAAATGATTTTGGCAATGTAGCAGGATACAAAATTAATGCCTAGAAATCTGTGGTATTTCTATACACTAATAGTGAAATTACAGAAAGAGAGACTCAAAAAGCAATCTCATTTACCATCATACAAAAAAAATGAAGATACTTAAGAATAAACCTAACTAAAGAGGTGAAAGACCTATATGTAGAAAACTACAGGACACTGAAAAAAGAGATAGAGGAAGATGTTAACAGATGGAAGAGCTTACCATGCTCATGGATTGGGAGAATCAACATCATTATAATGTCCATATTACCCAAAGCAATCTATAGATTCAATGCAGTACCCATTAAAATACCAACGACATATTTCACAGACCTAGAAAGAATTCTTCTTAGATTCATCTGGAAAAAAGTTCTGTACTATGATTGTATTGCTGTCAATATCTCCCTTTATATTCTCTAGGATTTTTTTTTATCTATTTAGGTGCTCCTGTATTGGATGTGTATATGTTTACCATAGTTATTTCTTAGTGTTCGGTTTTTCCATTTAGTTTTATAAATGGCCTTCCGTATCTCTTTATGTACTTCACTATGTGATCTAATTTGTCAGTTATAAGTATTGCTACCCTGTTTTTTTTTTCATTTGTTTGAAAAAACTTTTTTCATCCCTTCATCATCAGTCTCTGTGTGTCTTTTTTTCTGAGGTGGGTTTCCTGTATACAAAAGATATTTGAGTCATGTTTTCTTATCCATGCAGTTACCCTATGTCTTCTTTTTTCTTTTGCTCTTTTTTATGGTGTTACATGTATACATATATACCCATTGCCCCCACTCCTTCCCAGGCATAACGCCAGTGTCTACGTTCACGGGTTATGCTTATATGCATAGATACATGTCCTTGGATTGATCTCTTATTTACCCGACATCTCCTTAATCTTCCTGCTATAATTCCACTTTCTGTTTGATGCTATACTGCCTCTGTATCTATCCTTTTGTTCATCAGTTTAAAATGTTCTTTATTATCCACAAATGCGTGAGATCCTGTGGTGCTTCTCCTTCATTGACTGGCTTATTTCACTAAGCATAAGGCTCTCCAGTTCCATCCAGGTTGCTGCAAATAGTAAGAGTTCCTTCTTTTTAATGGAAGCATAGAATTCCATTGTATAGATGTACCACAGTTTTCTGATCCACTCATCTGCTGAAGGGCACCTAGCTGTTTCCAAATTGTAGCTATTGTACATTGTGCTGCTATGAACATAGGGGTGCATAAATCCTTTCTGGTTGGTGTTTGTGATTTCTTAGGATAAATTCCTAAGAGTGGGATTGCTGGGTCAAATGGGAGTTCCATTTTTAGTTTTTTGAGGAAACTCCATACTGTTCTCCACAGTGGCTGCACCAGTCTGCATTCCCACCAACAGTGCACAAGGGTTCCTTTTTCTAGGCATCCTCGCCAAAACTTGTTGTTTGTTGATTTGTTGATGATTGCCATTCTGACAGTTGTGAGTTGGTATCACATTGTCGTTTTGATTTGCATCTCTCAGATAATTAGTGACTTTGAACATGTTTTCATGTATTTCTTGGGATTCCTTCTGTCGACTTTCAAAAGGTTCTATATAGGTCTGTTGCCCTTTTTTTGGATCGTTTATCTTCCTTTTGTTAAGTTGTATAAGTTAGCTGTAGATGTTTGAGATTAAACCTTTATCAGTGATAACATTTGCAAATATTTTATCCCATACAAGTAGTCTTTCTTATTGTTTTGTTGTTGATGATTTCTTTTGCTGTACAAAACCTTTTCATTTTGATGCAGTCCCGTTTATTTATCTTTTCTTTAGCTTTCATTGCCTTTGGAGCAGTATCAGTGAAGAAGTTCTTTCGGCATATATATCTCAGTTGTGCTGCCTCTGGATTCCTATAGTATTTTTATGGTTTCTCTTCTAATGTTTAAGTCCTGTATCCATTTTGAATTTATTTTTGTATTTTGTGTAAGTTCGTGGTCCAGTTTCATTTTTTTTGCATGTATCTGTCCAATTTTCCCAACACCATTTGTTGAAGAGGCTATCTTGGCTGCATTGTATGTTCATGGCTATTTTGTCAAATATTAGTTGAGCATAGTGGTTTGGGTGGATATCTAGATTCTCTATTCTATTCCATTGGTATATATGTCTATTCTTGTGCCGGTAGCTGTTTTGAGAACAGTTGCTTTGTAATACAGCTTGAAATCTGGTATTGAGATCCCACCTACTTTATTCTTCTTTCTCAGAATTTCTGTGGCTATTCGTGGTCTTTTTCTGTTGCAGATGAATCTATGAAGAATTCTTTCTAGGTCTGTGAACTATGTCATTGGTATTTTAATGGGTAGTGCATTGAATCTATAGATTGCTTTGGGTAGTATGGACATTTTAATGATGTTAATTATCCAATTCTATGAGCATGGGATGCTCTTCCATCTGTTAACATCTTCCTGTATTTTTACTATTAGTGTATAGAAATGCCACAGATTTCTTGACATTAATTTTGTATCCTTCTACATTGCCGAATTCATTTACTAAGTCAATTAGTTTGGGATGGATTCCTTTGGTTTTTTATATAGAGTATCATGTTATCTGCACATAAGGACAACTTTACTTCTTATTTTCCAATTTGGATACTTTTTATTTCTTCTTCTTGGCTAATTGCAATGGCTAATACTTCCAGTACTATGTCGAACAGGAGAGGTGAGAGTGGACATCCCTGTCTTTTTCCAGTTGTTAGAAGAAATGGTTTTAGTTTTTGCCCATGAGTATGATGTTAGCTGTGGGTGTATCATATATGTCTTTTATGTTGTTGAGGTATGCTCCTTCTATTCCCACTTTGCTGAGAGTTTTTATCAAGAAAGGGTGTTGGATTTTGTTAAATGCATTTTCTGCATCAATTGATATGACTATGTGTTTTTTGGTCTCCCTATTTGTTTATGTGATGTATCATATTTATTGATTTGCAAATATTGTACCATCCCTGCATTCCTCGATGAATCCTACTTGGTCATGGTATATGACATTTCTGATGTACTACTGGATCCGATTTGCTAGAATTTTGTTGAGGATTTTGGAATCTATGTTCCTGAGAGATATTGACGTAAAATTCACTTTCATTGTGTTGCCTTTATCTGGTTTTGGTATTAAGGTGATGCTGGCTTCATTGAAAGTGTTTGGCAGTGTTCCATCTTCTTGAATATTTTTTAATATTCTGAGGAGGATAGGTTTTAATTCTTCTTTGAAAGTTTGGTAAAACTCTCCTGTGTAGCCATCTCGTCCTTGGATTTTATTTCATGGAAGCTTTTTGATGACTGCTTCAATTTCTTCCACAGTTATTGGGGTATTGATCTGTTTTGATTCTTCCTGATTAAGTTTTGGAAGGTTATATTTTTCTAGGAAAATGTCCATTTCTTGGAGGTTGTCCAATTTGTTGTAAGAGTTGTTCATAGTATTTTTAACAATCCTTTGTATTTCGGCAGGGTCTGTTGTTATTTCTCCTCTTTCATTTCTGATTTTGCTTATTTGGGTCTTCTCTCTTGGCTTCTTGGTGAACCTGGCTAGAGGTCCATCAATCTTGTTTATCCTTTCAAAGAACCAGCTCTCGGTTTTGTTGATCCTTTAAATTGTTTCTTTGGTCTCCATATTGTTTATCTCTGCTATGATCCTTCATTCTGCTTACATTGGGCTTTTCTTCTTGCTCTCTTTTTAGCTCTTTGAGTTGTAGGGTTAGGTAATTTATTACCAATGTTTCCTGTTTTTTGCAGTAGGCTTGTAGGTCTATGAACATCCCTCTCAAGACTGCTTTCACTGTGTCCCATAAATTTTGTATTGTTTTGTTGTCATTGTCATTTGTCCTCATAATGTGTTTTATTTCTTTCTTGATCTCTTTGGTTACCCAGTCGTTGTTTAATAGCATGCTGTTTAGTCTCCATGTGTTTGATTTCTTTCTATTTTTATTGTAGTTGATTCCCAGTTTTATGCCAATGTGGTCTGAGAATATGCTTGATATGATTTCTATCTTCTTGAATTTGAAGAGACTTTTCTTATGACCCAACATATGATCTATCTTTAAAAATGACCCATGTTCACTGGAGAACAGTGTATATTCTGTGGCTTTGGGGTGAAATGTTCTGAAGATATCAATTAATTCCATGTGTTCTAGTGAGTCATTTCAGGTTGATGTTTCTTTGATTATTTTTTGTTCCTAGGATTTTTCCAGTGGTGACAATGGGGTATTAAAGTCTCCCATTATGATTGTATTGCTATCAATTTCTCCCTTAATGTCTTCCAGGAGTTTTTTTATGTATTTAGGTGCTCCTATATGGGGTACATATATGTTTACAAGAGTTATTTCTTCTTGTTAGGTTGTCTCCTTTAGTATTATGAAGTGGCCCTCTTTATCTCTTGTTATGTCTTTCACTTTGACATCTAATTTGTCACATATAAATATCGCAACCCCATTTTTTTTAATTTCCATTTGCCTGAAATTCCATCTTCCATCCCTTCACCCTCAATCTGTGTGCATGTTTTTTCCTCAGGTGGGTTTCTTGTAGACAGCAGATATATGGATCATGTTTTTTTATCCAATCGGTTACCCTATGTCTCTTGATTGGAGCATTTAATCCATTTACATTTAAATTTATTGATAGGTACTGATCTGTCGCCAGTTTTTATTCTTTAACCCACAGTTCCTTCCTCGATTCCTATTTCTTTTTATTACAGCAGACCCTTTAATATTTCTTGCATTTCTGGTTTTAGAAATGTATTCCCTTAGTCCCAATTTTAACCAGGATAAGAGAAAGAATAGGGAGAATCTAAAGTTGTGAAGCTTCTGATTTCACCTTCAGTTTTGATTGAGAGTCTTCCAGGGTACAGTATTCTTGGATTCAGCCCCTTCCTTTGCATGACTTTGTATATTTCATTCCATTTCCTTCTGGCCTGATGAGTTCCTGTTGAGAAATCAGTATCTAGTCTTATGGGGCTTCCTTTGTAGATAACTTTCTGTCTGTCTCTGGCCACTTTTATGATTCTTATTTTGTCATTTGTGTTTGCCAATTTAATTATAATGTGCCTTGGTGTCGTTTTTGTGGGATTCATTTTGCTTCAGACTCTGTCACCTTCTTGGTTTTGTGTGAGTTTTTTCTTTCTTATATTGGGGAAATTTTCTGTCATCATTTCTTCAAACAGGTTTTCTAATCCTTGCTCAGTTTCCACTCTTTCTGGAACCCCAATTATGCGGATGTTGTTTTCCTTCGTGTTATCCCAAAGGTCCCTTAGGTTCTCCTCTTGCTTTTTAACCTTTTTTTCTAGAAGCTGCTGTACTTGTATAATTTTTCCTACCGTGTCTTCTAGCTTGCTGATGTGGTCCTCCACTTCTTCTGGTATACTTCTGATGCTTTCTATTGAGTTTTTTAAAGCAGTGATTTCATTTTTTTATTTCCTCTTGCATTTTTTCTTGCTTCTTCTTCATTTCTCCTTGGGTCTTCTTCATTTCCTCTAGGCTCTTACTCATATTTTTGAATTTGTCTTCCATTATTTTTATCCACCTTATATCATTTCTCTGAACTCTTTCTCTGGCAGGCTTATTTCTGCTTCTATTTCGTTTACTTCCTTTTCTGGTGATACCTGCCTTTCTGTCGTATGCAGGCTGTTTCTTCTCCTGACCATGGTGTTTCTTCTCTGGGTGTCTGGTTATGTAGTTCTCTCTCCTATATTGATTCAAAGGCACAAACTAAAACACGACCCAGTACAGCACACAGGGCACTGAACAGAAATGTATTGAGGATGTTAATAATCACCAATAAGGTGATCACCAATGAAAGACAAATTAGGGGTAAGTAGAGAAAGGAGAAGAGTAAAATGAGGAGAAAAGAAAGAAAAGAATGGCCAAAATCAAATTGGGAGAGAAAGATTAAAATAATGAATAAAAATTAAAATAAAATAAAAAGTAATAAGGAGAAGAAGAAAAGAGAAAGCAAAAAAAACAGAGAGAAAGAAAGAGGATAAAAAAGAAAAGGGGAACAAAATATAGATGTCAGGAGAAAACTCTAATAGAACACTTACTAATCTTAACAAATGCTGGCAACCAGTACCTGGAGATTAATACAAACTACAAATAACAACTGGTATTGAGGGAGGCGAGGGAAAAGAGAGGAAAAAAAAGAAACCCAAAACAAAGTAAAGAAAAAGAAAAAGAAAACAAGTAGAATAAGCTAAAACAATCTCACAAAAGAGTACAAAAAATCAATATGATCACCGTTCAGGCAATTAGCAACAAAAGGGCATAGAGAAAAACAACTTTTTGGATAGTGAAGAAAAGAAGTGAGAGGTTTTTATTAACTTGTTGTAGGGGATTTGAAATTAGATATATAAGTGGTTTGAAATTTTAACCAGGATAAGAGAAAGATTAGGGAGAATCTAAAGTTGGAAAAGGGAAAGAGAAACAAGACAACAAAATGGGGAAAGTTAGGAGGAAAGTGTTGGCATAAAGGTAGATTTGAGATGGAGTAAAATTATGCTAAAGGAAAGATTAAAATAGAATGTAGAACTCTAATCCCAAAGTAAAATAAATAGAAAACAAAATGACACCTGTTTTTTTTCCTAAAAGTTAAAATAGTAATAGTAATATTACTAGTTGAAAACAAAAATGTAATAATTAAAAAGGTAAAATCAATTGAGGAGGAAAGAAAAAAATAGTTTTTCAATTAAAATATGCAAAAAATGAAAAATAAAATAAAATAAAGAATTTAATAAAAGAAAAAAGAACAGAAAAAGAAAAAAATAGAATGATCATTTACTTCCACTATTCTTCTGCTTGGCACTCCTGTTTCCCAGTAGGGAGGGTATTGCAGTTCCCTGTGTTCCAATTGTTGGTATTTTAATCTCTTTATTCTTTTGTGGTTAAGCGAGAATCAATTTGTGCATCATCAACTGGGTGGCAGTGTTTTGGAATTGTCCTCTGAGACAAAGCACAGGACCTCTTTAGGCTGTGCTCAGATCCTGCTACTCTGTGGTTCTGAAAACCGGTTTGTGGGGATTTTGCAGCCGGGACACTGTAATAACTCCCAGGCTGTCCTTCTGCCTCCCATCAAAATGAGTTGTTTTCTAGAGCTCCCCTCTGTCAACAGCTCTGAGAGTTTGCTTCCACACTTAGGGATCACGCCCTGCCCCACATCCTCAGACCTCTCCAGAAGCAGCTATCCCACAGCCTGGTTCCCACAGTGTGCATGTCTCTGTTCTGTGGGACAGGATACCTCACCTTGGCCCAGGCAAAATCTAACCTTTCCGTGTGCCGTGTGGATCTCCTCTGAGTCTGCTGCATGTCTGCGCTGATTGGAGAGCAGTGTTCTTGGTCCCCGGCTGTTTGGTGAGTGATTCAGCTGCAGCTTTCAGATTGCCACAGACATCCACCTCACTCTGCAAAATGGTGCGGTCTCTGCATTCTTGCTGGTGGCTCCGGCAGACAAAAACCCCATGGCAGTTGGGCTGCCTGGCCAGGAGAGCCCAGTCCAGTAATCCCCCACCTTTTCCTGGAGGATAACTGACTCTTAACTTGCCAACAAACACTCCCAGTGCGACTCTCAGCTGCTCTCTCTCCCTCTCCCCAGTGACAAAGCTCTAGACTCGTCCGTCTATTCTGCCGCCATTTTTCCTCCTCCAAAGAGTGAATATTGAGGACAACAAGCAAGAGATAATTAATTACCTACAAGGGAGATCCCATAAGCATTTCTCCATAGTAACACTTCATGCTAGAGGGGATTGTCATGCAGTGTTCAAATTAATTAAAAGCAAGGATCTCAATCCAAGCCTACTCTAACAAAGCAATCATTCAAATTTAAAGGTGAAATAGTTTCTTAGACAAAAAATAAATACATAAATAAGCTACAGGTATTTATTACCTCCAAACCAGCATTGTAAGAAATGCTAAAAGGACTGTTGTAAGAAAAATAAGAAATAGAGAGAAAGGAAGACATAGGCATAAATAATAAAAATGAAGTACCTTTGAATAATAGCCTTAAATGTAAATGGATTAAATATTTCTAACAAGAGACATAAGGTAGCCGAATGGAAAAGAAAGCATGACCCACTTTCATGTTGTCTACAAGAGACCAACCTCAGAAACAGACTCACACATAATGAAAGTGAAGGGATGGGAAAAATAATCCATGCAAATGGAAACAAACAAAAAAAGCGGGGGTAAAAATACATTATTTCTGACAAAATAGGCTTCAAAACAAAGGCCATAACAAGTGATAAAGAAGGCTAATGCATATTAATAAAGGAATCAATCCAAAAAGAAGATATAACCTTGCTAAACTTATATGCACCCAATATAGGAGAAATTAAATATATTTAAAAACTCCTGGAAAACCAGGATAGTAGCATAAGTAAACACCTAAACTGCTGCCTCACACAACATCAAAACTACAACTAAAAGACAAAAACAGACATCATCCAGAACCACAGGAAGGCTGACTGAGTGGAAATTCTACAACTAGAAGAAAAGAGAAAAGCATATTGAGACTCACAGGAGCTGCAGAAGGCAGAGGAATGGAGATGCACACACGAAAAGTGCTGGCAACTGAGTATGCAGCTGACTTTTTTAATCAGGAGGGAGACCAAAGCTCTGACTGTTCTGAACTCCAGTTCTGGGTGAGACTCTGGGGACCCAGACTCATTTAGGGAGAAACTAGACGGTCTGGCAAAACTCGAGGGCACAGCTATTACTGTAGGACACTGAGACCCAGGGGCCTCTTAGGGCAGACCTGACAGGAACCCATTGCTGTATGCTCTACCCTGAGAATCTGTCCCATCCAAGTTGTTCACAGAGGCTTTTGTAAGTATTTTCCCATAAGGTTATTTCCAGCACAGAAGTTCTCCCAGTGTAGACACAGCTAGCTGGTCATCAAAGCCAATTTGCCTGGAGGTCAATTCCTCCCAGTGATACCAACAACATTACAGGCTTAACTAAAACAAGACTGCACATACAGCCAACAAAGGGGTGCACCAAGAGTGTCCACCTCAGGTAACTGTGGAAACTGAGACACTGGGCCCAATAGGACACCTAGCACCCAAAGCCACTTTATCAACTCAAGGAAGCAGCCAAAATGCAGAGATGAAGAAACAGGTCACAAATGTAAGAAATGGAGGAAAGCAAATGACTGGATATAGAGTTCAAAACCACAGTTATAAGGTTTTTCAAAAATTTTCTAGAAAAAGCCAGTAAATTTAGCAAGACCCTTGAGAATATGAAAAAGGACCAACAAGAAATTAAGCATACACTGACTGAAATAAAAAATAATATACAGAGTTCCAACAGCAGACTAGAAGATTGCAAGAATCAAGTCAAAGATTTGAAATGCAAAGAAGCAAAAAACACCCTACTGAAAAAGCAAAATGAAAAAAGAATTTAAAAATATTAAGATAGTGTAAGAAGCCTCTGGAACAATTTTAAGCATACCAACATCTGAATTATGGGGATGCCAGAAGAAGAGAGACAGCAATATACTGAAAACAGATTAGAAGAAATAATGACAGAAAACTTTCCCTACCTTGTGAAAGAAATAGACTTACAAGTCCAGGAAGCTCAGAGAATCCCAAACAAAAGGAATCCAAAGATGACCACATCAAGATACATCATGCCAAGGGCAAAAGAAAGAGAGAATCTTGAAAGAAGCAAGAAAAAAACATTTAGTTACCCACAAGGGAACACTCATATGATTGTCAGCTTATTTCTCGACAGAATCTATGCACACCAGAAGGGAATGGCAAGCAATATTCAAAGTGATAAATAGCAAGAACCTACAACCAAGATAACTCTACCCAGCAAAGCTATCATTCAGAATTGAAGGTCAGATAAAGAGCTTCACAGACAAGGAAAAGCTAAAGGAGTTCAGTATTATATGAAATGCTGTAAGGTATTCTTTAAGAAGAGGAAGAAGAAGAAAAAGGTAAAGATTAAAATTATGAACAACAAATATATATCTATCAACAAGGGAATCTAAAAATGAATAAAAAATCTGATGAACAGAGTAAATTGGTAAATATAAAATCAAGGGCATAGAAAGGGAGTGGATTGACAATTCTTGGGTGGAAAGGGGTGCAGTGGGTGCAGGAAGAACCTGGACAAAAATTGTACACCTATGAATGAGGACAGTGGGGTGGGCAAGGGCAGAGGACGGTAGGGAACCGGATGGAGAGGAGCTATGGGGGGGGGGGAGAGGGACAATTGTAATAATCTGAACAATAAGATTTATCAATCATGAAAAAAATAAAAAAAATAAAAAGGGGGCTCTGACCTAAATAAATAAATAAATAGATAAAAACTTCTGAAAGCTGGAAGAGGCCATAATAGGGGCTTCTTAGGTACTGATAAAATATTCTTTTTAATTTGGGTCCAATTTATATGGGTGTGATCAGTTAATAAAAAGTCAAGATGTATACTTGTAATTTGTGCATTTTTCTGTATGTGTCTCAATATTTCTTTTTTTTTAACATTTCCCTACCTCTTTATTTAAAAAAATTATTAATATATTACAAGTATACATATCTTCCCATTGCCCTCTCCTCCCCACTCCATGCATACTGTAATCCCCCAGTGTCCTGTGTCCATTGTTTATGCTTATATGCATGCATTCAAGTCCTTTGGTGGATCTTTTATTTGCCCTAACTCTCCCTAACCTTCCCACTGTAATTTGACAGTCTGTTTGATGCTTTACTGACTCTGTATCTATCTTTTTGTTCATCAATTTATGTTTTTTATTATCCATAAATTCCATAAGTGAGTGTGATCATGTGGTATTTTTCTTTTATTGACTGGCTTATTTCACTTAGCATAATATCAATATTTCTTTTTTAATGTTATTGAATGATTAATTTTAAAGAGAGAGAGAGAAAGAGAGAGAGAGAGAGCATTATTTTTCCACTTATTTATGTATTCATTAGTTGATTGTTGCATGTGCCCCTGAGTGGAGTATGGGGTTAACACTCTAAACAATTTTGCTACTTGGCCAGGGCCATTTGTTAATATTTTGATAAAAGAAGTTCACAATAAATTAGTTAAAAACTATTGTCATATTTGAATTAAAGAAGCATCACTTTTTTTTTTACCTGGATTATGTTTTCCCCTTCAAAAATGTCTAAATCTTCCTATATAATAAAAGGCCAGTGATCATAACAGCATCACAACCATAATGACCATTTACCATTTGGTATGAGGTACATTGACCACCGCTTGGTACGTCCCTCCAGAAGTAGTGGCGAGGTGGGACTAGGGACTATTGAGTGGTGGTGAGTAGTAGTTGGTGAGCATCCTAGTGGTGAGCATTTGTGAAGTTATGGAAGCCAATGTCATGGAGCATCATGGAACAAAAAGCTGCACAAGAGCATTGTGGGGCAGCAGAGGTGAGCATGGCAATTTCGTGTGCTGAGCCTTTAGTATTAAATATAGTTGCATCTCCTCCAGAAAATTGTAAAAAGAGTAAAATTAATTCAAGTCAAAGTTGCACAGGCAAAGTATAGTTCCAGCCCTGTCATGTTTACCTCAATTGGTCAAGGCCATCCTATGCAGATTCAATTCAGGGTCAGGTTCATATTCTCAGGTTGCAGTCTTTTTTTTTTTCTTTTTTAAGACTTTAAAATGTGTATTTATTTATTTTAAAATCTTTATTGTTGAAAATATTATATATGCCCCCACTTTTTACTCCAGTTGACCCCTTCTAGACTGTCTCACCTCCTAAATTGATTTTTTTTAATTTAATAAATCTTTACTGTTCAAGATGGTGGCATAGATGAACACCTAAACTGCTGCCCCACACAACAATTTCAAAACTACAACTAAAAGACAGAACAGACATCATCCAGAACCACAGGCAAGCTGGCTGAATGGAAATTCTACAACTAGAAGGAAAGAGAGGGGCTCACGGAGTCTCGGGGTAGATGCCAAAAGCTTAGGTATGGAGACATGTGCGTAGAAAGGACCGGCAGCAGGGTGATTGGCCTGCTTCCTCTAGAGGAAGGGAGATGGAGACTCCCAACTGCTCTGAACCCCAATTCTGACTGCACTGAACCCCAATTCCAGACGAGACTCATATGGGGAGAGTCTGGACTGTGGTGAAAGGGAGAAGTACATGAAAACTTAGGAGATCCACGAAAGGCAGAGTTCTGGAGGCGCACAAGTGCAAGTGTGCACACAGAGGACTGACTGCTGATTGTGCTGCTGGCTTTTTCTAACGGGAGGAAGACAGAACCTTCCAACTGCACTGAAATCCACTTCCGATAGTACTGAACCCCAGTTTCAGGTGAGACCCTGGGGACTCAGACTTATGTGGGTCCCTGGAGTACACGGAAACAGGGAAGCCATAAAGTCAGGTTGCAGTCTTAATCCCCAGTAGGGAGCATTCAGAACTCAGCTGATTTATGTTTTGTTCTCATATTGATGTTTCTTTTTTTAAAATTCTTTATTGTTTAAAGTATTACATATAGTATGACACATGTCTCTTTTTACCCCCCCCCGGACACCCCTACCTAACCCCCGCACATGCCCTCACCACCCTAGTGTCTGTATTAATTGGTTATACTTATATGCATGCACACAAGTCTTTGTTTGATCTCTTACCCCCACCTTCTCCTGCCTTCCCTCTGAAGATTGATGGACTGTTTGATATTTCTATGTCTTTGGATCTATTTTTGTCCATCAGTTTATGTTGTTCATTGTATTCCACAAATGAGTGAGATCATGTGATATTTATTTTTCTCTTACTGGCTTATTTTGTTTAGCCTAATGTTCTCCAGGTCTATCCATGCTGCTGCAAATGTTAAGAATTCCTTCTTTTTTACTGCAGTATAATATTTCATTGTGTGGACATACAACAATTTTTTTAATCCAGTCATCTGCTGATGGGCACTTAGGTTGTTTCCAAATCTTAGTTATTGTAAATTGTGTTGCTATGACCATAGGAGTGCATATGTCTTTTCTGATTGCTATTTCTGATTTATTAGGATATATTCCTAGAAGTGGGATTATTGGGTCAAATAGGAGTTCTATTTTTAATTTTTTGAGGAAACTCCATACTGTTTTCCTTTCTGGCTGCACTAGTCTATATTCCTACCAGCAGTAATATTTTTTTTCTCTCTCTCTGCTTCTCCTTTCCTACCTCTCTAAAAACCAATAAAAAAAATATTTTTTTTAAAGAGTAAAGTTCAACTACTGAAAATTTTCTCTTACTTTTGTGGACAAAAAGGGGCCATATACTAAACCTGAAAAGCTCAGTGGAGGCAAGCATAATGGCCTTACAAACTGAATAGATCTAAAGTAACCATAAGCGATGGTCTGAAATTAAAACTTTTTAACTAAAAGCAATTCATGGCAGATAGTCATGTTGTATGCTAAAATCTTCCATAGCAAAATAGTTACCTTACCTGAGCCTTTTTATTGTTTTTGTTTTTTTTTTTGCTTATATGACAATATATCTTTGGACTATAAAAGTAATTCCCTTGTTCCAAATCTCTCAAAGTACAGATATCACACCACAAGTGCAGAGACCACAAATTCCCTCCTAGTTATTGAATTAATTGCTGACTGTTCATTGTCCTGCACCCACCTTTGTAAAAGAAGTGTTTATCCAAATGGTTACCCTACTTTGCTTTCTTTCACCTCCCTAATCTATCAACTAATAGATTTCATATAACCCATTGCACTTCCTCCTTTGGTTGTACTGTATAAAACTGCCATTCTCTGGAGCATTATCTCAATTTGTTGAGGTTTTTTATCCCAGTGATTGTCATCAGTTTGGCTCAAATAAACTGACAAAAATTTTCTACAGGTTCGAATGTTTCTTATATTGACAGTTTTGTAATCTAATTTAATGCTGGTGCACAGAAAACACACACACACACACACACACACACACACACACACAACATAACAAAAACAAAAACCCCTTTGAAATCCAAATTAAGTCAGGACAACCAGGGAAGCCAGAAATCAGAGGATAATAAAAGCATAAATGAAGTTTCTGGAAAATCTAACAGAAAATCACACATTTAAGTCCTGACTTACCCACTTACCAGCTGTGTGACTTTATAGAAATCACTTTCCCTTTCTTAGCTTCTGTGTTCTCACCTGCAACAGACTATTTACTGAATTTTCTTATGAAACAACATGAGAAAACAAATTTGAGCAGGATAATTTTTTTCAAAAAAAAGAATAGAATATTTCAAATGTGCTTCACTTAAGTCAGTGGTCAGCAAACTTCGGATCACGAGCCAGTTTGCCACTCTGTTGACTAATGAGTTTGCCAACCACTGACTTAATTAATTATGCTGCAATATAATCCAAAGTCTATGTTTTATAGAAAACTCCTTTTGAGACCATGTTTGCATAATTTTCTTTTGTATTATGTTATTTACAAAGATTTGTATGGTTGCTTGTAAGTTTATACTCATTCATATATTAAATAGGAAAAATTTGGTAGTGCTATTTATTTATTTCTGATATATTATTTGGGAAAAGGGAAACTGTTCATGTAATAAGCAAAATTTAAGCTCATATTGATAAAAATGATACTGTACTGAGTCTAAGAATCTTAAAAAAAACTCTCATGATTAAATAAAATGTTTAAGAATGGAATTCTCATTAACCTTGAACATCCTCCAGATGCTCCTTTGATAATATTAACTACTTTGTTCACCATGTGGTTTCATTCCACTGACCCATACAACACATGTTGTGAATGCACATGTGAAAGTTGAAATCAAAGTGTGTGAAAGGTGGGTTGTCCAATTTCAGATGAACCTTCAAAAGCTCAATATTTTTGTTAGCTCTTGTTGAGTAATGTTAACAATGTTGATTTTTTCTTTAGTTCCTTGTCCAGATAATGTAATCAGATGTTTCATGTTGTCTTTAATTTTAAAAGCAGATGAAATATAGCATGGGAAGAAATTTTGTGGCATTTCTAGCCAATGCTGGTCATAACTAAAACAGTACTAAGTATTTTAGCTCAATTTAAAATTAAAGATAGAAATCTACTTTGAATATTTAAATTTCACGAAGCAAAAAAGTCATTGAGAACTGAGTGAAGATGGGAATTCTTGTTTGGTTTATTTCCATATCTGCAATACCCAGTACAATGCTTAGCACCTGGTGGCATTCAATGACTGTTCAATAAGTGAATAAATGAATTATGAATGCAGTTTTCTCAAAGTAAACAAATAAATTAATCTACATTGCTGAACCTTGGTTTTCCCACAAAAACTCTAGGAAATTTTGGATATTATGTCTTTTCCTTTACATGTTTCCTTTTCTGTATACAGTGGTACCTCGAGATACGAGTTTAATTCGTTCGGTAACCTTGAGGCGTGGGAAACTATGAGAAGCTGGAGTCGCGGTAAACTGGTGGGTCCTGTGCAGCTGGCCGATCCGCGCGATTTCTCCTATCTCAAATGTTGCTCGTACTTCAAAGCAAAAATCGCTCACTCGATGGCTCATATCTCAAAAATCTTATATGTTAGGGCACTCGTATCTTGAGATACCACTGTATTTTCCAGTAACTCCTAATATTTGTCATTTGAAAGAGTTTTCAATACTGTACTTGTTCAAAAAAAAAATGTTCTCTTAGAAACAATGGAAGGGTTGGCAGGCTTAAATCACCAGAGATTCTAAAACCAGTGCTTAAACACTTTTCATTGCATTTAATTAAGGTTTTATGTTACAGGCAGGATGTCTGCAAAGTGATTCTTAAGTTCCAGAAGTACACAATCAAACAGAAGAGAATTACAGAAAAAAAAAAAAGAACAACATTCAAAATGACATAACTATTGGTACTGAAGGTAAGAAGTGTTGTTCACAAATGCTCCATGTTCTCCAAAAGTTCCCAGTATATGTGGTCTTCTCCTCTTCATTCTTGCCTTCCTGGAAAATTAGAAATAATGGAGCACAGGGCACAATCTCCTTTGTATTCCTTCTTCAAATAAGTTTTCCTTATTCAAAGAACCACCATATGAAATGTTGTCATACTAACCAAAATATTTTTCCTAAACTTCTTTTTAAACACAAAACTTTTATGATACAGTCTTTACCTTTTTATATATAACTTTAACCTTTTGTTTGAAACCTCTGTCATATATATTGACATGAATACTTGGGGGCATTCTAAATGTCATTATATTTGTCTGCTTTCTGTGAAACAATTAGCATTATGAAGATAAGAACTGCATGATAATGATTCCAGAAGGTAGCTATGTCATACATCGAGATAATGATGGTGATGATATTGGCAATTATTAATAGTATGATCACAAACATTTTCATTAAATAAATATTTTAAGGAGAGGTTCAGGAAAATGAAAGCTGGCAGGAAGGAGGTGAGGGAGAGGAAGTGAGTGAGGGGACAAAAGGAGAGTGTATGGGTGCGTGTGGTGGATGTGTGATTGAGTGAAGGACAGTTGAATCTCACAGGAGCAGTGGGGGCTGGCAGTCCAGGGTCTCTTGGACAAGGAGAAACTGCCATCACAGCTGACACTCCCCATATTTCGGGACTCGGGCGCCACCCCAAAGCATCTTGAAGGGGAAAGCGGCTTTTATTTGGGAACTCATCAACACCACTAGCCAGACAGGCCTTGGAGCTGCACTGTCACCCAAGAGCCACTCCAGCCAGAGTCCCGAAGACCCTCGGATCTTGCAGACCCACGGACCCTAGGATCTCCACCTCCAAAGCAGTGAATGCAACCTCCTTCTCCCTGGCAACATCGGCACGGATGTGGCGACACACAGGTCCCGGCTTGCAGAACTCCCAGGTCACCATGTTTGTGCACACCACAGTTTTGCTACAGCCACACACTAGTCTCCACTTTCAGAACTCCCGGGTCACTGTGTTTACCTGTACTGAGGTTTCCCAGTATGCAGCGTGCCTTCACGCCAGTTTCCTAAGCATCCTAGTCCCAAGGTTTACATGTCCTGGTCGCCCCATCTGTGGTGTGCCTTCTTAGTTGGTTTGTGAAGCTCCCGGGTCACCATGTTTGCGATGTGCCCTCATGGCAGCCACCCAACACAGGTTTTCAGCAGAGTGTATCTGGCGGTCTACTCCCTAAGCAGTGCCTGGGAGCCACTGGGAGCCCCCACAGGTGTGATTTTTTAACTCTGGGCATCACAGTCACACCTCTCCAGGGTGTAGGCCCCCTGAAACACATCACCCCGACAGATGGGTCCTTAGTGCCACTGTGTATCCCCGCTGGGAAATCGTGATCTCAATTAAGGGTGCAAAACAGCAAAAATAGGGAAACTCCCCTCCATGGATGCCAACTTCTAGACACCACAGTTGTGCTGCTCAAGCTTGCAGATACTGTATATATCAAGAGAATCCAAATAGCTCAAGTAGGGAACTAAAATATATTAACAAACACAGGAGAACTGAGACAATACACCAGTATCACCACCCACCCAACCCCAAAAATAACTTGGATAGTAAAGCAATTGGATCTACAATTAAAACATTACAGGAAAACATGGGAAGACATAAAAGCAATCCCCAAAGGAAAGAAAAAGAGGAATCACCAGAAAGGGAGTTCGATGAAATTGAAGTGACCAGCCTTTCAGAGAAAGAATGCAGAGTAATGGTTTTAAGGATGTTTAAATGTATGGAAGACAAATACACACAACTCAATGACAATATCACACAGCTCAATGATAATTATAAGGAGCTGAATGAGAATGTCACCAACATGAAATGAAACCAAGAGGAGATGAAGAATGACATAGCTGCAATAAGGAACACAATGGAAGGCCTAAACAGTAGACTGAGGACCGCATCAGTGAATTAGAAGACAAGGTAGGAAAAACACAAACACAGGAACAACTGGAAAAAAGACTTAAAAAACAAGAAGAGAGCCTAAGAGCTTTGGGACAACACAAAACAAAACAACATTGGGATAACAGAAGGAGTGGAAGAGAAGCAAGGAATAGAAAATATATTGGAAGAAATAATAATAGAAAATTCCCCTGATATTGGCAAGGAAAAAATATGCAAGTCCAAGAAGTACACAGAGTCACAAACAAGCTGAACTCCAGAAAACTGACACCAAGACACATCATAATTAAATTGGCGAACTCTAACGACAAAGTGAGAATCTTTAAGGCTGCCAGAGAGAGACAGAGAGTTACCTACAAGGAATCTCCTATTAGAATAACAACTGATTTCTCAACAGAAACATACCAGGTCAGAAGGGAATGGAATGAAATATATAAAGTGATGCAAAACAAGAGTCTGAACCCAAGAATACTATACCCAACAAGGCCATTATTCAAAGTTGAAGGTGGAATTGGGAACTTTACAGACAAGAATGGGCAAGAGAGTTTATCATTACCAAGCCAACAATGCAAGAAATGCTAAAAGGAATGCTGTAAAATGAAGAAACACAAAGGCAAGAAAAAACACAAATACTAAGGAAAAATATGACAACAAACATGATCTTGTCAATAATATAATTAAATGTAAATGGGTTAAATGCACCAATCAAAAGACGTAGGGTAGCTGAATGGTTGAAAAAACAGGACCCATACATTTGCTGTTTAAAAGAGACCCACCTTAGAGAAAAGGATTCACATAGACTGAGAGGGAAAGGATGGAAAAACATTTTTCAGGCAAAGAGAAAAAAGCTGGGGTAGCGATACTTATATATGATAAAATAGACATCAAAGTAAAGGCTATAACAACAAATAAGGAAGGCTACTGCATAATACGAAAAGGAACAATTCATCAAGAAGATATAACTCTGGTAAACACATATGCACCTAATACAGGATTTCCTAAATATATAAAAATATTCCTGTAGGATATCAAGGGAGAGATTGACAACAATACAATCATAGTAGGGGATTTTAATATATCACTGATATCTTTGGACAAATCCTCCAGACAAAAAATCAGCAAAGAAACAGCAAATTCTAAATAACCCACTAGATCAGATGGACATAATAGACATCTTCAGAGAATTTCACCACAAAGCCACAGAATATACATTATTCTCAAGTGCACAGGGGACATTCTCATAAATAGACCACATATTGGGTCACAAGCAAAGTCTCTCCAAATTCAAAAAATTGAAATCATATCAAGCATTTTCTCAGACCACAATAGCATAAGATTAGAAATAAAATACAATAAAAACATTCCAAAAAATTCAAACACTTAAAAGTTGAATAGCATGTTACTAAACAATGATTGGGTTATAAATCAGATAAAAGAAGAAATTTAAAAAAATATCCTGAAGACTAATAACCATAAAAAAACAATGCAAATAGTATGTGAAGCAATGAAAGCACTGCTGAGAGGGAAGTTTATAGCTCTACCAGCCTACACCAAAAAATAGTAAAAAAATGGTAATGAGTCATCTAACTCAACAACTCAGAGAACTAGAAAGAGACCGACAAGAAAAGCCCACTGTGAGCAGAAGGAAGGCAATAATAAAGATCAGAGCAGAAATGAGTGACATAGAGACAGAAAAAAAAATACAATACAACAAATCAACAAAACATATAGCTGGTTCTTCGAAAGAAAAAACAATATTTATGAACCTGTAGCTGGGCTCACCTAGAAGCAAACAGAGAGGACACAAATTAACAAAATAAAAAATGAGAGAGGGGAAATAACTACAGACCCTACAGAAATACAAAGGATTGTTTAAAAATATTATGAACAACTGTATTCTAACAAATTTCACAACCTAGAGGAAAAGAACAGATACTTAGAAAAACACAACCTTCCAAAACTCACACAGGGAGATTCTAAAAATGTCAACATGCTGATAACTATGGAAGAAATTGAAGCAGTCATCAAAAAGCTTCCAGAAAACAAAAGCCCAGGGCCAGAGGGCTTCAAAGGGGAATTTTACCAAACATTCATAGAAGGACTAAAACCCATCCTTCTCATACTATTCTAAAAAATTCAAGAGGAAGTAACACTTCCAAACTCCTTCTATGAAGCCAGCATCACCCGAATACCAAAACTTGATAAAGATAACACAATGAAGGGAATTACAAACCAATATCCCTAATGAACATAGATGCCAAAATCCTCAACAATATACTAGCAAATAGAATCCAGCAGTACGTCAGAAAGATCATATACTATGACCAAGTAGAATTTATCTCAGGATGCAAGGATGGTACAATATCTGCAAATTTATTAACATGATACATCACATTAACTATTTGAGAGATAAAAATCACATAGTCATATCAACTGATGGAGGAAAAGCCTTTGACAAAATCCAACACCCTTTCTTCAGAAAAATATCAGCAAGGTGGGAATAAAAGGATCTTACACAACATAATAAAAACCATATATGACAAACCCACAGCCAACATCATACACAATGAGCAAAAACTAAAACCATTTTCCCTAAAAACAGGAACAAGACAGGGATGCCCACTCTCACCACTCCTATTTAACAATGTGCTGGAAGTATTGGCCATTGCTATCAGGCAAGAAAAAGAAATAAAAGGCAACCAAACAGGAAAGAAAGAAGTAAAACTGTCCTTATTTGCAGATGACATGATACTGTACATATAAAACTCTACAGACTCCATCAAAAAATTATTGGATGTGATAAATGAATTCAGCAATGTAGCACGATACAAAATTAATGCCAATAAATCTAAGGCATTTCTATATACCAATAATGAACTTACAGAAAGAGAGACTAAAACAGTAATCCCATTTACCATCACACCAGAATGTAAGAAATCTAGGAATAAACTTAACTAAGGAGGTAAAAGAACTATATGCAGAAAACTACACAACACTAAAAAAAGTGATAGAGGAAGATATAAACAGATGGAAGAACATACCATGGTCATGAATTAGAACAATCAATATCATCAAAATGTCCATTCTACCCAAAGCAATCTATAAATTCAATACAATCCCCATGAAAATACCAAAGGCATATTTCACAGGCCTAGAATGAACATTCCAAAAATTCATCTGAAAAAAAAAGACCCCTAATAGCTGCAGCAATCTTTAGAAAGAAGAACAAAGTAGGTGAGATCTCAATACCAGACTTCAAGCTATATTACAAAGCCACTCTCCTTAAAACTTACTGTTACTGGAGCAAGAACAGACATATAGACCAATGGAATTAGATAGAGAATCCAGAAATCAACCCAAACCACTATGCTCAATTAATATTTGACAAAGGAGGCACGAACATAAAATGGAGTCAAGACAGTCTCTTCAATAAATGATGTTGGGAAAATTGGACAGATACATGCAAAAAAATGAAACTAGACCACCAACTTACACCATACACAAAAATAAACTCAAAAGAGATAAAGGACTTAAACATAAGATGGGAAACCATAAAAATACTAGAGAAATCCACTGGCAGCAAAATCTCATACATATGCAGGAGGAAATTCACTGACACAGCTCCTCAGGCAATGGAAAATAAAGAAAAAGTTAACAAATGTGACTACTTCAAAATAAAGTCTTTTACACAGCAAAAGAAACCATCAACACAACAACAAGAAAGACCACTGTATGAGAGAACATATTTGCAAATGTTATCACTGATAAAGGTTTAATCTCCAACATCTGCAGCCAACTTATATAACTTAATAAAAGGAAGATAAAGGGTCCAGTAAAAAAAAAATGGGCAAGTGACCTAAATAGAACCTTTTTGAAAGACAACAGATGGAAGACCAAGAGACACATGAAAACATGCTGAAAGACACTAATTATCCCAGAGATTCAAATCAAAAGGACAATGAGATACCATCTTACACCTGTCAGAATTGTAATCATCAACAATTCAACAAATGACAAGTGTGTGGAAAAAAAGGAACCCTCGTGTACTGCTGCTGGGAATGCAGTCTGGTGCAGCCACTGTGGGGAACAGTATGGAGTTTCCTCAAAAAACTAAAAATGGAACTCCCATTTGACCCAGCAATTCCACCACTTAGGAATATATCCTAAGAAACTAGAAACACCAATCTGAAAGGATTTATGCACCCCTATGTTCATATCAGCACAATTTACAATAGCTACAACTTGGAAACAGCGTAGGTGCCCATCAGCAGATGAGGAGATCAGAAAACTATGGTACATCTACACAATGGAATTCTATGCTGCCATAAAAATAAGGAATTCTTACCATTGGCAGCAACCTGGGTGGAACTGGAGAGCCTTATGCTTAGTGAAATAAGCCAGTCAATGAAGGAGAAGCATCACATCATCGCACTCATTGGGGGATAATAAAGAACATTATAAACTGATGAACAAAAAGATAGATTCATTCTTTATTTAGGTCACTTTTTAGGAACGCGAAGAGGTCTGATTGGCTGCTCAACTCTAAAAGGATGTTGATTGGCTGGTTCATGGGAAACAATTTTTTCTGGAATGGCTGCAGGTGTTCTGCCAATAGTACCAGCTTTTCTCCCGATTGCTGAATACAGGGTTTGGGGGGGGGGGGGAAGATAGATTCAGAGGCAGTAAGGCATCAAACAGACTGCTAAATTACAGCAGAAAGGTTAAGGAGAAGTGGGGTAGATAAGAGATCAACCAAAGGACTTATATGCATGCATATAAGCATAACCAATGAAAAAAAGACACTGTGTGGTTATGGTATGCCTTGGGACGAGGGCAATGGGAAGATTGTATACATATAACACATTAATGAAAAAAAATTAAAAAAATCAATTCTAAATGACTTACTAGACCAGATGGAATTAATTAACATCTACAGATCTTTTCACCCCAAAACCACAGAATATACCGTAATAGGATACAAGGACAGGCCAGACTAATAAGGAGGCGTGATTTTCTGGGCACAGCACTGCTCTATCTCTTTTTTTTTCCATACTCCAGGCATCCAGGATGTCTGCAGCTTGCTCCACCCTTCACTTACACCTATGAGGTGAGGAGGCGCCTCACCTCATTATCAGGACCACATTAAGTCACTTCTTTCCTGGAATCCTGGTGAGTGGATTTTCTTCTACCATACTTGTATAGTGCTGCCCTTGTACTTTCATTTGGTCACCACATATGGCGGGGATGTGGCCTCGGCCATTTTTGAGCTCCCCACACCATATGAGGTGACTGCAGATTCTCCAGTCCATCTCGGAAGTTTTAGCACCCACCCTATAAGAAAACACCCAGAGTATAAGATGACCACAGACTTTTGAGTTGTCTTATATGCTGGAAAATACGGTAGTGGTACATTTACACTGTGGAATACTATGCAGCAGTAAAAAAAGAAGAATCTCTTACCCTTTGAGACAGGATGGAGGAACTTAAAGAGCATTATTCTAAGTGAAATAAGTCAGTCAGAGAAACATAAACATCTCATGATCTCACTCATATGTGAATCTAATAAACAAAATAAATCCAGAGACACAATAGCATGGAACAGACTGACAAATCTGAATGAACATCAGGGTGAATGGTGGGTGGGAAGACATTAACCTGGGAACTTATATGCATTTCACAGCCCATGGACACAGACAATAGTGCAGTGAAGGCCTGGAATGGGTGGGTGTGCAGTGGAAGACCAATGGGAAAAAAATTAAAATAAAAATAAATAAATAAATAAATAAATAAATAAATAAATAAATAAATAAATGGATGGAACATCTGTAATACTTTCACCAATAAAACAAATAAAGAATTTTAAGTCATTTCTTTAACACTTGCACACTAGATTAGGTCTTGGTATACACTTACACAGCACTATCTACTCCTTCTAACACAGATTACACTTAAAATTAACTGTTCCACACCTGTCTTCTCTACCAGGCAGCAGGTTCCAAGAAGGAGGAAACATATATGTCTTATTTAGTAATATTTTCATTCCATTGCAAGCAGTAAAATAATATTTTCTGAGTGAATAAAATAATGATTGCAAACACAAACTACACATCTACCAAATTATTCTGAGTTCTATAAATGACTTGTCAGGAGAAAGGCAATCAAAACCCAAAAGTGACCATCATCCCAATCTCTTATTACCAACGTAAAATTTAGTTTTATATTAATTGCACATAGAATACACACACATTTTTCTTGTTGGTAGTCAAGAGTGCTGTGGATAACCCTAAGTAAAGACCACAAAGAGTGTTACAGATTTCCGAAGTTATCATGTACTACCTTGCAGTTTCTTACACTGTATTGTTTATATTACTTTAAAACTTTACTTATATTTTGGCTTTATTTTTCCAACTAGATATTAAATGGAGCAAAGGTTGTGACTTATAAAGATTTATATCTCTCCAACTATTTGTGCACCTAGTAGCATTGAAAATCAGTGTTGATTTGAAGTTTGAAATAACCCAAAATTGATGAAAAAATAAGCAAAAAAAAATAAAGCTGACAACAGGTTTCTTTCACCCATCACCCTGGAATCCTTCAAAGGATCAAGACTCGTGTTATATCAGTTTCATTTCAGAATATGTGTTCTTTTAGTTCATGGTTCAAAGTTCCATTTTTTCCCAAACCTGAGGAGTACTCCAAACCTACTAAACTGTTCAAAATTAAACTCAACTGGCTTACATCTTCTAGGCAACAGATAAGTATTCCTCTTGGGCCTTTAGCTTTACCATCAAACCCCTAACAGTATCCACAAATTTCCAGAAATATTTTGGTTTCAAGTTCCAAACACCTTCAAGAACAAATACCAAACTCAGTCTAACTTAGATCTGATTTCATGTTTTAGTTATATTTGCATCCACATATTTACTGCCTTTCTCAATTCTCTTCTTCCTTTAAATCTAACTAATAAATTTCAATATTCATGAAATTCAGAAATTCTACCTTCTCCTCTAAACTGTATGCATTGGTGTAAAGTGACAGAGTAGACTTCCCTGGGGTCTCTAGGATGCCACTTTGAGGCAAATATGTTCTCCCATGCAATGGACTTTCTAGTTATTTTGATGATGGTTTTCTTTGCTGTGCAGCTTTTTATTTTGAAGTAATCCCATTTGTTTATTTTCTCCTTAGTCTCCATTGCTCTAGGAGCTGTGTTGGTAAAGATATTGCTGTGACAAATGTCTGAAATTTTGCTGCCTATGAGATCTTCTAAGAATTTTTATTGTTTCCAAACGTACATTTAAGTCCTTTAACCATTTGAAGTTTATTTGGGGGTATGGTGTAAGTTGGTGATCTACTTTCATTTTTTTTGCATATATCTGACCAAATTTCCCATCACCCTTTATTGAAGAGACTGTCTTCACTCCACTGTATGCTCTTGCCTACTTTGGCAAATATTAATTGAGCATAATGGGTCAATTTATTGGTTATATGTTCTATTCTATTGATCTATATGTCTGTTCTTGTGCCAGTACAAGGCAGTTTTGAGAACAGTGGCTTTGTGATATAGTTTGATATTTGGTATTGTGATCCCTCCAACTTTGTTCTTCTTTTTTCAGGATTGTGTGGCTATTCAGGGTATTTTATTTTTATTCCAGGAAAATTTTTAGATAGTTTGTTCTAGCTCTTTGAAATATGCCATTGGTATTTTAATGGGGATTGCATTGAATCTATAGATTGCTTTGGAGAATATGCACATTTTAATTATGTAGATTCTACCAATTCACAAACATGATATGTTCTCCCATTTGTTTACATCTTCCTTGACCTCTTTTTTCAATGTCCTATAGTTTTTAGAATACAGGTCTTTTAGCTCCTTAATTAAGTTTAATCCTGGGTATCTTAATGTTTTTGGTGCAATGGTAAATGTGATTTTTTTTTTTTTAGTTTCTCTTTCTGTGAGGTTATTATTTGTACAAAAAAGCTATAGATTTCTGGATGTTAATTTTTCATCCAGTTACATTACCAAATTCACTTATTAAGTCTAGTAGTGTTTTTTTTTTATGAATTCGTTGGGGGTTTTCTATGTATAGTATCATGCCATCTGGGAATACTTCTTCAACTTCAATTTGGATGCCATTTATTTCTCCTTCTTTGATCACTATGGCTCATACTTCCAGTACTATATCGAACAGGAGTGGTGAAAGTGAGCATCATTGTCTTGTTCCTATTCTTACGAGAAATGAATTTAGTTATTCCCCATTCAGTATGATGTTGGCTGTAAGGTTTGTCATATAAGGCTTTTATTATGTTTAGGTTTGATCCCTCTATTCCCATTTTACTGAGAGTTTTTATAAAGAAAGGGTGTTGGATTTTGCCAAATGCTTTTTCAACATTGATTGATAGGATAATGTGATTTTTGTCTCTCACTTTCTTTATATAATGTTTGACATTTGTTGCTTTGTGAATATTGTACCATCCTTGCATACCCAGAATAAATCCCACTTGGTCATGGTGTATTATCTTTCAAATGTAATTCTGAATCTGATTTGCTAGAATTTTGTTGAGGA
>JAAGEH010000286.1:55814923-55889324 GCA_011751065.1 Lasiurus cinereus | reverse complement strand
TTTTTGAATAATCTGAGATAGGTTTTAATGTTTGGTTAAAGTACCCTGTGAAACCTTATGGTTCAGGGCTTTTGTTTGCTGGAAGATTTTGATTACTAGTTTAATTTCTTCTGTAGTTATTTGCCTATTCAGGTTTTTTCATTCTTCCTGGTTGAGTTTAGGGAGCTTGTTTATTCTAAAAATATGTCTATTTCATCTTTGTTGTCCTGTTTTTTGGAATAGAATTTTTCATAGTATTTTTTCATAATCCTTTGTATTTCTGTGGAGTTGGTTGTTACTTCACTTCTTTCATTTCTTATTTTATTTATTTGAGTCCTCTCTCTTTGCTTCTTGGTGAACCATCTCTTGGTTTTATTGATCTTTTGTAATTTTTTTTTGTCTCTATGTCATTTGTTTCTGCTCTGATCATTATTATTCCCTTACTTCTGCTTACTCTGGGCTTTTTAATTTTTTTAGTTTTAGTTTTCTTTCTTGTTTCTTTTTATTTTTTAATCATTTAAAGAATTACAAATAGTAGTACATACGCAGGCTTTTTTAAAATATATTTTATTGATTTTTTACAGAGAGGAAGAGAGAGAGATAGAAAGTCAAAAACATCAATGAGAGAGAGACATTGATCAGCCGCCACCTGCATGCCCCACTGTGGAGATGTGCCCGCAAGCAAGGTATATGCCCCCAACCAGAATTGAACCAGGGACCTTTCAGTCCACAAGCCAACGCTCTATCCACTGAGCCAAACCGGTCTCGGTTGGGCTTTTCTTGTTGCTTTCTTTCTAATTCTTTGAGTTGTGAGGTTAGATAATTTTTTTTAATGAATCAAAAGATATTTATAATATAGTCAAAAGCAAAATAGCACATTACAGAACCGTCTGTGTTGGGCGATTTTGTTTAAAAATTATATTACATATACATTTCTTTTTTTATTATTCACTTGATTTTTATTTTATTTTTTATTTTTTGAATTTATTTATTTATTTATTTATTTATTTATTTATTTTTGTTTTCCCTATTGTCCTCCCCTGGTTTTCCCCACTCTCCAGTACATGCCCTCACCTGTCTCCCCCACCCCACCCCAATGCCCAGTATCCATTGCCTATACTTACATACATGCATACAAGTCCTTCGATTGAGGAGGTTGGAAGTGGGTGGGGCTGTAAGAGGTTAGATAATTTATTACCATTTTTTTCTTGTATTTTGAGGTAGGCCTATAGGGTTATAAACTTTCTTTTCAAGAATGCTTTTATTGTGTCCCATGAATTTTGGATTGTTGTGATTTCATTGCCGTTGTTACCAGGACACTTTTTATTTCCTCTTTGATGTATTTGGTAAGCCAGTCATTGTTTAATAGCATGTTATTTAGCAACAAACTGTTTGATTTTTTTTACTATTTTTTAATGTATTATGTTATTTTTATTATAGTTGATTTCAAATTTTATGGCACTGTGGTCTGAGAAGATGCTTGATGTGATTTCTATCTTTTTGAATTTGAAGAGACTTTTCCTGTGTCCCAATATGTGGTCTATCTTTGAAAATAATGCCTGTGCACTTAAGAAGAATTTATATTCTGTAGCTTTGGGGTGAAATGTTCTGAAAATGTCAATTAAGTCCATATGATCTAGTGAGTCATTTAGGATTGTTGTTTCTTTGTTGAGTTTTTGTTTAAAGGATTTATCTAGTTGTGTCAGTGGGGTATTAAAGTGTCCTAATATGACTGTATTGTTGTCGATTTCTCCCTTGATATCTTCCAGAAGGTTTTTTTTTTTTAATGTATTTATGTGCTCCTGCATTGGGTGCATATATATTTACCAGAGTTCTATCCTCTTGTTGTATCAATCCCTTTAGTATTATGAAGCATCCTTCCTTATTTCTTGATATGACCTTCACTTTGATATCTAATCTGCCAGATATAAATATTGGTACCCCAGCTTTTCTTTTTTTTTTTTCATTTCCATTCTCCTGAACCATGTTTTTTCCATTCCTTCACTATCAGTCTGTGTGACTCCTTTATTTTGAGGTGTGTCTCTTATAGACAACAGAGATATGTGTTATATCTTCTTATCCATTCAGCTACCTTATGTCTTTCTTTTGATTGGAGTATTTAACCTATTTTCATTTAAGTTTATTATTGATAGGTACTGTTTTTGCTACCATTTTTATTCTTTATGCCTGTGTTCTTTCTTCCCTCTTATTTCTTCTTTTTAACAGAAGTTCCTTTAGCATTTCTTGCATTGCTGGTTTGGTGGTAATAAACTCCCTTAGACCCTTTTTGGCTGTGAAGCACCTGATTTCATCTTAAATTTCAATCTCTTGTTTTGCATATTTCATTCCATTCCCTTCTGGCCTGATGTGTTTCTGTTGAGAAATCAGATGATAATGTAATAGGAGATCCTTTGTGGTTAAATTTATGTCTCTCTCTGGCATACTTTAAGATTCTTTGTCATTGTTGTTTCCCAAAATAATTATGAAGTGTCTTGTTGTCAGTTCATGAGTTCATTTTATCTGGGACTCTGTGAGCTTTTTGAACTTTTGTGAGTTTTTACTTCCCAATATCAGGGAAATTTTTTTGTCATTATTTCTTCAGAAAAGGTGTCTGTTACTTGCTTAGTTTCCTCTTCTCTGGCAACCCTATTTGGCAGATGTTTTTTGTTTGTTTGTTTCATTTTGTCCCAATGCTCCTGATTTTTAAGTTATTTTTCCAGATGCTGCTCTGCTTGGGTGTTTTTTCCTACCTTGTTTTTAGTTCACTGATGCAGTCCTCCACTTCTTCTAGTTTACTATTGATGCTTTCTGTTGTATTTTGTATTGCAGTACTGTCATTTTTTCATTTCTTCTTGATCTTCTTTATTTATTTTTGGTTCTAATACATGTTTTTTTCATTTATCTTCCATCCTTTACAGTGTCCTTATTGACATTGTTCTAAATTTTTCTCTAACAAAATGTTTGCTTCATTTTATTAACTTTCTTTTCCAGTAGTTACTCCCTTTCTTTGGTATAGGGGCTGTTTCTTTGTCCTCCTGTTTTTGTTCTTCTCAGGATGTCTTGTTATGTGACTCATTCTCTATCACATCAACCAAAAGGCACAAAATACAAATTGACAAGACAGAACAGAGAGAAGAAAACATGAGTGTATTCACGACACACCTAACCCCAATTTTAGGTGACCTCCAGAGAAAAGATAATTAGAAGAGAGAAAAGAGCGTAAAAATGACATTGAGGAAAGGAAAAAAGTAAGAGAGAAAAGAAAAAGGAGGAAAAAGAAGGTTAAAAATATATGCATATGGGGGAAAACTCCACAAAACCAACAACTAAAGTAAAAATGCAAACAACAAACACACAGACAAAAGAGGAGAGCTGAATCAGAAGAGGCAGAGCTTATTTCCAGAAGGTAAGGTAAAAAAAAAAAATTGAAGGAATGGGTGAATAGTCATGATTCAGTATAGATGAGGTAGAAAGAGAATAAGTGTGTAAGAAGAGAAGTATAAAACAAAATACTCAATAAAAATTTTTTCTCCTTTTACCTTTCCATATATTTATCTATTTTTGGAAAAGAATAGGCTAGGGCACAGATAGGCTTTAATTTGGTGAGTGAAATTAATTAAGCTATTAATAGAAGAAGAGAACAAGCAAGGAAAGAAAAAAACAAAAGTATAAAATAAAAAGTAAAACAAAAACAAACTAACAAACAATCAAACAAACAACAAGAAGAAGAAAAATATTGACTCATGAAGAAATAGAAAAGAGAAGTGTGCATGGACTTGGAGCAGGGGAAAGGAAATTAGATATATGAGTAAGCCAACAAAGATTACTAAAATAGTAATATGTCAATAGAGCAGATAACGAAAATCAATTTTCATCAAGGAGTAAAAAGAAAGGAGAGAGAAAACTAAAGCAAGAACAGAAGAAGAGAAACAAAAATTGTAAGTGGGAAGTGAGAAAGAAAGTGTTGTCATAAAGGAAAAAATGAGATAGAGTAAAATAATGATAAAAATAATAATAAAATAAAAATAGAATGTAGAACACTAATAAAAAAAACACACAATAATCCTATCTAATAAAAGAGAAACATGCAAATTGACCATACCTCCACTATGATACTGGCCAATAGGACTGAGTAAGCAAATTAACCCAACCAAGATGGCAAGGCCCATAGCGGCCAGGTGGCCCTGGGGCTGCTGGGATGGATGGGAGACACAAACCCACGGGGAGGCTGGCACCCAGAAGCCTTCAGCCCTGCCATGGCCACACTGGGGCTGTGGGGGGCTGGATCGGAGACACAAACCAGCTGGGAGGCCAGCACCCAGCAGCCCCAAGCCCCGCCACTGTGGATCCTGGACTACAGGCGGGGGTGGAGGGTGAAGGTGGGTGGAGGGGGGTGGAATGGAGACAGAAACCTGCAGTCCTGGCACCCAGTAGCACCAAGGCTCGAGGTGGAAGTGTTGGGGTTCCTGAGGGTGGTGGTGGGGCAGTGGAAATACAAATCCACAAGAAACCTGTGAAAAGGGAGATAAACAATCATAACTTTATCACTCTTTACACAAGATGAGAAAACTGCCCCTGGATTATTTAGTAATGTGGCCCACACCTTTCTACAAATACAGGATATGACCAGTCCCAGGAAAGTCTTGTCAGAATAGTGTCTCTTGAGAATAATGCTACTGTGGCAAATCATCTAAGAGAGGAAACAAATTTTTGTTGGGTTTATTCTGAAGGTCAGAGAACATGCCACCCCAAAATATGCTGTGTTGTTATATTGATGATCTTGAGCTGCAGATGCTTATAAAACAACAAATGCATGCAGAGCATTTCACTGAAGTCTCCTGATCTGCCAAAATCAGACCCACAACCTCCTAAAGGAACTTAATTGTCATGGGTCCCCTTGATGGGAAAAGGGTCATCAGGCAGAGAAGATTGACTCCTGTTACAGGACAAGAGAGTAGAAGTTGACATAACACCCAAACTTTGTTACAAACTATTTACCCCAACCCCCATTCATCTTTCCTAAAAATCATTTACTCTCCTCTAAGAGCTCTACATCTCCCATTCCCTTTTCCTAGGAAGAAGATATTTAAATCTACATTCTAAGCCACCGTGAGGAGTTACTCATTTTTCCCTGGGATCTCCCACATATACACGAGGTACACATGTTAATGAACTTTTGTTTTTCTTTTGGTGATCTGTCTTTCATTACAAGGGCCTCCACTAAGTACTCAGAAAGGTAGAGGAAAACTATTTTTCCTCCTCCATAATTCTATCTCAGGAAAACAAGTCCCCAGCTGAAGAACAATGAGGTTGGCTCAAGTACCAAGCAGTTTTGGCTGATGGGAGGGAATCTTCTAGGGAGAAATCAATGATATTGGCATCAAAGTGGGACAGAGGGCACACACATGGTTGCTGGTTGGAGTTTAAAGTGGATCAACATTTTTGGAGGATGATTTAGCAAATTCAATAGAAATATTCAAAGTACATCAAAGAATCTTCTTCTAGGAATGACAACTGCTGAGATGAAACACAAGCGCCTAAGCTCTGGTCAGAACCCAGGATGCTACTGCCAGCTCCCCTTCCATGATAGGAAAAGCTGGGAGCAACCTGCATTTTTAGGACAAAGTAGCATCTATACTAAGAAAAAAGTAATATGCTAATTAGACTGAACATCTTCCAGACAACCTTCCAGATATCCTTCTGAACATGCTTTCTGACAAAGCTATGTTGGCGGGGCCAATGCAGAGGTGGTTAGAGGTGAACAGGCAGGCAGGAGAGATCAGTTAAGGGGACCAGGCCAGCAGGAGAAAGCAGTTAGGGCAAACAGGCTATCAGGGGAGAGCAGTTAGGGAGATCAGGCTGGCAGGGAGGTGAGTGGTTAGGAGCCAGAGGTCCTGAAGGGTCCCAGATTGGAGAGAGTGCAGGCCCAAGCTGAGAGGACCCCTTTCCTGTGCATGAATTTTTTGCACTGGGCCTCTAGTAATCTATAAAAAGCCTAAGCGACAGTCCAACTGTCCAATTGGCTGGTAGCTATGATCCATACTAACCACCAAGGGGCAGACACTCAATGCAGGAGCTTCTGAGTGACAGCAACTTTGCAGAATGCCCTCTTGCACTTCAGGACCCTTTGGGAGATGTTGGACTGCTGGCCTTGTCCAGATCCCCACAGGCCAGATCAAGGGATTCCAGGAGTGCATGAGTCCATACATGGATCCTCTAGTAATAATAATAAAAAATAAATAAAAATTATATATACATATATAATATAAATGTAGTATGCAAATTATCAGGTTGTCTGGGAATTCAACAAGTGAGCGGGGCTGGCTGGGGAAGGGAGGGTGCCCCTGGCTGGCAGCCAGCAACTATGAGGGACCCTACCAGTGCACAAATTTTATGCACTGGGCCTCTAGTATAAAATAAGAAAAGAAAATTTTAGTTTCTTAAAAAAAGTGAAATAGTGAAGTTCATTTGTTTCAGCTAAATAGTTAATGTCCTAGGTGAGCTGGTCTAATACCCCTCTCTACTCTTCTGTATGCCATATCTCAGATTCCTGTTAGATAGTCAGCACTGTGTTGAAGCTCCCAGTTATCCACCACTCCTGTGTCAGATGCCACTGCCTTGTTTTAACCCAGCAGAATCAATCAGCCTGCTTGGGTTTTCTGCCTGCTTGTTTTCATTAATATTTATACAAGTGTCTATTCCTGAGAAAGTCTCTAGGTGGCAGTGTTTCTGTATTAGTTTCTAGAACAAAATGGCCTCTCAACCCAGTCCTGAGGGCTCCCTAGGGGTATTTTGAATATTTGTTTCCCTGCTGAGTTCAAGACTGAGTGAGGCTGCTCTGCTAGGAGGGCCCTGGCCTCCAGAAGAGAAATGTCTGTTCAAAGTTGAAGGGAAAGGATTTTCCCAGAGATGGCTCCCTGATCATCTTTCTCTATTTTGTTCCCCAGCTTTCACAAAACAACCTTCCCCTGTAGGTGAGTGTTTGTGATTGAAAGATCCTGGGCAAAAGCAAGGAAATTATAAAGATAGGGCAACTGCATAGCTGGCAACTTTCTCCTCTAGGCACTGCCCAGCCAGTGCAGAGTTTTAGGCTACTTTTCTGCTCACAGCCTCCCCCGGCCATGAATTTAGATCTAGAGTCCCCCTCTGCCAGAAGCCCTGTGGACACCCTTCCATAGTTGAATGATATATGTGTCCCCCATGTACATGGACTTAGTGCACTGTAGCCATCTTCTGACACTCTAGTCCCAACTATTCACATTTCTCCCTCCAGCCCAGATACGCATCCTACCAGTATCTTGGCTACTTAGGACCTTTTTGTCCACAGATTGTCTCTCCAGCTATGTTAATTCACCAATTCTCGGTGGATATTATTTAATTGAGCTGTTTCTTCCATCTGATCCATGAGAAGGCACTGGACCTGACTGTCTACTCAGCCAACATATTGTCTCCTCCTGGACAAACTTTTTAGAAGCCTGTGGCCAGGGAGACTGGAGTCTTGGTTTTGTGGGTTTGCAGCCAAGGCAGTTGGTCCTTGGCCAGTGTGGTTATAGCATCCATAGTGGTGTCCAAAGTCTCCACAGTTGGAGGAGAGGCTGGGCTCTCAGTCACAGCTACTTTCCCCTTCGAGATAACACAGTCTCTGCAACAGAGCTGGCTGACCCAGGAGATACTTCAGCAATAGTAGAGGCTGCCTGGCTAAGGGTATTTGGTTCACTTACGTTACATCATCTGTATTGCATGTTTGTATTTCACATTAAGTCAAGTCTCCTTCAATCACCATATACATATATCTGAACAGTCCTGCAGAACAGAATTGTCCCTCACTCACACATACACACACGCCCCTCATGTCCACACACTCCCCTTTTACTCTCTCACTGTCACTTACACTCTCTTTCCTACTGCCATTCTATCTGATACCATCTTGGATCCTCAATTTTTTAAACATATATATATATATATATATATATATATATATATATATATCTAACTCCTGCTAAATACTGTGGCAATTATTTTTAAAAATAAGTTTATTCAAGTTTCTTAAACTCACTTTAAGGGCACTTGGAAAAGTTCTAGTAGATGCCTCTTTATATACATGAAGGAATTTAACTTCATGTTTTTGTTTTGACTGGCTATGTAGCAATTAAACATGGCTGGATTAGTTAAACATATTAAAAAAAAAACACTCCATGAAAAAAAAATGGCAGCAGAATAGACGGACTTGTCCTGAGCCTTGTCTCTGAGCAGATGGAGAGAACAGCTGAGGGTCACACTGGGAGTGTTTGCTGGTGAGTTAAGGGACAGCTATACTCCAAAAGAATATGGGGGGCTGCTGGATGGGGCTCCCCTGATCAGGAAGCTCCCACTGCTGCTGGGTTTTTCTCCCAGAGCAACCAGCTCAGATGTGGAGATCATGCCATCTTGAAGTGAAAGGTGGATGTGATCAGGAGCCTAAAAATCTACAGCTGCAACACCCACAGAACATCTGTGAGTCCCAGAACACCGGTCCCCAATTGGTGCAAACATTCAAATTCAGAGGAGCTCTACACTCCACATGGAAAGGTTAGATTTCGCCTGGGATAAGGAGAGGTCACTGGTCCTGCTTGTCAGAGAAGCATGCACACTTTGGGAGCTGGAGAACTGGGGGAAATCTGCATCTAGAGAAATCCGTGGCTATTGGACCTGGTGTGATCCATGAATGTAGAAGGGGATCCTCAGAGATGATAACAGAGGGGACCTCTAGAAAGCAATCCATTTTGATCTGGTGCAGGACAGCCTGGGAGTTATTAAAGTGTGCCGGCTGCTTGGACAAGAGGGGAAAGGAGGACTGCACATTTGTGCTCTTTCCTCTTCCGATCCTTGCTTCTGGTTGCTAAGCCCAATACATAGAATCATCCACTTGGGACACCCTGGGAGACTGCAGGGGAAAGTAGTTTTTCTGGAACCTGGGGATCAGAGTGGGGAGTGACCATCGGAGAACCAGCTCTGGGGCAGCCCACTCCCACAAACCGGTATTGAGTGCCACAGGAAAGCAGGATCTAAGCACAGGCTAGAGATGACCTATAGTCTCTGAAGTCAATCCAGAAACATTGCCACCCAGGGGCTGACTCACAAATTCACTCTTGTGTAATCACAAATAAAAGAATAAAGAGATTAAGACACCCACCCTGATTAAAAACCGGCACTGGCTTACAATACTGAGGAGCAGTGGAATGCAGGGAACTGTAATACTTTCCTGACTGGGAAGCATGCATGCCAAATAGAGCAATAGAGGAAGTGAATGGGCTTCACTACTGCACATTCTATTTTTTATTATTTTTAATTTTTAATTTGCTCATCTTTTACTTAATAAACTATCTAAACATCTCAATAGGCCAATAACTATGAAAGAAACTGAAGCAGTCATCGAAAAGCTTCCAGCAAACAAAACTCCTGGGCCAGATGGCTACAGAGAGGAGTTTTACCAAACATTCAAGGAAAAATTAAACTTATCTTCCTCAGATTATTCCAAAAAATTTAAGAGGAAGGAGCACTTCAAAGCTCCTTCTATGAAGCCAGCATTACCCTAATACCAAAACCAGATAAAGACAACACAATGAAAGAGAATTACAGGCCAATATCCCTCATGAACATAGATTCCAAAATCCTCAACAAAATTCTAGCAAATCATGTCCAGCAGTATATAAGAAGGATCACACATCATGACCAAGTAGGTTTTATCCCACAAATACGAGGATGGTACAATATCCTCAAATCAGTAAATATGATACATCATATAAACAAATTCAGAGATAAAAATCACATACTCATATCAATTGATGCAGAAAAAAACCTATGACAAAATCTAACACACTTTCTTGATAAAAAACTCTCAATAAGGTGGAAATAGAAGGATCAGACTTCAACATAATAAAAACCATATATAATAAACCCACAGCTAACATCATACTCAATTGGCAAAAACTAAAACCATTTTCCCTAAAAGCAGGAACAACATAGGGATGTCCACTCTCACCAGTCCTGTTCGACATAATACTGGAAGTATTAGCCATTGCAATTAGACCAGAAGAAGAAATAAAAGGCATCCAAATTGGGAAAGAAGTAAAGCTGTTCATATTTGCAGATGACATGATATTGCACATAAAAATCCAGAAAGACTCCATCAAAAAAATATTAGACTTAACAAATGAAATAGGCAATGTAGCAGGATACAAAATTAATGCCAAGAAATCTATGGCATTTTTATACACTAATAGTGAACTTACAGAAAGAGAAACTAAAAAGGCAATCCCATTTACCATCGCACGAAAACAATTAAGATACCTAGGAATAAACCTAACTGAGGAGGTAAAAGACCTATATGCAGAAAACTTTAGGACACTGAAAAAAGAGATAGAAGAAAATGTAAACAGATGGAAGAACATACCATACTCATGGATTGAGAGAATCAACATCATTAAAATGTCCATACTTTCCCAAGCAATCTATAGATTCAATGCACTCCTCTTTAAAATACCAATGGCATATTTTACAGACCTAGAAAAAAATTTCCAAAAGTTTATCTGTAATAAAAAAAAAGACCCATAATAGACAGAGCAGTTCTGAGAAAGAATTAGAAAGTACGTGGGATATCAACGACAAAGTATGTGGGATATCATCTGTATTACAAAACCACTGTGTTTCAAAACAGCCTGCTACTGACATAAAAACAGACATATAGACTAATGGAATTGAATAGAGGATCCAGATATTGACGCAAACCACTACGCTCAATTAATATTTGACAAAGGCAGCATGAACATAAAATGGAGTCAAGACAGTCTCTTCAACAAATGGTGTTTGGAAAATTGTACAGATACATGCAAAACAATGAAAGTATACCAGCTACTTGCACAATAAACAAAAATAAAATCAAAATGGATACAGGTCTTAAACATAAGATGGGAAACCATAAAAATACTAGAGAAATCCATAGGCACAGAAGTCTCAGACATATGCTGAAGGAATTCTTCAATGACACTGCTCCTGGGGCAGTGGAAGCTAAAGAGAAAATAAACAAGTGGAACTACATCAAAATAAAAACCTTTTGTACAGCAAAAGAAGCCATCAACAAAACAACAAGAAAGTCCACTGTATGGGAGAACATATTTGCAAATGTTATCACGGATAAAGGTTTAATCTACAACCAACTTATACATCTTAATAAAAGGAAGATAAATGATCCAATAAAAAAATGGGCAATGGACCTAAATAGAATCCTTTCAAAAGAAGACAGAAGAAAGACCAAGAGATACATGAAACATTCTCAAAGTCATTATCCCACTGATGCAAATCAAAACAACAATGTGACACCATCTCACTCCTGTCAGAGTGGCAATCATCAACAAATCAACAAAGGATATGTGTTGGTGAGAATGTGGAGAAAAAGGAACCCTAGTATGCTGATGGTGGGAATGCAGACTGGTGCAGCCACTGTTGAGAATAGTATGGCGTTTCCTCAAAAAACTAAAAATGGAACTCACATTTGCCCCAGTAATCACACTTCTAGGAATATATCTTAAAAAACTAGAAACACCAATCAGAAAGTATATGTTCACAGCAGCACAATTTACGATAGCTAAAATTTGGATAGAGCCTAGGCGCCAATCAGTAGATGACTGGATCAGAAAACTATGGTACTCTACACAATGGAATACTATGCTGCCATAAAAAGTAGGAATTCTTACACTTTGCAGCTACCTGGATGGAACTGGAGAGCATTATGTTAAGTGAAATAAGCCAGTCAATGAAAGAATAATACCACATGATCTCACTCACTTGTGGATAATAAAGAACATTATAAACTGAGGAACAAAAAGATTGATACAGAGGCAGTAATGCATCAATCAGACTGTCAAATTACAGTGGAAAGTTTATGGAGAAGTGTGGTAGATAAGAGATCAATGGAAAGATATGTATACATAAACATAAGCATAATCAATGGACAGAAAACACTGGGTGGTAATGGCATGCATGGGAGTGGGGTTAAGAGTGGGGTAATTGGAAGATATGTACACATATCAATAAAAAATTAGAAAATGAATAAATAAAATAAAAAATAAAAAAGACGCTACATTTTATTGCTTAAAGTATTACATACAGTAGTACATATATCTTCTTTTTCTCCCATAGATCTTCCCCCAGCCTCCCCCAACCCCTGTTACATACCATAATTCCACTCCACCCCCCAGTGTCTTGTGTCTATTGGACATGCATACAAACATGTCCCTTTTTAAATCTCATTCCCCCTCTCCCCAACATTCCCAAGCTTTCCTGAAATAATTTGACTGTCTGTTTGATGCTTTACTTTACTGCCTCTGTATCTATCTTTTTGTTCAACAGGTTCTAATGTTCTTTATTTTCCATAAATGAGTGAGATCTTGTAGTATTTTCTTTCATTGCCTGGCTTATTTCACCTAACATAATGCTGTCCAGGTCCATCCATGCTGCTGCAAATGGTAAAAATTCCTTCTTTTATAGCAGCATAATATTCCATTGTGTAGATATACCATAGTTTTCTAATACATTCATCTGGTGATGGGCATTTATGTTGTTTCCAAATCATAGCTATGGTAAATTGTGCTTCTATGAACATAGGGGGTCATATATTGGTGATTGGTGTTTCTAGTTTCTTAGGATATATTCCTACAAGTGCAATTACTGAGTCAAATGGGATTTCCATTTTAAGTTTTTGAGGAAAGTCCATACTGTTCCCCACAGTGGCTGCACCAGTCTGCATTCCCACCAGCAGCGCACCAGGGTTTCTTTTTCTCCTCATCCTCGCCAACACTTGTCATTTATTGGTTGATGCTTGCCCTTCTGACATGTGTGAGATGGTATCGCATTGTTGTTTTGATTTGCATCTTTGGGATAATTAATGACTTTGAGCATGTTTTCATGTGTCTCTTGGCTTTCTGTATTCTTTTGCAAAGATTCTATTTAAGTCCATTGGCCACTTTTTTATTGGATCATTTATTTTCCTAAGTCTGTGAAATATGCCATTGGCATTTTAATAGAGAGTACATTGAATCTATAGATTTCTTTGGGTAGTATGGATATTTGGATGATGTTGATTCTACCAATCCATGAACATGATATGTTCTTCCATCTGTTTAGGTCTTGCTCTATCTCTTTTTTCAGTGTCCTGTAGTTTTCCACGAATAGATCTTTTACCTCTTTAGATAAGTTTATTCCTAAGCTTATTAATTTTTTTGGTGCAATGGTAGATCAGATTGCTTTTTTAGTCTCTCTTTCTGTAAGTTCACTATTAGTGTATAGAAATGCCATAGCCAAAACCGGTTTGGCTCAGTGGATAGAGCATCGGCCTGCAGACTGAAAGGTCCCAGGTTCGATTCCGGTCAAGGGCATGTATCCTGGTTGCGGGCACATCCCCAGTAAGGGGCATGAAGGAGGCAGCTGATAGATCTCTCTCTCTCTCTTCTTGATGTTTCTATCTCTCTATCCTCTCCCTTCCTTTCTGTAAAATAATCAATAAAATAAAAAGAAATGCCATAGCATTTTTGGCATTAATTTTATATCCAGCTTCATTGCCAAATTTATTTATTATGTCTAATAGTTTCTTTGATGGAGTCTTTAGTATTCTGAAGTGGCCTTTCTTATCTCTTGTTATGTCCTTTTTTTGAGATATAATTTGTGAGATATAAGTATGGCTACCCCAACTTTTTTTTTATTTCCATTTGCCTGAAAACCCTTTTTCCATCCCTTTACCATCAGTCTCTGTTTTGTCTTTTTTTCTGAGGTGGGTTTCCTGTATACAGAAGATATATGAGTCATATTTTCTTATCCATGCAGTTCCCCTATGTCTTTAGATTGGGGAATTTAATCCATTTAAATTTAAAGTTATTATTGATAAGTTCTTGTTTGTCACCATTTTTATTTTTTACCCCTGTGCTTCTTCTTTACTTGTTATTTCTTCTTCGTATAGCAGAGCCTTCATCATTTCTTGCATTGCTGGTTTGGTGTTAATAAACTATTAGTCCTTTTTTGTCTGGGAATCTCCTGATTCCACCTTCAATTTTGAGTGATAGCCTAGCTAGGTATAGTATTATTGGATTCACTTCCTTGCTTTGCACCACTTTGTATATTTCATTCCATTCCCTTCTGGCCTGGTGTGTTTCTGTTGAGAAATCAGTTGATATACTAATAAAAGATCCCCTGTATGTAACTTTTTATCTCTCTCTGGCAGCCTTTAAGATTCTTACTTTGTAGTTGGTGTTTGCCAATTTAATTATGATATCTTGTTGTTGGTCTTTGGGAATTCAACTTGTCTGGGACTCTATGTATAGTTTTGGACTTGCATAGTTGTTTTTTTTTTTCTTGACAATATTGGGAAGTTTTTTGTCATTATTTCTTCAAATAGGTTTTGTATACTTTGCTTCTCTTCCTCTCCTTTTGGTATCCTATTATGAGAATATTGTTTCATTTTTTTTTGTTGTCCCAAAGCTCCCTTAGGCTCTCCCCTTACTTTCCAGTTGCTGCTGCATTTGTGTTTTTTCCTAACTTGTCTTCTAATTTGCTGATGTGGTCCTTAGCCTCTTCTAGTCTATTGTTTAAGCCTTCCATTGTGTTCTTTATTGCAGCTATGCCATTCTTCATCTCTTCTTGGTTTCTTTTCATGTTGGTTACATTCTCATTCAGCTCCTTATATTTGTCATTGGGTTGTGTGTATTTGTCATTGAGTTGTGTGTATTTTTCATTGAGTTGTGTATATTTGTCATCCTGCTGTTTAAACATTCTTGTAACCATTACTCTGAATTCTTTATTGGATATGCTGCCAGCCTCAATTTCATTTAACTCCCTTTCTGATGATTCCTCTTTTTCTTCCTTTGGGGATTGCTTTTTTGTCTTCCCATGTTTTGCTGTAACATTTTAACTATAGGTCCGATTGGCTTGATACTCAGGTTCCTTTGGGGATGGTGCTACTGGTGTGTTCTCTCTGGTCTCTTGGGCTTGTTGATCTAGTATAGCTCCCTACTTGAACTATTTGAGTTCTCTTGATGTAGGCCTGTGAGCTGGAAACATACAACTGTGGTGCCTAGAAGTCAGCAGCTATGGAGGAGGATGTCCCAATATTTGCTATCTTGTGCCCTTGATTGAAATTGCATGAGTCCAGTAGGGATTCACAGTGGCACCCAGGAACTGTCTATTGGGTGATGGCTCTCAGGAGGCCTATGTTCTGCAAAGGTGTTACTATGGTGTCCAGAGTTCTGTAGTTCTGGGGTGGGCAGACTCAGCTTTTTCTGCTGCATCTGTGGTGAATATGGGCATGCTCCCAGTGGAGGATCAAAGGAGCACCCGCAGTGTGTTTGCCAGCAAGGGGTACTGAAGTACTCTAAAGGGCCCTGACATTGAAACCATGTAATTGAGGCATCTGTGTGCAGGTATCCAGGATGAGTGAATTCAGAATTTCTACTGCCAGGGGTAGTGCATCCCTATTTGTGTATGATCACACCCAGCAAAGACTTATAGCAGCTCACACAAGCAACCTGTGGATAGATGGGTTCAAGGTGCTTGCCCATTGGAAGTGCGAGCATGGAGTGGGAATGTGTTTGCCTGCACAGAGCTCTGATGCACTTTGAGGGGCCTGGTGCTGAAGTTAAGCAGCTGGGGTTTCTGTGAAGGTGTCCAGGATGAGTGAATTCAGAATTTCTACTGCTGGAGGCAGTGCATCCCTGTTTGTCCAAGATGACACCCACCTAGGATTCAAAGCAGCTCCCACAAGCACCCTGTGGATAGATGGGCTCAGGGTGCCTGCCTGTTGGAAATGTGTGCACAAATTGGTGGTGCATTTGCCTGTGCAGAGCTCTGATGCACTTTGAGGGGCCCAGGCACTGAAGTTAAACAGCTGTGGTATATGTGGGCAGTTATTCAAGAGGAAGGAGTTCAGAATTTCTACTGTGGGGCAGCACACCCTTGTCTGTTCAGAATCACACCCAGCAGAGCTCAAAGCAGCTTCCCAGAAGCCCCTGTGGATATAATGGCTCAAGGTGCCTGCCCATTGGAAATGTGCCTGTCTTTGGCAGTGAGTTTGCTGGCACAGAGCTCTGATGCACTTTGAGTGGTCCTGGAGCTGAAGTTACACAGCAGGGGTGTCTGCAAGCAGTTATTCAGGCAGTGGAAATTCAGAATTTCTACTGCAGGGCATTGCATCCTTGTCTATACAGAATCACACCAGCAGGGGCTCCTAGTGGCTCCCAGGTGCTGCCTACAGAGTGGTGTGCCCTGGATGCCTGCATAGCTGGAAACACGTGAAAGAAAGTGGTGTCTGGAGTTCTGCCACTGGGAATGGGGAAGATGTACTGACTGCTGCAAGAAAGGTTTCCCTTTGGATGTGGAGGCCCCAGGGTCCGCAGGTCTGCAGCTGGGGTAGCAGGATTTTGGCTGGAGTGGCTGCTGGGTCTCAGGCAGTGTCAAAGTCCTGTCTGGGTGGTTATGCTAATGAGTTCCTAAAAAAGATCATTCTCTCCTTCAAGATGGTGTGGGCTCCATGCCTGAGTTCTGCAGTCCAGGTAGTGCCCACAGTGGTAATAGTCTCTCCCTGTCCAAGAGAGCCTGGTCTTCCATCCTGTGCTGTTCCTATGAAATTTAACTGTCCCTTACTCACACACACACACACACACACACACACACACACACACACCACATACATCCTCACATTCTCCTTTAATACTCTCACTAACTCCCTCTCCCTCATCTCTGTCCTGCCAGCCACCATCTTTTTGGATCTAAAGACAGTCAATTTTTGCTATCATCATAAGATCAGATGATGATAAAGTGAAAAAAACAAAACATTGGACAATGAAATAGGAAATATGAGGATTTTTTCTATTATATACAGACTCTATGACTGAGCCCTGTTATTAGGGAACATATATTTACATTGAAGAGCTAACATATGAGTGATACCATGAATAACAGAAACCTAATACCATGAAGCAGCATACAAATAGACATAACATCTGTATAAAATAAGGACCAAGAAAAAATAGATACTGGTTAGGGAAAACTTCCCTGAGTTGGGCATTAAGGGAAACATATAAGTTAGTTTTGGAGACAGAAAAGAAAATACATTTTTAATAAATTAAACATAGGGAGTGAGTGTGATAAGAAACAGAGTACAAGTTATTGTAAAATTAGACACAACTTGACAGGTACAGAAAATTAGGTATCATAGGACATAGAACTAAAAAGCACATGCTTTAACTGAATTAAAATGTGCAGTTTTAAATTTAACTCAAAAATATTTATTTATTTTTATTGAATTTATTGGAATGACTTTGGTTAATAAAATTAGAGTTTAAACTACACAATCTTACCACACATCATCTGTATTGAGTGTTTACCACACCAAGTGAAGTTTCCTTCCATAAATTAGTATATACCTATACTAATTTTACTTGGATTTCAGAGAGAGGAAGGGAGATGGAGCAAGATAAAAACATCAATGTGAGAGCATAACATGGATGGGTTGCCTCCTTCACACCTCTCACTCAGGGCACCATATATTTCAACTAAAAATTTTTAGTTAAAATTAAAAATGGTATTTATTTGCCAACATTATTTTATGCTTTATTAATAAAACCTAAGGAATTCCATCACATATTTTATGCATTTTTGACAATGTTAGAATCAATGAGAGAGCAAATGAATTAAGGAATCAATATTCATTTAGAATTGCAAAATTATTTTGTTTCAAAGCCTAACTACAGTGGAAGAAGTCAAAGTAATGGGGACTGTAGATAGAAAAAAGGCGGCAGAATAGATGGACGTGTCTGGAGCTTTGTCGCTGAGGAGAGGGAGAGAAAGCAGCTGAGAGTCACACTGGGAGTGTTTGTTGGCAAGTTAAGAGTCAGTTATCCTCCAGGAGAAGGCGGGGAACTGATGGACCAGGCCCTCCTGGCCAGGCAGCCCCACTGCCACAGAGCCACCAGTGCAAACGCGGAGACCATGCCATCTTGCAGAGGGAGGTGGATGTCTGTGGCGATCTGAAAGCTGCAGCTGAATCACTCACCAAACAGACAAGAACACTGCTCTCCAATCGGCGCAGACATGCAACAGACTCAGAGGACATCCACAGGACACATGGAAAGGTCAGATTTTGCCTGGGATAAGGTGAGGTCTCCTGTCCCACAGAACAGAGATGCGCACACTGTGGAAACCAGGCTGTGGGAAAGCTGCTTCTGGAGAGTTCCGCGGATGTGGGGCAGGGCATGATCCCTAAGTGTGGAAGAAAACTCTCGGAGCTGTAGACAGAGGGGAGCTCTAGAAAACAACTCATTTTGATCTGAGGCACAAGGACAGCCTGGGAGTTATTACAGTGTTCCGGATGCAAAAAAAAACAAGCTGGTTTTGAGAACCACAGAGTAGCAACATCAAAGCACAGCCTAGAGAGGTCCTGTACTTTGTCTCAGAGCTCAATTCCAAAACACTGCCACCCAGTGAATGACACACAAATTGACTCTCGCATAACCACAAAAGAATAAAGAGATTAAAATACCAACAATTGGAACACAGGGAACTGCAATACCTTCCCTACTGGGAAACACTTTCCTCCTAACTTTCCCCATTTTGTTGTCTTGTTTCTCTTTCCCTTTTCCAACTTTAGATTCTCCCTATTCTTTCTCTTTACCTGGTTAAAATTTCACCCCACTTATAATCTAATTTCAAATCCCCTACTACAAGTATATACAAACCTCTCTCCTTTTGTCTTCTTCACTAGCCAAAAAGTTGATTTTCCTCTATGTCCTTTTGTTACTATTTGCCTGAACAGTGATTATATCGATTTTTTTAACTTTTTTGTGAGATTGTCATAGTGTATTCTACTTGTTTTATTTTGCTTTTTGCTTGCTTTGTTTTTTACCTCTCTTTTCCCTCGCCTCCCTCAATGCCAGTTGTTATTTGCAATTTGTATTAATCTCTAGGTACTGGTTGCTGGCTTTATTGGGATTAGTGACTGTTCTATTGGAGTTTTCTGCTGACATCTATATTTTGTTCCCCTTTTCTCTCTTATCTGCTTTCTTTTCTCTCTGACTTTGTTTCTCCTTCTCTTTTTCTTCTTCTTCTTTATTTTATTTTATTTTTAGTTCATTTATATATTTATTTTTTTCTCCCTCTCCCAATTTGATTTTGGCACTTCTTTCCTTTTTTTCCCCTCAATTTCCTCTTTCCCTTTCTCTACTTACCCCTAATATGTCTTTCATTGGTGGTCACCTTATTGGTGATTATTAACATCATTAATACATTTCTGTTCAGTGCCTTGTGTGCTGTACCGGGTCGTGTTGTAGTTTGTGCCTTTGAATCAATGTGGGAGAGAGAAATACATAAACAGAAACCCAGAGAAGAAGAACCATGGGCTGAAGAAGAAACAGCCCACATAAAACAGATAGGCAGGTATCACCAGAAAAGGAAGTAAATGAAATAGAAGCAGAAATAAGCCTGCCAGAGAAAGAGTTCAGAGAAATGATCATAAGGTGGATGAAAAGAATGGAAGACAAATTCGACATTGTGAGTAAGAGCCAAGAGGAAATGAAGAAGACGCAAGAGGAATGAAGAAGACCCAAGAGGAACTGCAGAAGCAACAAGAACAAATGCAAAAGAAGCAAGAAGAAATGAAGAAGAACCTAAAAGAAATGCAGAACAATCAAGAAGAAATGAATAATAACATCACTCCTATAAAGAACTCAATAGAAAGCATCAAAAGTAGACTAGAAGAAGCAGAGGACCGCATCAGTGAGCTAGAAGACATGGTAGGAAAAAATTCCCAAGTACAGCGGCTTCTAGAAAAAAAGTTAAAAAGCAAGAGGAGAGCCTAAGGGAACTTTGGGATAACATGAAACAAAACAACATCCTCAAAATTAGGGTTCCAGAAAGAGTGGAAACTGAACAAGGATTAGAGAACATGTTTGAAGAAATAATGACAGAAAATTTCCCCAATATAGGAAAGAAAAAACCCACACAAATCCAAGAAGCTCACAGAGTCCCGAGCAAAATTAACCTCAAAAAACTGACACCAAGCCACATTATAATTAAATTGGCAAACACCAATGACAAAATAAGAATCTTAAAAGCAGCCAGAGAGAAACAGAAAGTTACCTACAAAGGAAACCCCATAAGACTAGCTACTGATTTCTCATAGGGTGACTGAATGGTTAAGAAAACATGATCCATATATCTGCTGTCTGCAAGAAACCCACCTCAAGAAAAGAGATATACACAGATTGAGGGTGAAGGGATGGAAGATGGTATTTCAGGAAAATGGAAGTGAAAAAAAAAAAGCTCGGGTTGCAATACTGACAAATTAGATGTCAAAGTGAAGGACATAACAAGAGATAAAGAAGGCTACTTCATAATACTAAAGGGAACAATCCAACAAGAAGAAATAACTCTGGTAAACATAAATCCTCTAAACAGAAAATCAACAAAGAAACATCCTAAATGACACACTAGACCAGATGGAATTAATTGACATCTTCAGAACATTTCACCCCAAACCCACAGAATATACATTCTTCTCCAGTGCACATGGGTCATTTTCAAAGATAGATCATATGTTGGGTCATAAGAAAAGTCTCTTCAAATTCAAGAAGATAGAAATCATATCAAGCATTTTCTCAGACCACAGTGGCATAAAACTGGAAATCAACTACAATAAAAACAATAGAAAAAAATCAAACACATGGAGACTAAACAGCATGCTATTAAAAAAAGACTGGGTAACCAGAGATATCAAGGAAGAAATAAAAAACATCATGGCAACAAAGGACAATGACAACACAACAATACAAAATTTATGGGACACTGTAAGCAGTCTTGAGAGGGAAGTTCATAGCCCTACAAGCCTACTGCAAAAATCAGGAAACAATGGTAATAAATACCTAACCCTACAACTCAAAGAGCTAGAATGAGAGCAACAAGAAAAGCCCAGTGTAGGCAGAAGGAAGGAAATAGTGAAGATCAGAGTGGAGATAAACAACTTGAATACCAAAGAAACAATTTGAAAGATCAACAAAACCAAGAGCTGGTTCTTTGAAAGGATAAACAAGATTGAAGGAACCCTGCCAGGCTCACCAAGAAGCAAAGGGAAAGGACCCAAATAAACAAAATCAGAAATGAAAGAGGAGAAATAACAACAGACCCAGAGGATATACAAAGGATTGTTAAAAAATACTATGAACAACTCTATTCCAACAAATTGGACAACCTGCAAGAAATGGACATATTCCTAGAAAAATATAATCTTCCAAAACTCTATCAGGAAGAATCTAAACAGCTTAATAGTCCAATAACTATGGAAGAAATTGAAGCAGTCATCAAAAAGCTTCCAGCAAACAAAAGCCAGGGACCAGATGGCTACACAGGAGAGTTGTATCAAACATTCAAGGAAGAATTAAAACCTATCTCCCTTAGACTATTTAAAAAAATTCAAGAAGACGGAACACTTCCAACCACCTTCTATGAAGCCAGCATCACCCTAATACCAAAACCAGATAAAGACAACACAATGAAAGAGAATTATAGGCCAATATCTCTCATGAACATAGATGCCAAAATGCTCAACAAAATTCTAGCAAATCAGATCCAGCAGTACATCAGAAAGATCATACACCATGACCAAGTAGGATTCATCCCAGGAATGCAGGGATGGTACAATATCCACAAATCAATAAATGTGATACATCACATAAACAAATTGAGAGATAAAAATCACATAGTCATATCAATTTATGCAGAAAAAGCATTTGACAAAATACAACACCCTTTTTTGATAAGAACTCTCAGCAAAGTGGGAATAGAAGGATCATACCTCAACATCATAAAAGCCATATATGATAAACCCACAGCTAACATCATACTCAATGGGTAAAAACTAAAAGCATTTCCCCTAAGAACAGGAACAGGACAGGGATGCCCACTCACACCTCTCCTGTTTGAAATAGTACTGGAAATATTAGCCATTGCAATAAGACAAGAAGAAGAAATGAAAGGCATCCAAATTGGAAAAGAAGAAATAAAGCTGTCCTTGCTTACAGATGACATGATATTGTACATAAAAAACCCAAAGGACTCCATTCCAAAAGTAATTGACTTAATTAATGATTTTGGCTATGTAGCAGGATATAAAATTAATGCTAAGAAGTCTGTGGCATTTCTATACACTAATAGTGAAATTTAAAAATGAGAGACTAAAAAGGCAATCCCATTTACCATCGCACCAAAATAATTAAGATACCTAGAAATAAACCTAACTAAAGAGGTAAAAAATGTATATGTAGAAAACTACAGGACACTGAAAAAAGAGATATAGGAAGATGTTAACAGATGGAAGAGCATACCATGCTCATGGATTGGGAGAAGAAACATCATTAAAATGTCCATACTACCCAAAGCAATCTATAGATTCAATGCACTACCCATTAAAATACCAACCAAATATTTCACAGACCTAGAAAGAATTCTTCATAGATTCATCTGGAACAAAAAGAAGACCACGAATAGCTACAGCAATTCTGACAAAGAAGAATAAAGTAGGTGGGATCTCAATACCAGATATCAAGCTATACTACAAAGCAACTGTTTTCAAAACAGCCTGGTACTGGCACAAGAACAGACATATGGACCAATGGAATAGAATAGAGAACCCAGATATCCACCCAAACCACTATGCTCACCTAATATTCGACAAAGGAGGTATGAACATGCAATGGAGCCAAGATAGCCTCTTCAATAAATGGTGTTAGGAAAATTGGACAGATACATCAAAAAAATGAAATTGGACCACCAACTTACACCAAATACAAAAATAAACTCAAAATGGATACAGGACTTAAACATTAGAAGGGAAACCATAAAAATACTAGAGGAATACACAGGCAGCAAAATCAGATATATGCTGAAAGAACTTCTTCACTGATAGTGCTCCAAAGGCAATTGAAGCTAAAGAAAAAATAAACAAATGGGACTACATCAAAATAAAAAGCTTTTGTACAGCAAAAAAAAAGCCATCAACAAAACAACAAGAAAGATCAGTGTATGGGAGAACATATTTGCAAATGTTATCACTGATAAAGGTTTAATCTCAAAAACCTACAGCCAACTTATACAACTTAATAAAAGGAAGATAAATGATCAAATTAAAAAATGGGCAACGGACCTAAATAGAACCTTTTCAAAAGACAACAGAAGGAAGGCCAATAGACACATGAAAACATGTTCAAAGTCACTAATCATCTGAGAGATGCAAATGAAAACGACAATGCGATTCTTTTTACACCTGTCAGAATGGTAATCATCAACAAATCAACAAATGACAAGTGTTGGCAAGGATGCGAAGAAAAAGGAACCCTTGTGCACTGTTGGTGGGAATGCAGACTGGTGCAGCCACTGTGGAGAGCAGTATGGAGTTTCCTCAAAATCCTAAAAATGGATCTCCCATTTGACCCTGTAATCCCACTCTTAGGAATTTATCCTAAGAAATCACAAACACCAATCAGAAAGGATTTATGCACCCCTATGTTCATAGCAGCACAATTTACAATAGCTACAATTTGGAAACAGCCTAGTTGCCCATCAGCAGATGAGTGGACTAGAAAACTGTGGTACATCTACACAATGGAATTTTATGCTGCCATTAAAAAGAAGTAATTCTTACCATTTGCTGCAACTTGGTTGGAACTGGAGAGCCTTATGTTAGTGAAATAAGCCAGTCAATGAAGGAGAAGCATCACATGATCTCACTCATTTGTGGATAATAAAGAACATTATAAACTGATGAACAAAAGGATAGAGACAGAGGCAATAAAGCTTGAAACAGACTGTGAAATGACAGCAGGAAGATTAAAGTTAGGAGGGAGATAAGAGATCAATCAAAGGACTTGTATGCATGCACATAAGCATAACCAATGAACATAGACACTGGGAGGTTGGGTTATGCCTGGGAGGGAGGAGGGGCAATGGGGATATACGTATAAAAATTAATAAAATTATGCAAAAAAAGTAATGCGGACTGTACTCACCACCTTTCTTGTGAGAATACATCACCATATATCACTCTCTAACTTACACTTCCAACATTTCTGTTGTTACACCAGTAGTAAGCTCCACAAACCTATTCAACATTCTTAAAACTCCTCCAAATAATATGGCCCTGCTTTCATAATTCTGTACTTTGATCACATACTTAACGGGTAAAACCATATTTCTGGACAATGTTTTTTTCAATAGTTATATAAACAAAATAATAAAATTAGAGAGAATAGAACACACTATTAAATTGTTGTTATAATTTTAATATCCACAGAATTTGTAATGAAAAACAGAGCATATATTGATAACAAGAAAACAAAAACACATTAACAATTGAGAACCAGGAGAACCAAGAAGGCATGTAAGTGAATGCTTTTACTCACCATCTCCTACAACTACTTCAAAATTACAACTAAAATGAAGAACAATGAATATCCAGAACTGCCTGAAAGCTGGCTGAATTGGAGTCTTACAAGAAGAGAAGTAAAGAAAAAATCACATTAAGACTGGTAGGAGATCAGAGGTGCAGAATGGGATGGACTGACACTTTTTGTAATTGGGAGGGAAATTATCTCTGCAGAAGACCCACTTGAGGAGCAAGGGGTCAAAGTCCCTCTCTAGACCCCTAATGCAGGCCTAGTCACCACTAACTATTCTCCTTTGCAGGCCTCATCCAACCCAGAGTTGTAAAGAGAAGTCCCTGTAACTATGAGCTCTAAAAGCCAGTGAGGAGTGGGGCTCCGTGACACAGAGGCTACTGGAGACTCAGAAGTTCCTATTAAAGTGCTGGCAGATGAACTGAACTTACAAGACCCACTTCCTCTAAGCTCCAGCAGCAAGGCTAGGCTCTGATAGACATAGTCATATACAAGGAGGAACTAGAGTGTCTAGCATTGGGGCAGGAACTTAGGGGTAGCTTTCTACCACACAGCAATGCTGGCAGGGCTCACTGCTCCTATGCTAGAATCTCCCCTGTTACAGTGCTAACTGGTAGCAATTCCTGTTTGCTCCACCCTGGTGATTCCCTGAGATCCTGACCCATCTAATTTATAGCCTCACCCAATCTATTTGCAGTAACTTTTGCATATGTATGGTCTGTACTTGCACAGGCTTCAGACCTTGCTAATATCTCTCAAACAAGCTGCAACTGTGTCAGGGAGCCCCAAACCTATAAAAAATGCCCACAATCCACCACTAGCAACACCCCACCTTGCTTCACAATGAGGTCTCACCTGGACACTGCCAAACCCAATACAAAGAGGAGGAATCTGCATGTCTTTCTGTAACTCCTGCTGGGTGGCCTTAGATAGTGGCTGATTTTTCACCTCCCTGAAGGTCCAAGAACAAGTGCATCCAGTAGTCAGTGTCAGACCATAGCCGATTACAACTCTACACATCCATAAGTTCCATAGTCCAGGGGTAGACTCTGTGAGCACCAAAGCCCCAACTGAAGCACATCCTGTTCCATAGGGGTGTCTCCTACACAGAAGCTCACCCACTGTAGTCACAGCTGGTCTTAACAGCCAACTGGCCTGGAAGTCAATTCTTCCAGAAACAGCAATCAAGTCTCAACTACAAGACTGTGCACCAAGCCCACAAAGGTGTGCTCCTAGAATATTCAGCTCAGGTGACTGGGGAGGCTAACCCATGGAGCCCTATAAGAAACCTATTACACAAGGCCACTCTACCAACTCAAGGAGATATAGAAGCTCTACCCATTATACAGAAAAAAAAAACACCTATGGGGGAGCAGCCAAAATATGGAGACAAAGAAACATGTCACAACAGAAATAAATGAAAGAGAGCAAATTACTGGACATATAATTTAAAATCACAGTTATAAAGATACTCAAGAACCTTCAATAAACATCTAAGAGGCTTAGTGAGACTTTCAAGTATCTTAGTGAGAATACAAAAAAAAAAAAAAAAGGAAAAGGACCAGTCAGAAATTAAGCATACACTGACTGAAATAAAGAATATTTAAGTGGGGAGAGACAAAATGGTGGCAGAATAGATGAACCTTGTTCTGCAGTAAATAAAATGAGCAGCTGAAATGAATAACATCCAATCTGAACTGGTGAAAGAGACTTAGCTGGTGAGACAATTTGCAGCCTAGAAGAGCAGAGGATCCCTGGCAAAAAGTAAAATCAAGGATCTCGGCAAAAGAGTCTGCCGGTACTCTGAGCCCAGAGGGTCATAGGGAATCCGCACTGCACCGAGCCATGTTCCTTGGGACAAGCCCAGTGTCTGACTGTGGAAAGGAGGTTCATAGGACTGCTGGTGGCACAAGATTCTAGATCTGGGCCCATAGTCACGGAAGACTGAATCTAGAGAGGGCAGCTTGAAGGGCTGTCCAGACCAAGCAAAGCCAGCAGGAGGGGAGTTCACAGAAGTGCAGTTTTATCCCTTTCTGTGGCCTGTGCTTTTCTTCACTGAACCTAGTTCATAGGACCTTTCAGTTACAGACACACCTTATGGCTGAAGTGCAGGAAAAGGTGCAGACTTGTGAAGTCTGGGAGAGGCTGGATAGAGGAGGAGGTCCAAGGAGAAGTGGCCACAAGTCTGGTGCTGAGTCATACCTGAGACTGGAACCTGGACAGCCATTTTCTCCTAAAGAGATAGCCCCTCTCTCCAATCTTCAGGCAAGCAATATAGCCACACCCAGATTTCACCATGAATGGTACAAAGGATTAATAAAAATTCTAAAATGTCCCTGTGAGTCCACAGTGTCTGGCCTAAAGAGAAGCCTTCAGTCACAGCAAAAGGAAACTAAGAAACTGTACACAGTACAGAAGACTGGGATCTTAACCAGCAAAAGAGACGATGTCACTTTTAAATTTTAATATTTTGTTATCTATTTTTTTCTTCTCTTTACTTTCCTTTTTTTGTTCACTGATTTATTTTCTATTTCTTTTTGGATTATTTTCCCATCATTCTATTTTATTTTATTTTTATTTGCTATTTTTTATACCATTCATTAATCATAATTTTTGTAAATTTATTATTATTACTACAGGTCTGGTACACAAAATTTGTGCACAGACAATATGTGTGTGTGTGTGTCTGTGTGTGTGTGTGTGTGTGTGTCCCTCAGCCCAGCCTGAACCCTCTCCAATTTGGACCCCTTGAGGTAAGTCTGACTGCCCATTTAGGCCCGATACCACAGGATTGAGCGTAAATGTCCAGTTGGACATCCCTCTCATAATCCAGGAATGCTGGCTCACAACCACTCACCTGCCTGATTGTCCCTAACCACTTCAGCCTGTCAGCCTGATCATCTCCTAAGCACTCCCCTGACAGCCTGATCAATGCCTAACTGCTCTCCTGCTGCCCTGATTGCCCCTAACTGCCCTCCCCTTCTGGCCTGGTCACCCCTAACTGTCCTCCCTATTGGCCTGGTTGCCCCAAACAGCCCTCCCCTGCTAGCCCAGTCACCTCTCAGTGCACTTCCTTTCAGGCCTGTTTTCCCCCCACCCCCACAACTGCCTTCTCCTACAAGCCTGGTCCTTTGCCAGCCTAGTTGCCCCTAACTGCCCTCCCCTGCAGGCCTAGTAACCACTAACTATCCTCCCCTGTATGCCTTATCCCACCAAATCCCCTCCCCTGCAAGTCTGGTCACACCCAAATGACCTCCTCTGCAAGCCCCGTCACCTCTAACTGTGTTCCTCTGCTGGCCTGATCATCCACAACTTCCCTCTCCTGCTGGCCATCATATGGTAGCCAACTTGTGTCCATATAGGTGGCCATCTTTGACCACATAGGGTAGATATCTTGTGTGTTGGAGTAATGATCAATTTGCATATTACCTCTTTATTAAAGAGAATTATTATTTTCTTCTATTTTCTTTCTTCTTATCCACTCATCTCCTTTCTACTTTATCTAAACTGAATTGAGGTCCTCCCCATATTAATTCAATTCTTAATCTTATTTTCTGTATATAAGCTCAGCCTTTACAGATTTTTCCCTACTTTCTTTGATGGGTGTTTGGTGTTTGTGTTTTTTTGGTTTATTTGTTGGCTCTGTTGTATTTTCTCCGTGTGTGTGTGTGTGTGTGTGTGTGTGTGTGTGTGTGTATTTGCCTTTTCTTTTCTTTTTCTTTTCTCTCTTATCTTTTTTTCTCTCTTCAATATCATTTGTGCACTCTTTTCTCTCCCCTAATTCTCTTTCCTCAAGTGGTCATTTATATTGGGGTTATCAGTGTCATGAGTACATTTGTGTTTTGTTCCCTTTGTGTCATGTTTTGTTCAGGTAAATTTTATCCTGAATGACCAATGTGCAAGAGAGTAAGCCACATAACCGGTCACCTAGAGAGGAAACTCCATCCACAAATGGGTCAATAACACCCCAGACCCAACTACAGAGTCAAGAAGAGGGCAGTAGTGAGGGAGAGAGCATGAATGACTTAAATAGGGAATATAGTCAATAGTGTTGTAATGATGGTATGATGTCAGCTGGGTACTGGAAATATAGGGAAACACTTTGTAAATTATTTGATTGTCTAACCACTATTCTGTAACTAATATAAAACCTGAAACCAATACAAAATAATATTGAATTAAAATTGGAGTGAAATTTTTATAAATCTCAAAGTTTAAGTAAAGGTTGTAAAGGAAGGAAGGGGAATAATAAAAATAATGTTTTTCATTTTACCACTTTATTGTCTTTTCAGTACATGAAAAAGACAATTATATGGTGGTTTTATACATTCCTAAGTCATTAGCTCATTTTAATTTCAGGGCAACTTAAACACAAGATAATTATTCCTTCCACTATTCAAAGAAAGAAAATCTTGTTGTCTGGTCCCAGTGATTCAATTTTCAAGCCCTTATTGTAAAGCAAGTTTAGTAACATTTTCTGTGAAGGGTCATATCTATACTACTAAAAGCCTTTGGAGGTGATCAGGCCAGCAGGGGAGAGTAGTTGGGGGCAATCAGACCAGCAGAGGAGCAGTTAGGTGTCAATCAGGCCAGCAAGGGAACAGTTAGGGGTCAATCAGGTGGGCAGGTGAGCAATCACTGTGCAGATGGTAACCTGTGGTTGGCAGGCCCTGCTCATCCAATTGGGGCTGGGACCTGGGCTGGAATGAACTGGGAGTGGGTGGAAGCAACCAAACTCTCATGGTGCACAAGCTCTTGCCAACTACCTGAGGGCAGGGGTGATAGGGATGGAGGTGTGATGAGAATACGGGATGTTCACCCAGTTCACTCTCACTCCCCCTGCTACCTTTCCTGAGGACACTAGGGCTCCTGCTCCGGGGAAGCTCCTGCACTGTGGTGCCAGATGCCCATGAGGAACCTGCCCCACATCAACGTGGCCTCCTCTGGGTGAGCAGGGCCACAGCCAATGGGACCACAGGGGTCGGTCGAGCTCTTGTGGTGTGCACAGGAGCCAGTCTGTGAGGCCAGCCAGAAGAGAGCACGCCCTCTGCCTGACTTCCATTCAACACTGCTAGGAGGCCCAGAGGCCTATGCTGCACCCTGGCCCACAGCATCCAGCCATGCTCACCACATCTCTGCATGGGGACTTGAGCACTTTAAATCAGGCAGAAGGTGGTGTGGGTGTGTGGGGGGGGGAGGGGGGCAAGGGGCCCAGGTGGTGCTACCCAGAGCCCAGAGATCAGCTGGGACTGCCCCTCCATGCCATATGCTCACACATCCATTGCTGGCCAGGCCTAGGGACCACACCCGTGCATGAATTTCACCCACTGAGCTTCTAGCAGTAACATAATCTTAGATACAGATGAAGAAGTTATATCACTAGGCATTCTACTTTTCTCTTTGACCTATTTAGAATATATAGAGGGTCAACTTTTAGAAAGTTCTAAGATTTGAAGAGGGTTTTGCTTTGTTTTTAAATAATTTTATTAACTAGATAGGTCTTTGTGTATATGTGTATATATATATTAATCCTCTCCAGAGGATATTTTTTCCCATTGATTTTCAGAAAGAGTGGAAAGTATGGGAGGAAAGGAAAGAAAGAGAGAGACACATAGATTGGTTGGCCCTCCAGAATAGATCATATGACCCTTCAGTGCACAGACCACACTCTAACCACTGAGCAATGCTATCCAGGGTTTGAGGAGGTTTTCTTTTAAAAAATCTATTTTTTAAAAATGGTATATATATATATAAAATCTTTTTCAATAATAAAGCACTTTGCTTTCTCCTTGATATTATATCTTTACTAGAGGCCTGGTGCAGGATATTCATACACTGGGGGTGGGGAGGCCTTCCTCAGCCTGGCCTGCACTCTTTTGCAATCCAGATGTTCTCAGGGAATGTCCAACTGATGGCTTAAGCCTGTGGGGAGCAAGCAGGATCCAGCAGTTGAACACCCTTAGTGCTGCTGCAGAGGCGGGAAAGGCTTCTGCCACCACAGCTATGCTCACCAGTTATGAGCCCGGCTTCTGGCTAAGCAGTGATTCCCCTTGTTGGAGCACACTGACCACCAGTGGGCAGCTCCTATGTTGAGCATCTGCCACTGGTGGTCAGTGTGCATTATAGTGATCTGTTGTTTTGACATTTGGTTGATTTGCATAGTTTTTATTATATAGGATCTGTTGTTAAGCTCTATGTTTAAAAATATACAAATATTAAAATCTAATAAATCTCTGATTAAAACTTTGCTCACATAATTGAACTAATCAGTGATTCGTTTTAAATAATATCACAAAGTAATTATTTTTTTTTACTTCAGTAACAATATCTTTATTGCTTCCTTCCTACAACTGTAAAAACAATTTCAAAAACTAAAACTATCCTGTGATTTTACAATTATCAATGGGTAAGCCCCTGAACCTCTTCCTAACAATATGCAGTGGTCATTTGCCTTAAAAAAAACTTAGTTTCTGTGTTTTGAATAAAAATGTGCTGCCGGTTTTTAAAAGGAAAATATATCTGACATTCACTCTACATTCATTATTCTTAGTTCAACATTCAACAGAGATCTAATAGCAAATTGAATCATTATTTCATCCTCTTATATTCTCTCTTCATTACCATATTTAATCTCTTAAATTGGTTTCAATATTTCTAAGTTAAATTTTCAATATATGATCATTCAAATATGACCAACATAACTGGTGTAATCTAATTTGAAATCAAAGAAGTTCCATTCAAAATTTTAAAAAGTGATAAGTATGTGTCCTTTTGGCGTGTCCTCATAAGCTTATGTCACTAGCAATGGATGATTTTCATTTAAAATAGACTGCTTTTTATATAATTACATTTTTAATATACATGAATTATTTGTTTTTCTAAACTTATTTGTGCTATTACTTATTGACTGTAAAAAATAATTCTTATGATTTCAGACTTTTACTCCAAGTTCACATTTCATATTATATTAACTAGTTTTCACACTGTGCAATACTTGTTGTATTTACTTATAACATATATTCTTAAGAAGTTAGATTAGAGAAATATAATTAACATTATTACAGTGCTTACTATGCTTAATTAAATAAATCTCTATTTGTAAAATAAGGAAAATATGTGTACTTAGCACTGCAAATTTCAGTTTTAAGAGAAAATGAATGTATTTTATACTAATATAAATATACAAGGAAAAAAATTATCTCATGTATTATCTAATAGTCCTTCCTTCCAGAACTAAAGACCACAGGAGGTAAAGCTAACAAAATTAATATGCAAAAAAACTCAACACTAGGGACCTATGATTTTCTGGCAAATGGTTGCTCTTTAAGATGAAACAACATAAGACAATATCAATTTCTTTCTTTATTTTCCAAATAGATAAAGCTCTTTTTAAAAAGTTTACACATGACAGCAGGTGGGAAGAATCTAGACAAATGAGTATTCAAAGTAGGGAGAATCCAAATTTGATTTGCCTACCATTTCACAAACTAATTTGAATTCGTTGGTATATCTTAAAAAAACAAACTTGAGAAGATAATATTTAATTAATAAAGAATTGGCTATTTGTCAGACTTGAAATAAAAAGTAAACTTAGTGAGCTATTATATATTTACTAGATGCCCAGTGCATGAAATTTGTGCACCATGGTAAAGGGTGTTCTTCAGCCCAGCCTGCTCCTTCTCCAATCTGGGACCCCTTGAGGGATATCTTACTGGGTTCGGGTCTAAATGGGCAGTCAGACATTCCTCTCACAATCCAAGACTGCTGACTCCCAACTACTCACCCGCCTGCTTTCCTGATTGCCCCTAACTTCTGTCTGTCAGCCTGATCACCCCTTAATCACTCCCCTGCCAGCTTGATTTATGCCTAACTGCTCCCCTGCCAGCTTGTTTGATCCTAATAGCCCTACCCTGTGGGCCTGGTCACCCCTAACTGCCCTCCCCTGCAAGCCTGGGTTCCCCCCAACTGCCCTCCTTTGCCAGCATGGTCACCTCTAACTGCCCTCCCCTGCATACTTGATCACCCCCAACTGCCCTTCCTTGTAGGCCTGGTCCCTCCCAACTGCCCTCCACTGCTGGCTATCTTGTGGTGGCCATCTTGTGTCCACATGAGGGCAGGATCTTTTGACCAGATGGGGGCGTCATCTTATGTGTTGGGGTGATAGTCAATCTGCATATTACTCTTTTATTAGCTAGGATAAAGACCTGCTGCACAGGTGGGGGCCAGATGGTTTGCCTGAAGGGTGTCCTGGACCAGGGTGGGTATTCTCTTGGGGCATGGGGTTGCCTGTGCGAGGGGCCTGTGGTGATTTGCAGGCCAGCCACACCCCCCAGCAACCCAAGCAGAGGCCCTGGTATCTGGTATTTATTTATCTTCTTTTTAAAAAATATATATTTTATTTATTTTTTACAGAGAGGAAGGGAAAGGGATAGAGAGTTAGAAACATCAATGAGAGAGAAACATCAATCAGCCACCTCCTGCATGCCCCCCACTGGGGATGTGCCCACAACCAAGGCACATGCCCTTGACCAGAATTGAACCTGGGACCTTTCAGTATGCAGGCCAACACTCTATCCACTGAGCCAAACCAGTTTTGGAGGATTTGTTTATCTTCTACAATTGAAACTTTGTAGCCTGAAGCTGAGACAAGCCTTCTGCTCCCACAGCCATTGAAACTTTGTTGCCTTAAGCGGATGCCTCTGCCAGCCAGGCTTTGTGGAAAGCTCTGCTTCCTCCATGGCCAGGGGCAACCCAAGTTTCCCTCCTGCTCTCTCTGTGGCTGTAGTCATCTTGGTTGGGTTAATTTGCATACTCACTCTGATTGACTGGTGGGTGTGACTGATGGGCATGACTTGTGATTGTAGCAGAGGTATGGTCAATTTGCGTATTACTCTTTTATTGGATAGGATAAACATGAAAAGGTCTATAAAAACAATGTCAGTGAAATTTAACTTATTAAAAATATTTATGACCTATTCAGTTTGGCTCAGTGGATAGACCGTCAGCCTGTGCACTGAAGAGTCCCAGGTTTGATTCCGGTCTAGGGCACATGTCAAGGTTGCAGGCTTAATACTGAGTATTGGGTCTGAAAGAGGCAGCCGATCAATGATTCTCTCTCATCATTGATGTTTCCATCTCTCTCTCCCTCTCTCTTCATCTCTGAAATCAATAAAAATATATTTAAAAATATTTGAACATATTATCTGTAATTATGAGCATATTATCTGTAATTAAAAATATTTATGAGCCTATTTTCTGTAATTAATATAATATAATTGATGACAAATAACCTAGGTAAATTAGTAAATAAACAATCTTCTCATTCATGTTAAGTATTCACTCTTCCAAGATATTTAAAAGGTCAAGCAGAAAATTATACATTAATATTTTAAACAATGCAATTTCCATCAATCTTTAAATGAAGTAAATGAAAAACAATTTTCTTTTAGTTACAGAAGTAATTCATCTTTAAATTCTATTTTCATATTTTTTCTTAATCATTTAACAATGTGTAGGCATTATCTGTCATGTAGTAAAGAGCTCACTGTTATTCAAATTTTTAAATGTATTCCTGCACATAAGAAAGAGTTTGGTGCTGTTCTATTTTTTTCAATTTAAAATATGTTAGTGTCAAGCAAGCTTTAAAACTAACAAATCATTCCAGTATAATTTGAAATTTTAAAATCTGAGCTTTCAAGAGAGAAAAAAATACAGTATGCTATCAAATATTTCATTTCAACTTTCTCTCAAAATTTGATTTTCTGATGTGTACAAAATTAATCTGTTGTAACAAGATAAAATAAATTATATGCTAACAACACTAAGGGTAGGGAACAAAGTCATAGTCCTTTTGATTGTGATTTCTGATGTGAATAAATAGCCAAATTTAATTATCTAATGATCTAATTATTAAATACAATTTAATGGATCAGATTTAAAGCTTTATTGTTTTAAAAATTGGCTTTGAAATAATTTATACCACTACTATTGAAACATATTTTTCTAGGTGTAACAAATATATTTTAATTTTGGTATACATACTGATGAATTCATAATAAAAATATTAATATACTAAAATAATGTATTGTAATGTCATGCTTTACAATAGTATACCGGAAAAATCTAAATCACTCATAGCCCAGGGCAGAATTGGAGCTATCAATTTAATGTGTTTAATATACATTTATTTAAGTATGAAGTTGCACTTTGTCCAAGGAATGAATATTTAAATTGACAGCCTAATAAAATTCTTAAGTATAATATTCATTTCCACCATTTACTTATTAGTCATATTTTAAAATCATTCATTTAGAGATACTAGAAAAGGCATGTAAAATAATTGTTTAGGGCTACAATAATTGTTTAGAGAATTAAATGTTAAATCTATGGCTATCTTCTTTTTCATCATCAACATAGAGCTTTGATATTTATTCTTCCTTCTTAGAGCAAAAATATTCCTGGGTTAATGGCTCCAAATAAATGGTTCCATAAACAAAAATAATTACAATATTTTAAGTAAATAATATATATGATTAACATTATATAAAACTGTTCAAAGGTAATATCTAAATTTCAAATCTTAAACTAAAAACCAATAGTGTTTTCTTATAAAATTATAAAATGTTTTAGAGAATATATTTAAAAAATTATCTTATATAGAAATAATTTAGATAGTTGAAATTTCACACATGCTTTACTCTATTCTCATAATTTATGAATCTTGATAAATTTAATTGTTGATATCATAAAATTGAATTAGTTCTCATGTAATCAAATTAGGTACATTATTTGCTGTAGTTATAAATATGGAGATCTAGTAAAGAAACTATTTTCAGCTTTTTTAAAAAATATATTTTATTGATTTTTTTTTACAGAGAGAAAGGGAGAGGGATAGAGAGTTAGAAACATCGATGAGAGACACATCAATCAGCTGCCTTCTGCACGCACCATACTGGCAATGTGCCCACAACCAAAGTACATGCCCTTGACCGGAACTGAACCTGGGACCCTTGAGTCCACAGGCCGATGCTCTACCCACTGAGCCAAACAGGTTTTGGTTATTTTCAGCTTTTTTAAGTAAACAGTTACAAATCCATTTTCTTTGTGTTTGGGGAAATATGGATATTATCCTAAAGAGTAAGTAGAAATGTTAAAGAATTCACTACTTGAACATGTATCATTCATATGCTTTACTTTGCCCACACCAAAAATTATCTATTAGTCAGCCAAAATCTACTCAAGTATCCACAATCTACTTATGTGGTACATTTCTACACTATTTATAACCTATATTCTCCCTGAAATATAGTGGAATTGCCACTACGAAACATTTCAGCCAGTTACAGTGCCCCTTTCTACTTTTTATCTATTTAGAAACTCATGGTTAGAAAATACACATGCACCCACATATGAACACACACTCATACACACACAGAGAGTAATGCTAAATGCTGAGGGATTGCTAAATGGTAATACCATTGGGTAAACTCAGCCTTCAGAAGGATTGGCTTGGCCTCAGGAGGATTTTAAAATTTCTCAATTTGTTTGCAGGCATCCCTGGTTAGTCAATTTATTACAAGCCCATCATTTTCCATGGGCTTATTTTTGGCACAGTTCACACAGTGTCTGGTGCATGCCATTATTTGAATTTGTTACCCATGCTTTGGCCTGACCAAGTATTATGTTCTCACAAAAAGATTGGATTCTCCTGTCTTAGAAAAGGCCTATTGTTTTCACTCCATTTTTTCTATGGACATCTTTTAGATTCTAAAATTATTCATTACTTCTTCCTAACTCTGAAGGTTGTCACAGTATGAAGACAACTTTACTTTTATTAATCTGCAATGTAGCTTCCACAATCTGTTCAAAACTACCAACCATTCTAAATAGAAGAAACAAAAAAAGGCACTTCCATGTGAAAATATAATTTATTACCACATAACAACAGAACAAAGTAAACTCTAAAAGATAATATATGTCAATTATCTATCAACTAGAACATTAAATTGTTTTTTCCTTCCAGAGAAAATATTAATATCCATTTTTCATGTTGGAAGCAGTCAAATATTATTATCTTGATAGAGAAATTTTTTGTTATGAAATACCATAATATCATGTACCATCAAAAATTTTATGATGCACTTAACAAAATAAATTCAGAAGTTTTACAAAGTGTCTTTTGTAGGGGTTTTTTGTTGTTTTGTTTTTTTTATTTTTGGTTTTACATGTTGAAACAGAGATTGGAAAAATCATGGGGAATAACTGTAAAGCACTTTAACATGCAAAAATAAAGATAAAATCACAAATCAACTTTGCATAGATATGCTCATAGCAATTCAAATACTACTGATCTTTTCAAGTCTTTAAAAATAATAACTTATATTTGCATATTACAAAGCTTAAACTACTTATTTTATAATTCTGATATATATTTTAAAGTTATCTGAGGACTATCAGACTTTTATATGACATAAACATGTGTACACATCACACCATACTTTTATAGAGAAACTACAAAAAGGTCAATATATTTTGTTAAAACTACACTGATACATTTCATTATTTTTTCCAAATTCAAAGAAGAAATTGCCATCTTTAAACCATATTCATTTATAGCTGAGAATGCAGCATCCCATGTCTTTCTGGAATCATTTAGTATAAATGTGTTAAATCATAACAAAATTTGGTTAAATAAATGTTATTGTTGGAACAGTGTAATTTTCTTTTGTGATAAATGCCATTGACTTGCTATTTACTTTTCAATTGATTTGTTTTGCCAAATTATATATCAAACAGTCCCATGGGTTTACTGAATATATGAGGGCTAACAATGACAAATGTGCATAGTTTTAGCCTGAACTTTGTAAATTGCCTTAATAATAGTTGGTATAATATAATAGTATTTTCAACCAGTACTTTTAATTTCTAGCTCATAAAGCCTTTTCATTGAACCCCAAGGGTGTAGCTATAAAAGTAAGATTTAATTTTGTATATAATGTGGCCTCAATTAGCTTTGAAGCAATAGGAGAAACAAGCAGTTACAAAAGATACACTAAAATTATTATAACTTGATATGAATTTCTGTAACAAAATTATCATTTCTATTGTAATAGTTTGTAGTGAAATTTTCAGATCATTCAGAACACCTAGCTTAAATTTTATTATTTTAAAACAGAGACAAATGGATGGAAAGCCTTCAAGGACATATAATAAAAAGAAACAATTGACCAAACATATTTATCCCATATCCTTAAACTCCAAGATAGCCATAAAGGCCAGAGATACTGGCAGAATATGTTTTTGCCACACTCATTTTCTACTAATTATTTGCCCATCGAGACAAAGCAAAGAAAATTCAATATAGTACTTTGTTTCCTGTTATTTGTATATAAGGAATATAATATTTCCTTATGATTAGATGGTGTTTTACAAATGACCATGTTTATATTTGTGATTGCAGTTTGCCCCTGTGTGAATGTTTATGGCAAATATTACTATTTTTATCTCATGGGTAAATAAGGTTAGTATCTTATCAAAGATCAACCTCTTAAAATGACTAACTCGTGCCAGATACTCAGTATGATTTCTAAGATATATAATAAAGGGACAATATTTAGTGCCAAGAAAAATTCAAGTATACTTATAGAATTGGACAATCAACATTAATGCAATATATTTTAGGTCATCAACCAATTCACATCAGTCACAAAGAGCATTTACATTCTTTTTTAAGTGTTTTATAACTTGTTTCTTGTTTACATTTATAAAATGAAAAAGAGAAAAATATATTGAATAAGGCATGGACTTTCTGAATAACTATACAAATAGCTATACAATACAAATATTTGACATTTGTTGCTCTATATTTTTATATTCAAGACACAGGTTTAGATAGAATTTTCTCCTAAATAAATTTTTATCTTAAAAAATAATGAAGCAATATAAAATGTAGATTCTTATTTTTAAATGGTATTGGAGTTTTATTCCCTTAGTTTTTAAAGTTTGAGGATATTACTCTTTCATTTGTATTTTTGCAGTCTTATACTGTATTATAAGAAATAGGCATAAACGTAAGGAAGTGCTGCTAACTTTAAACTACAACGATTAACTGAAGTAATTTATTCCATATTTCAGGGTCTCCATTTCTACAACTATAACATAAAATTATTAGGATATATAAATTCTAAGGGCCATAATCAGCTTCAGAATTTGTACAAATGTATAAAAGAGGTTTTTTTTCCCCTTCAGCTTTGCTACTTTTCAATGTTTGTCAGCTTAATTCATTCTTCTCCAAAAAAAATTTTCATATTGTTTAACACAATCATATTTTGAAAATCAGTACACATAAAAAATTTATAATAGAAGGGTAGTAAAGTATTTGAAAATATGTTTTTAAATATTAACACTTAACAAGTAAGGGAGGGAATTCTAATATGTAAAAATCTAGGGTCCATAATATCCAAAATGACCAAAAACTCAACCAACAAGAAGATCCTGACTGCCAAGGGGGCTGTGGATCAGGCCCAGAGAGAGGCCTGGGGAGAAAGAGGCGGGGTCTGATCCGTAGCCTCTGTGGCATCTATTGATCAGTACTTGCATCTCTCTTTCACTCTGGGCTTAGCCAGTGCAGCCACACTTCTCTTTCTCTCCAGCCTTTGCTGGGGCTGCTAAGACCCGCCTTTATGATCAGGTCTGTTGATAGGCCCAGCGATGCTAACTGGCATAGAAACCAACCAATCAGAACCAAATGTGGGTGAAGTATGAAGAGAAAATGGCTGTCTAGAAGGTAGAGCTTTTAATGCTGACTGGCATAGAAACTGATCAATAAGAACCAAATCTAGGTAAACTGTGAAGGCAGAACCTAAGGTGGAGAATGAGGGGGATTTTAAGGCTAACAACTGTTTGATGTAAGGTGTAAGAAAGTGGTTCAATTTTTTAATGACTGGTTTGTCATATATTGCATATGGTTGGCTATCAGTTCAGATATAGGTATTATGTATTTTTGTCTGCCAAGAGCATCTCCTTCTGATGAAAAAGGCTCCCCAGTCCCTCTGTTTGTGTGTCAGGGGCTAATCCCTACCGGCAGAACTCCCATGTCAACACGAGTTTCCACACACGTCTGCAGTGGGCCTTCACGCCATCTTGCAACACCCCAGTCCCTGTGTTTCCACGTCAGGGACTAGTCCCAGCCCGCAGAAATCCCAAGTCAATGCGCATTTCTGCACACGTCCTCAGCAGGCCTTCGCACAAGCTTGATGACACCATAATCCCTGCATTTGCGCATCAGGGTTGCCACATCTATGGCAGCCTAGACCATGTGTTTGTGTGTTCTGGTTGCCTTGTCTGTGGCATACACTCCTTTCTGGTTTGTGGACCTCCCTGGTGACAGGTGTTTGCGGTGAGCCCTCGAGGCCACCACCCAAGGAGCGTTTTCAACAGCACTTGGGTAGTAAAACAATCAGATCAAAAATTAAAACATTACAAGAAAACATGGGAAGACATAAAAGCAATCCCCAAAGGAAAGAAGAAAGAGGAATCACCAGAAAAGGAGTTAGAGGAAACTGAAGTAAGCAGCCTTTCAGAAAGAGTTCAGAGTAATGATTTTTAAGGATGTTTAAACAGAGTGAAGACAATAACACACAACTCAATGAGAACAATAAGGAGCTGAATGAGAATGTCACCAACATGAAACGAAACCAAGAGGAGGTGAAGAACAATAAAGCTGAAATAAGGAACAAAATGGAAGGCCTAAACAGTAGACTAGAAGAGGTTGAGGACCACATCAGCGAATTAGAAGACAAGGTAGGAAAAAAACAAACAAACATAGCAACAACTAGAAAAAAGACTTAAAAAAAAACAGAAGAGAGCCCAAGGGAGATTTGGGACAACACAAAACAAAACAACATACACTTAATTGGGATACCAGAAGGAGTGGAAGAAAAGCAAGCAGTAGAAAACCTATTTGAAGAAATAATGACAGAAAATTTCCCTGATATCGGCAAGGAAAAAAATATGAAAGTCCAAGAAGTACAGAGAGTCCCAAACAAGATGAAACCGAAAAAAAACTGACACCAAGAAACATCATAATTAAATTGGTGAACAATAACGACAAAGCAAGAATCTTAAAGGCAGCCAGAGAGAGAAAGAAAGTTATCTATAAGGGATCTCCTATGAGAATAGCAATTGATTTCTCAACAGAAAAACACCAGGCCAGAAGGGAATGGAATGAAGTATATAAAGTGATGCAAAACAAGGGTCTGAACCCAAGAATGCTATACCCAGTAAGGCTATCATTCAAAATTGAAGGTGGAATCAGGAGCTTTACAGACAAGAAAGAGCTAAGAGAGTTTATAACAACCAAGCAAATAATGGGAGAAATTGTAAAGGGACTGCTATAAAAAAAAAAGAGAGAAAGGAAAAAAAAAAGGAACAACCCCCCCCCCCCCCCCCACACACACACACACACAAAAAAAAAAAAAAAAAACACTAAGGAAAAATATGACAATGAACTTGTCAATAATATAATTAAACATAAATGGGTTAAATGCACCAATCAAAAGACGTAGGGTAGCTGGATGGTTGAAAAAACAGGAACTATACATTTGCTATCTACAAGAGACCCACCTCAGAGAAAAGGATTCACACAGACTGAGAATGAAGGGATGGAAAAACATTTTTCAGGCAAATAGAAATGAGAAAAAACCTGGGGTAACGATACTTATATATGATAAAATAGACCTCAAAGTAAAGGCTAAAACAAAAGATAAGGAAGGCCACTACATAATACTAAAAAGAGCAATTCATCAAGAAGATATAACTCTGGTAAACATATATGCACCTAATAGAGGAGCCCCTAAATACATATAAAAACTCCTGGAGGATATCAAGCAAGAGATCAACAGCAATACAGTCATAGTAGGGGATTTTAATACACCACTGACATCTCTGGACAAATACTCTAGACAAAAAATCAACAAAGAAACAGCAATTCTAAATAACTCACTAGATCATAGGGAACAATTGACATCTTCAAAGCATTTCACCCCAAGCTACAGAATACACATTCTTCTCAAAAATAGAGCACATTTTGAGTTATAAACAAAGTCTCCCCAAATTCAAAAATATTGAAATCATATCAAGCATTTTCTCAGACCACAATGGCATAAGATTAGAAATAAACTACAATAAAAACATTCCAAAAAATTCAAATACTTGGAAGTTGAATAGCATGTTACTAAACAATGATTGGGTTATAAATGAGATAAAAGAAGAAATTAAAAATTTTCTGGAGACTAATGACAATAAAAACACAACAATGCAAATGCTATGGGACACAATGAAAGCAGTGCTGAGAGGGAAGGTTATAGCTCTACAGGCCTACCTCAAAAAACAGGAAAAATGATAATCAATCACCTAACTCAAAACTCAAAGAATTAGAAAGAGAGCAACAAGAAAGCCCATTGTGAGCAGAAGGAGGGAAATAATGAAGATCAGAGCAGAAATGAATGACATAGAGACCAAGAAAAAAAATTTAAAAATTAACAAAGCAGAGAGCTGGTTCTTCAAAAGAGTAAACAAGATTGATAAACCTTTAGCCAGGCTCACCAAGAAGCAAAAAGAGAGGACCCAAATAAACAAAATCAGAAATGAGAGAGGGGAAATAACTACAGACACCACAAAAATACAAAGGATTGTTAAAAACTATTATGAACAACTCTATTCTAACAAATTTAACAACCTAGAGGAAATGGACAGATTCTATAAAAACAGAATCTTCCATACTCACACAGGAAGATTCTGAAAATCTCAACACAACACCAACTAAGGAAGAAATTGAAGCAGTCATCAAAAAGTTTTGATCAAACAAAAGGCCAGGGCCAGACAGCTTCACAGGGGAATTTTACCAAACATTCATAGAAGAAGTAAAACTCATTCTTCTCAGACTATTCCAAAAAAAAATCAAGAGGAAGGAACACTTCCAAACTCCTTCTATGAAGCCAGCATCACCCTAACACCAAAACCCGATAAGGATAACACAATGAAAGAGAATTACAGACCAATATCCCTCATCAACATAGATGCCAAAATCCTCAACAAAATACTAGCAAATCTAATCCAGCAATACTTCAGAAAGGTCACACACTATGACCATGTAAGATTTATCCCAGAGATACAAGGATGGTATAATATTTGCAAATCAATAAATGTGATACATCACATAAACAAATTGAGAGATAAAAATCACACAGTCATATCAATTGATCCAGAAAAAGCATTTGACAAAATCCAACACCCTTTCTTAATAAAAACACTCAGCAAGGTAGAAATAGAGGGATCATACTTAACATAATAAAAGCCATATATGACAAACCAACAGCCAACATCATACTCAATGGGCAAAAACTAAAACCATTTCCCCTAAAAACAGGAACAACACAGGGATGCCCACTCTCACCACTTCTATTTAACATAGTGATTGAAGGATAAGCCATTGCTATCAGACGAGAAAAAGAAACAAAAGGCATCCGAATAGGAAAGAAGTAAAACTATCCTCATTTGCAGATGACATGATACTGTACATAGAAAACTCTAAAGACTTCATCAAAAAATTATTAGACTTGATAAATGAATTCAGCAATGTAACAGGATACAAAATTAACTCCAAGAAATCTTGGGCATTTTTATATACCAATAATGAACTTACAGAAAGAGAGACTAAAATAGCAATTTCCATTTACCATAGCACAAAAAATATTAAGATACCTGGGAATAAACTCAACTAAGGGGGTAACAGACATTTACGCAGGAAACTACAAAACTCTAAAAAAGAAATCGAGGAAGACATAAACAGATGGAAGAACATACCATGTTCATGGATTGGCAGAATCAATATCATCAAAATGTCCATTCTACCCAAAGCAATTTATAAATTCAATGCAATCCCCATGCAAATACCAAAGGCATACTTCACAGACCTAGAACGAACTTTCCAAAAATTCATCTGGAATAAAAAAAGACCCTGAATAGCTGCAGCAAAGAACAACAAAGTAGGTGGGATCTCAATGCCAGATTTCAAGCTGTATTACAAAGCCACTGTTCTCAAAACGGCCTGTTACTGGCAGAAGAAGAGACACGTAAATCAATGGAATAGGATAGAGAACTCAAGAGTCGACCCAAACCACTATGCTCAATTAATATTTGACAAAGGAGGCATGAACATACAATGGAGTCAAGACAGTCTCTTCAACAAATGGTGTTGGGAAAATTGGATAGAAATATGCAAAAAAAAATGGAAGTAGACCACCAACTTACACCATACACAAAAATAAACTCAAAATGGATAAAGGACTTAAACATAACACCAGAAACCATAAAAATACTAGAGGAATCCACAGGCAGCAAAATCTCCAACATATGCAGAAGGAATTTCTTCACCAACACAGCTCCTCGGGCAATTGAAACTAAAGAAAAAATAAACAAATGGGACTACTTCAAAATAAAAAGCTTTTGCACAGCAAAGAAAACCATCAACAAAACAACAAGAAAGCCCACTGCATGAGAGAACATACTTGTCAATGATATCAATGATAAAGGTTTAATTTCCAACATTTACAGGGAGCTCATACAATTTCACAAGAAGAAGATAAACTACCCAATCCAGAAATCAGCAACTGATCTAAATAGGCACTTCTCAAAAGAAGATAGTAGGAAGGCCAAGAGACACGTGAAAACATTCTCAAACTCACTAATAATCAGAGAGAGTCAAATCAAAACAATGCGGTACCATCTCACACCTGTCAGAATGTCTACCATCAACAAAACAACAAATGACAAGTGTTGGCAAGGAAGCAGAGAAAAAGGAACCCTCATCCACTGCTGGTGGGAATGCAGACTGGTGCAGCCACTGTGGAGAACAGTATGGAGTGTCTTCAAAAAATCTAAAAATGGAACTTCCATTTGACCCAGTGATCCCACTACTAATAATATACCCCAAGAAACTAGAAACTCCAATCAGAAACGATATATACACCCCAATGTTCATAGCAGCACAATTCACCATAATTAAGATGTGGAAACAGCCTAAGTGCCCTTGAACAGATGATTGGATTAAAAAACTATGGTACATCTACACAATGAAATTCTACACTGTGGTTAAAATGAAGGAGCTTATGCCATGTGCAACACCATGGATGGAGATGGAGAGCATAATGCTTAGTGAAATAAGCCAGGCAGAGAAAGACAAATATCACATGATCTCACTCATCTGTGGAATATAAGGAATGACATAGACTGATAATCAAGATGAGATCCAGAGAATGAGAAACATCAATCAAAGCATCAAACCTCTAGGAAGGTGGGATTTGGTGGGAATAAGTGGGAGAGATCAATAGAGGAATTTTTGTACATGCATATGAGCATAGTTATTGGGCACAGACAATGAGGAAGGTGTGGCAGGAGAGGGAATCCATACAGTGGTCTCCATAACCTTGAGAAATTACTTCATGAGACAAAGATTTTTAAATGAAACTCTGTAACATGAAAATCATTTTGGAAGGAAATAAAGAGAAGTTTCCTCTAAATGACGTAAGAATTGTAATTGAAAGTCAATATATTTGGCCTCTTGAGCTAAGGTAAGTAATCTGTGTTTATGCCTCCCTGAAATAGTTTACATAAAATTACAAAAAGAAATTGTCGCCGAAACAGGTTTGGCTCAGTGGATAGAGCGTCAACCTGCGGACTGAAAGGTCCCGAGTTTAATTCCGGTCAAGGGCATGTACCCGGTTGCAGGCATATCCCCAGCACGGGGCGTGCAGGAGGCAGCTGATCAATGTCTCTCTCTCACAGATGTTTCTAATTCTCTATCCATCTCCCTTCCTCTCTGTAAAAAAACAATAAAATATATTTTTAAAAAAGAAAGAAAGAAAGAAATTCTCAGTCCGTTTGAAATTGAATTGCCATGGCCTAGAACAAAGAATATCCTTACATGATATTATCCTACAATATCATTTAATTTTTGATATTTCATAACAGCATATTGTACAACTACCCCCCAAAAATGTACAAACTAATTCTTTGAATGTTTAGCAGCAATTTAAAACGAGGACACGAAAGGACTTAATTCCTTTCAGAAGGAATTGAGGCACTTAGAAGGCACTTGAGCATTCTATGCTGGCCCTCTTTCCTATTTTGCCAAGAGGGACCCTCTTCTCACAACTCAATGGCCCTCAGCTGTATCCTGAGCTCTCTATTCATGCTTAGGTTGAAGCCTCGAGGTGGCTGGTATAATGGATCTGGCTCTTGCCAAATGGTGTGAGCTGTGCCCTCCCTGGAGAAGGAGTCTGAAATCCCAGAGAGAAGTGGACAGTGCCGGGGCCCCTGCCAGAAGGCAAGGGGATCCCCAAGGCAGGTGCTGGGCGTGGAGGCTACGGGGGCATAGGCTACCATGGCGACAGAACTGAACCTCACAGCACCCTGCTTGGCCCCTGAGGATGACTGGTTAACCAGAAAAGGGTAAGATTCCTCAGGGAAGGAACAACCTAAGAGAGGCAGAGTCGCAGAGGGGCCATCAGGAAAGAACTTGGGGATCAACAGAGGTGGGACACAGACCCTCACCCCCGCCCCAAACCTTGCAGGAGTCTGAACCTTCACTCATTCTGAGGGTGGCTTCCTGCCCCCATGGCTACCTCGCTTCCCATGCTCAGCACAAATTGGGACCCAGGTAACAGACAGAGACATGGACCAGCTCAGATCAGGACCCAGGTAACAGACAGAAACATGCCAACAGCAGCTGCCCTATAGCTAAATTCATCCTAGCACTAGGAATGTTCAGTGCCAACTCAATGCAAATAAACCTTTCCACTAATATATACAGGGTAATCTAAGATTGTTGGTAGGTTATTAAATTTGACTTAAAAGAGTTAACAAGCTCTCAGATTAATTTAAATTGGCAAACTGAAGTAAGCGAACACCTAAGAACATTTAAGTGTACTGGATAAAAAGCTGTTTCTAGCGTATTAATTAAAATTTCTATTGATATCTCATCTCATGATAAAATTATTTAATATGTAATGAACAGAATACAGGCATATTTGTGTAAAAAAAGTTAAAATTTAAAGTTATAAAGATTGCATTAAAAATTTTACCAAATTCACCATTAATCAAAAACAAAAATGGGGGGAATAGGATAATAGCATGTAAGGAAAAATATCTGGAAAGTAAATTACATTAAGAACATTTCCACTTTAAAAAATTAGTTTCCGTTTATAATGCTAATAGCAAGACACTCATGATAAACACACATGGTGTCAAAATAAGCCAAAGGAAAAGCAGGTAGGCAAAAATAAAAAGGACCCCAAGTCAAATTTTTAGAAAAGATTCCTTTATTAACTCTTGGCCCAGAATGTGTTTATATAATTTCATAAAACAACTCCAAAACCAAGTGGACTCCTGCAACAGAGAGGAACTGACAGGTCTGCGCCAAACACGAAGACAAGAGGAGAAACAGTCCAGAGATGGAAGACAATGAGACCCCTTGCCATGTGAGCAGTTAGTGCTGAGCATTGCTACAGGATGCCCAGGACCAAACCAGAGAAGGTCGGAACGGCATTGCCACCATTTGTCCAGTATCCAGATACCATTGATGACATGTACACATAAGGAACTGTCTGACATTAAAACTGGATCTCAAAGCTATCGGACATTGAAATTGGGACTCAATCATTTTTTTTTTTTGCTCTGGTGGGTTTATTTCTAGCCTAAAGGGGAAAGATGTTTTTAAAGACAAGAATCAAGGGTGGGGGGGGGGGGGGGAAGCAGATGTAGAGGAAAAGAAGCAATGAACAGACTGTCATGCTATAGTGGGAAGGTAGGAGAAGTTGGAGAGGACTTGTATGCATGTTTGTGTGGGTATAGCCAGTGGATACAGGGCAACGGGAAAGGCGGGGGTTGGGGAGGAGGGGAATGGATGAGGGCATATAAGCGGGTAGGGTGGGGAGGGCAATAAGGGGAAAAATAATAAATAAATAAATAAATAAATAAATAAATAAATAAATAAATAAATAGAAAGTAGAAAAGTTGTGGCAATTTCCAATTAAAAATTATAATTTCTGATTTTAAAAAAAGGCAATCACTATATGTGATGTTCTGTCCTGTGTCTTTCCTGATGACCAAGCTTTGAGAGATTTTTGTTCTGTCACTAAATTTATTTCATAAAAAGCAAAACAAAAAATATCTTAAGGTTTGTTTTATTTTAGTTTTCTCTTTCACCAATATAGATATCAAATAGCTATAGTTATTCATAATTATAAACTCATCTGCTGAGTTCAGATTCCACAACTGAAGTGGGATGCTTCTATTCTTCTAACCCAAGACCATGAAGAATGCATTCCTGGTCTGCATGTGCATCTTGGCTGCCTGCAAGATAAAGAGATTTTCAGACATAGAAAACCAGGAATTCACATGAAGAGACAAAAACAAATGATGTGGTTCAGAGTAGAAGTTGTTATAAGAAGAGATGTGTTCTTGATGTTGTGCGGAGGATTGGAAGCATTCTCTACCCTGCTGAAGTTTCCTGAGAGCAACTACATTTGCCAATTTAGTGTTTCCATAAGTTATCTGACTCACAAGACTTTACTTTGAAAAGATATATTGCCTGACAACAACCTTACCATGGTGCAACTGACTTTTCTGAATTTCAAAAAATATGTTTTATTTATTAATTACTTTCCTTTACTTATTTGTGTGGGTATACCCTTCCTTTCTGTATCAAATGTCGCTTCTGGTTGTTAACATTTCCCTTTGTTTTTGCCATTGTTCACTACTTATATATGTCCACATTCTTCACAAATTAAAAAATCACATGAACAAGCAAGTAATTCCCTGTTATGTGGAGAACAACAGCCATGGTTGAGAACAATATTAGGTTATATCAAAGATGTTCTTAGTACTTAAACATGTTTTCTATAGCAGTATGCAGAAAACTAGAGGACACTGAAAAAAGAGATAGAGGAAGACGTAAACAGATGGAAGAGCATACCATGCTCATGGATTGGGAGAATCAAAATCATTAAAATGTCCATACTACCCAAAGCAATCTATAGATTCAATGCACTACCCATTAAAATACCAACGACATATTTCACAGACCTAGAAAGAACTCTCCAAAGATTCATCTGGAACAAAAAAGATCCCAAATAGCCACAGCAATCCTGAGAAAGAAGAATAAAGTAGGTGGGATCTCAATACCAGATTTCAAGCTATGTTACAAAGCAGCTGTTTTCAAAACAGCCTGGTACTGGCACAAGAACAGACATATGGACCAGTGGAATAGAATAGAGAAACCAGATATTCACTCAAACCACTATGCTCAATTAATATTTGACAAAGAAGGCATGAACATACTATGGAGTCAAGACAGCATCCTCAATAAAAAGTGTTGGAAAAATTGGACAGATACATGCAAAAAAATAAAACTAGACCACCAACTTACATCACATACAAAAATACACTCCAAATAGATACAGGACTTAAACATAAGACGGGAAACCATAAAAATATTAGAGAAATCCACAGGCAGCACAATCTCAAACATATGTCGAAAGAACTTCTTCACTGATACTGCTCCAAGGGCAATGGAAGCTAAAGAAAAAAGAAACAAATGGGACTACATCAAAATAAAAAGCTTTTGCACAGCAAAAGAAACCATCAACAAAACAACAAGAAAGCTCACTGTATGGAAGAACATATTTGCAAATGTTATCACTGATAAAGGTTTAATCTCCAAAATCTACAGCCAACTTATACAACTTAATAAAAGGAAGATAAATGATCCAATAAAAAAATGGGCAACTGACCTATATAGAACCTTTTTGAAAGACAGAAAGTCAGAAGAAAGGCCAAGAGACACATGAAAACATGCTCAAAGTCACTAATTATCTGAGAGATGCAAATCAAAACGACAATGCTATACCATCTCACACCTGTCAGAATGGCAATCATCTCTGAGAGGCTGAGGGATTCACTCCTAGTAGTATTCATTGTTAAAACCAAAAGAACTAATATTTAGTACCTGTAACATGTCAGTACTACCTTATGTACTTATTTCATTCAGGCCTCAGAACACTAGAAGGAAAAAATTATTATAGTCATTTTACAGAAGAAGACTTTAAACATTTATTTGCTCAATTTCATACAACTAGCACATGACCCAGCCAGCATTTGCACTTTATATTTACAGTATATATAATTACACTTGTACATGAATAGTTTTTACAAAAAGAGTGTGGGTTTCACAGCTGGAAAAAATTGGTAACAACATGTTTGCTTAATAACAATTTATTTGGCATATGATTTTTTAAGCATTCATTCATCCGGCAAGTATGTGCTATATACAAGATACTATACCCAACAGTGGAACATAAGGAAAGTTTACATCCCATCTTAACTATGCTCACGTTCTGACTAAGGAAGCAGACAATTACCATGACAGCCACATGCAAGGGGATATTAATCTTATACTGGGATTTTCTTATGATGAGTAAGAGTTATTAGCTAATACTCTGAGACAGAAAGGAGCAGAGTGATTTTCAGAAGCTAAACAAGATCATTGTATCTAGAGTACAGTTGGTGAGAAGTAGGAAAATAGAGGAGGGAAGATTTGGGGCATGTAGGACCGAGTAGGCCAAGGTAAGAATGCCAATATGGCACCTACCTTCATAGAGATTGCCATTCAGCAAAAGCACAGAATTATTGACAAACAGATTTTATAAGTGGCAATGAATAAATTAGTTTAGAGCTAACATCTATTTCTCAAAATATTCCATTACAAACATGGTCTTATTCCTCTTTTGCAATAAATCAACAAATTAAAACATTGACAACCATGTCCAAAGGATTCAATTACCAAGCCAATCTTGTTTTTCAAATACATACCCTCTCATGTAAAATAAATGTGGTCTTGTTCATGCATCATTTCTCTTCTAATTTTACATTATTCTGTAAATAATGTTAGTGGAAACATATAATTGAATAAGTAATTACAAAATATGAAATACAAATTAAATTATGCTCAACTACTATACTTAAAGCTACTTCAAAATTAGATTTGTTCACAAAAATATGGATAGTAAGAGTGGAATGAGTACCCACTGTATTTACAGAAAGATATCCATAAAGAGGACACTGTCAGTACTAAACTAAAATGAAAAGAGTTAAAATTGGTATAACACCTAGAAATTCATGGCATTTTTATACACCCATAATGAACTCTCAGAAAGAGAAACCAAAAACAAACAATGCCATTTACTATTTCATAAAAACAAAAACACTAAGATACTTAGGAATAAACTTAACCAAGGAGGTAAAAGACCTGTACTATACTTGAAAAAAGAGATAGAGGGAGATATAAACAAGAGGAAGAATATAACATGCTCATGGATTGCTGGAAACAACATTATTAAACTGTCCATACTACACAAAGCAATCTATAAATTCAATGCAGTCCTTATTAAAATACCAATGCACTATTTCACAGACGTGAATCAAACACTACAGAAATGTATATGGAGCCAAAAAAGACCCCAAATAGCTGCAGCAATTTTTAGAAAGAAGAAACAAGTTAGAGGAATCACAATACCAAATACCAAGTTATACTACAAATCCACTGTACTCAAAACAGCCTGATACTGACACAAGAACAGGCATATACATTAATGGAACAGAACAGAAAACCCAGAAATTAACTCAAGCTATTACATTCAATCAATATTTGACAAAGGATGCAAGAGCATGCAATGAAGCAAAGATAGTCTCTCCAATAAGTGGTGTTGGGAAAATTGGACAGATACATGCAAAAACTGAAGCTAGACCACAAAATTACACCATACACAAGGATAAACTCAAAATAGATAAAAGACTTAAATGTCAGATGTGAAACCATAAAAATCCTAGAAGAAAACATAGGCATCAAAATCTCAGACACTTCTTATAGCAATGTTTACTGATACATCTCCTAGGACAATGGAAACCAAGGAGAAAATAGACAAATGGAACTTCATCAAAATAAAAAAGCTTTTGCATAGCAAAATAAACTATCAACAAAATAAGAAGAGAGCTCACTACATGGGAGAACGTATTTGCCAATGTACATCTCATAAGGGGCTAATCTCCAAAATATATAGATAACTCATACAACTTAACAAAAGGAAGACAAATAATCCAATATAAAAATGGGTAAAGGACCTAAATAAATACTTATCCATACTGGGCATACAGAATAACAAGAGACATCTGAAAAAAAAAATGTTCAAAATCACCAGTCATCTCAGAGTTGCAAATTAAAATGACAAAGAGTTGTCACCTCACACCTCATACCTTCAAATCAACAAAAGACAAGTGTTGGCTATGATGTGGAGAAAAGGGAACCCTAGTACACTGCTGGTGTAAATGCAGACTGGTGCATCAGCTATGGGAAACAATATGGATTTTCCTCAAATAATTAGAAATGGAACTCCCATTTGACCCAATGTTCCCATTTCTAGGAATATATTCTAAGAAAACTGAAACACTCATTAGAAATAATATGTGCACCCCTATGCTCATAGCAGTACAATTTATAATTTGGAAACAGCTTAAGTGACCATCAGCAGATGAGTGCATTAGAAAACTGTGATACATCTACAAAATGTAATACTATCTTACCTAATAAAAGAGAAACATGCAAAGTAAACATCATTCTGCTACACCCACAGCCAATCAGAGTGAGTATGCAAATTAACCCAAAAAAGATGAGGGTTAATTTGCATATGCAGGCACAGAGTCCTATAAAGCCTGCTATATAAATGCATATATACATAACCCATGAACATAGACAATGTGGTGGTGAGGGCCTGAACTGGGAAAAGAGATGGGCTGGAAGAGGTCAATGGGGGGGAGGGGTTAAAGGAGTGTTTATGTAATACTTTCAACAATAAAGACTTAAATAATAACTAATAAAATGGAATGTGTATCTGTGGTAATATACTGCTTCTCAGTGCTCAATTATGTTCATAACTTGATTTAAGAACTCCTTCTTTTACAATAAAAAAATAACTCAATTAAGAGAAAACCTTGGGTGTTGTTTAATATTTGTACTGTACAAATTATAATAACATTGATTACAAACTAGACTATGTTCTAAATTCTTTATTTAAGACTAATCCAGAAGCAACTGAACACACATCTGCAGAAACCAATAAAAGTCGTTTACAAACTATTCTATAGTCTTGAATTTATAGGAGGATATTCAACCTGTTAACAACTCAAAATTGGAGTCAATAGAAGTTGTAGCATCTGATTTTTTTTTATTTATTGTCTAAAGATTTATATATGTCAACTTTAACCCAATTGACATCTGCCACCCTCTGAAAGCCATTCCCATCACAGGCAAGCCCCCACTGCCCCAGTGTCTGTGCACATTGGTTATGCTAGTATGCATGCATTCAAGACCTTTGATTGCTCTCTAACCACTCCACCTCTTCTGTCATTTTTCTCTGGATCTATTTTTGTTCATCAAATTATGTTGATCATTATATCCCACATATGAGTGAAAAACTACCGTTTTTTAATCCACTCATCTACTGATGGGCACTTAAGTTGTTTCCAAATCTTAGTTATTATAAATTGTGCTGCTATGAACATAGGGGTGCATATATCCTTTCTTATTGGTGTTTCTGTTTTCTTGGGATATAGACCTAGAAGTGAAATTACTGGGTCAATGGGAGTTCCATTTTTTAGGAACTCCATACTGTCTTTTTGAGGAGACTCCATACTGTCTTGCACAGTGGCTGCACCAGTCTACATTCGCACTAGCAGTGCAGGAGGGTTCTTTTTTCTCCATAACCTCACTAGTACTTGTTATTTGTTGATAATAGCCATTCTGACAGGTGTGAGATGGTGCTTTTTGGTTGTTTTGATTTGCATCTCTCAGATGATTAGTGACTTTGAGCATGTTTTCATATATCTCTCGGCCTTCTGCATGTCTTCTTTTGAAAAGTGTCTACTTAGGTCCTTTGCACATTTTTATATTGGATTATTTTCCTTTTGTTAAGAGTTAAGAGATCTCTGTAAATGTTGGAGATTAAACCCTTATTTAAAACTAGAAGCCCAGTGTATGAAATTTATGCATTGCGGGGGATGGGGGGGTGTGCCTCAGCCCTGCCTGCACCTTCTCCAATTTGGAACCCATTGAGGGATGTATTGGGCCCAAGTGGGCAGTCAGTCATCCCTCTCACAATCCAGGTCTGCTAGGTCCCATCCATTCTCCTGCCTGCTGCCTGATTGCTGCTAACCACTTCTGCTTGCCAGCCTGATCACTCCCTAACCATTCCCCTGCCAGCCTGATCAAAACCTAACTGCTCCCCTGCCAGCCTGATTGCCCCTAAGTGCTCTTCCCTGTACTCCTGATCACACCCAACTACATAACCTTGCAGGCCTGGTACCTCTCAACTGTCCTCCCCTGCTGGCCATCTTGAGGTGGCCATCTGTGTTCACATGGTGGCAGCCATTTTGACCACATGGGGGCAACCATCTTGTGTGTTGGAGTGATGGTCATTTTACATATTACCTATTTATTATATAAGATAGCTTTGGCAAATATGTTATCCCATGCAGTGCGCTTTACTGTTGTTTTGTTGATGGTTTCTTTTCAGAAGCTTTTAATTTTGATGTAGTTCTATTTGTTTATTTTCTCCTTAGTCTCCATTGCTCTAGGAGCTGTGTCTGTAAAGATATTGGAACAACATATGTCTGCTATATTGCTGCTTATGGAGTTATGTAGGATCTTTATGGTTTCCCATACTATATGTAAGTCCTTTAGATATTTTGAGTTTGTTTTTGTGTATGATGTAAGTTGGTGGTCTAGTTTCTTTTTTCTTTTTTTTTTCTTTTTTTGCATGTATCTGACCAAATTTCACACCACCATTTACTGAAGAGACTATCTTGACTCCACTATATGTTCTTGGCTCCTTGTCGAATATTAATTGAGAATAATGGCTTGGGCCAATTTCTGGGTTCTCTTTTCTGTTCCATTGCTATATATGTCTGTTCTTGTGCCAGTACCAGGCAGTTCTGAGAACAGTGGCTTGGTAATATAGATATTTATATTGTGATCCCTCCAACTTTGTTCTTCTTTCTTGGGATTGCTGTGGCTATTCAGGGTTTGTTTGTTTTTATTTGGAAAAACACCTTTGGAAAAAAAAACCTTTATTTGGAAAGGTTATTCTAGATGTTTGACAAATGCCATTGGTATTTCAATGAGGATTGCATTGAATCTATAGATTGCTTTGGGTAGTATGGACATTTTAATGATGTTAATTCTACCAGTCCATGAACATGGTATGTTCTTCCATTTGTTTATGTCTTCATCTATCTCTTTTTTTAATGTCCTGTAGTTTTCTGAGTATAGGTCTTTTACGTCCTTAGTTAAATTTATTCCTAGGTATCTTAATTTTTTATTGTGATGGTAAATAGTATTGTTTTTTGTTTTTGTTTTTTTGGTGGTTTTTTTTGTTTTTGTTTTGTTGTTGTTGTTGTTTCTCTTTCTGTAAGTTCATTATTGGTGTATAAAAAAGCGATAGATTTCTGGGTGTTAATTATGCATCCTGCTACATTTCTGAATTCATTTATTAGGTCTAGTAGTATTGTGATGGAGTCTTTGGGGTTTTCTACATTTAGTATCATGTCATCTGCCAATAAGGACAGTTTTACTTCTTCTTTTACAATTTGGTTGCCATTTATTTCTTCTTCTTGTCTAATCACTATGGCTGGCACTTCCAGTACTATATTGAACAGGAGTGGTGAAAGTGGGCATCCCTGTCCAGCTCCTGATTTTAGGGGAAATGATTTTAGTTTTTGACCATTCAATATGATGTTGGCTGTAGGATTGTTATATAAGGCTTTTATTATGTTAAAATATGATCCTTCTAGTCCCACTTTGCTGAGAGTTTTTATCAAGAGTGTTGAATTTTTTCAAATGCTTTTTCTGCATCAATTGATATGATCATGTGACTTTTATCCTCTCAATTTGTTTATGTGATGTATCACATTAATTGATTTGTGGATATTGTACCATCTGTGCATCCCTGGAATAAATCCCACTTTGTCATGGTGTATGATCTTTCTAATGTAATGCCGAATTCTATTTACTAGAATTTTGTTGAGGATTTTAGCATCTACTTTCATCAATGATATTGGCCTGTAGTTCTCTGTTTTGTGATGTCTTTATCTGGTTTGGGAATTAGGGTAATGCTGGCTTCTTAGAAAGAGCTTGGAAGTATTCCTTCCTCTTGAATTTTTTGGAATAGTCTGAGGAGAATAGGGTTTAGTTCTTATTATGCTGGATAGAACTTCCCTGTAAAGATGTCCAGAGCAGGGCTTTTGTTTGCAGGAAGACTTTTGATAACTGCTTCAATTTCTTCAGTAGTTATAGCATCTGGTTTTTTTAATGTAACATATTAAATACTATGATAAGATTAGTGCATTTCTGAATATCAAAATAAATGATGCTGGCACAGTTGTAAAAAAATCATTCTTATTTGCTATCTAAAATAAACAGCATGCTTTATACATATACTTCATAATGATTTTTAGTTTTAATAATTCATATGCAAAGCAACTTTTTCATTGCCTTATTTCACTACTGAAGGATGCATAAATGTAAATGAAAAAACACTTATTAAATTGTCTTCTCTATGACCTATCATAGATGTATATGATGATACTTATGATACATGACACAGCAAAAGTCAATGGACCAAATAATTGTTCTAAATTATATTTAAGGTTTTGTTTGTTTTCCAGTTTGCAGTTTGCCATTCAGTTGATTTTTCAATCAGGCCCTCTAGATACAGTGTTCTGGGATGAAGGACTGTGTCATGATGATTTCTGTCCTTTGTAATGGTCTGTGTAGGCTGAGAGGACCATGGAGGCTATTGAACTATACCAAGAAGAAATGGACCTACTGTGGACAGACTTTATGGGACAAGATAACTCCAAATCAGATGAGGGAACTGTAGACTTCCACTGGAACATGGGATATCCCTTCCCTGGTAAAATCTTTATATTTTATTTTTATTTATTTTTTATTGTGTTACATGTATACATATCTCCCCATTGCCTCACCATTCCCAGGCATACCACAACCCCCAGTGTCTGTGTTCATTGGTTATGCTTGTATGCATGCATACAAGTCCTTTGGTTGATTTCTTATCAACCCCAACTCTCCTTAAACTTCCTGCTGTAATTTGACAAGTCTGTTTGATGCTTTATTGCTTCTGTGTCTATCCTTTTGTTCATCAGTTTATAATGTTCTTTATTATCCACAAATGATTGAGGTCATGTGGTGTTTCTCCTTCATTGACTGGCTTATTTCACTTAGCATAAGGCTATCCAGTTCCATCCAGGTTGCTGCCAATGGTAAGAATTCCTTCTTTTTAATGGCAGCATAGAATTCCATTGTGTAGATGTACCACAGTTTTCTGATCCACTCATCTGCTGAAGGGCACCTAGGCTTTTTCCAAATTGTAGCTATTATAAAATGTGCTGCTATGAACATAGGGGTGCATAAATCCTTTCTGATTGGTGTTTGTAATTTCTTAGGATAATTTCCTAAGAGTGGGAGTGCTGGGTCCATGGGAGATCCATTTATTGTTTTTTGAGGAAATTCGATACTGTTCTCCACAGTGGCTGCACCAGTCAGCATTCCCACCAAAGGTGCACAAGGGTTCCCTTTTCTCCGAATTTGTCATTTGTTGATTCGTCAATGATTGCCATTCTGACAGGTGTAAGATGGTATTGGATTGTCGTTTTGATTTGCATCTCTCAGATAATTAGTGACTCTGAGAATGTTTTTATGTGTCTCTTGGCCTTCCTTCTGTCTTTCTGTCTTTTGAAAAGGTTCTATTGAGGTCTGTTGCCCATTTCTTTATTGGATCATTTATCTTCCTTTTATTAAGTTGCATAAGTTGGCTGTAGATGTTGGAGATTAAACCTTTATCAGTGATAACATTTGCAAATATGTTCTCCCATACAAGTGGTCTTTCTTGTTGTTTTGTTGATGGTTTCTTTTGCTGTACAAAAGCTTTTTATTTTGATGTAGCCCCATTTGTTTATTTTTTCTATAGCTTCCATTGCTATTGGAGTAGTATCAGTGAAGAAGTTCTTTCAGCATATGCCTGAGATTGTGCTGCCTGTGGATTCCTCTAGTATTTTTATGATTTCCTGTCTAATGTTGAAGTCCTGTATCCAATTTGAGTTTATGTTTGTATTTGGTGTAAGTTGGTGGTCCAGTTTCATTTTTTTAATGTATCTGTCCAATTTTCCCAACACCATTTATTGAAGAGGCGATCTTGGCTCCATTGTATGTCCATGCCTCCTTTTTCAAATATTAATTAAGCATAGTGGTTTGGGTGGATATTTGGATTCTGTATTCTATTCCATTGGTCTATATGTCTATTCTTGTGCCAGTACCAGGCTGTTCTGAGAACAGTTGCTTTGTAATGTAGCTTGAAATCTGGTATTAAGATCCCACCTACTTGATTCTTCTTTCTCGGAATTGGTATGACTATCCATGGTCTTTTTTGGTTCTATATGATTCTTTGAAGAATTCTTTCTAGGTCTGTGAAATATTTTGTTGATAATTTAATGGGTAGTGCATTGAATCTATAGATTGCTTTTGGTAGTATGGCTATTTTAATGATGCTGAGCATGGTATGCTCTTCCAACTGTTAACATCCTCTTCTATCTCTTTTTTCAGTGTCTGGTAGTTTTCTATATATACCTCTTTTACCTCCTTAGTTAGATTATTCATAGGTATCTTAATTTTTTTGGTGTGATGGGTAATGGGATTGCTTTTTCAGACTTTCCTTCTCTAATTTCACTACTAGTGTATAGAAATGCCACAGGATTCTTGGCATTAATTTTGTATCCTGCTGTATTGCCTAGTTCATTTATTAAGTTACTTACTTTTGGGATGGAGTTCTTTGGGTTTCTATGTACAATATCATGTCATCTGCAAATAAGGACAGCTTTACTTCTTTTCCAATTTGCATGCCTTTTATTTCTTCTTCTTGTCTAATTTCAATGGCTAAAACTTCCAGTACTATGTTGAACAGGAGAGGTGAGAGTGGGCATCTTTGTCTTCTTCCTATTCTTAGGGGAAATGGTTTTAGTTTTTGCCCATTGAGTATGATGTTAGCTGTGGGTTTATCATATATGGCTTTTATGATGTTGAGGTATGCTCCTTCTATTCCCACTTTGCTGAGAGTTTATCAAGAAAGGGTGTTGGATTTTGTCAAATGCTTTTTCTGCATCAATTGATATGACTATGTAATTTTTATCTCTACATTTGTTTATGTAAAGTATCACATTTATTGATTTGCAGATATTGTACCATCCTTGCATTTCTGGGATAAATCCTACTTTGTCGTGGTTCATGATCTTTCTGATGTACTGCTGGATACAATTTACTAGAATTTTTTTGCGGATTTTGGCATCTATGTTCATGAGAGATATTGGCCTCTAATTCTCTTTTCTTGTGTTGTCTTTATCTGTTTTTGGTTTTGTGTGATGCTGGCTTCATAGAAGGTGTTTGGAAGTGTTCCTTCTTCTTGAATATTTTTGAATAGTCTGATGAGGATAGGTTTTAATTCTTCCTTGAATGTTTGGTAAAACTATACTGTGTAGCCATCTGGTCCTAGGTTTTTTTGCTGGAAGCTTTTTGATGACTTCTTCAATTTCTTTCATAGTTATTGGACTATTGAGATGTTTAGATTCTTCCTGATTGAGTTTTGGAAGGTTGTATTTTTCTAGGAATATGTCCACTTATTGCAGGTTGTCCAGTTTGTTGGGATAGAGTTGTTCATAGTATTTTTTAACAGTCTTTTGAATTTCGGCGGGATCTGTTGTTATTTCTCCTCTTTCATTTCTGATTTTGTTTATTTATCATTAATGTTTCTTTGCTGATTTTTTGTTTAGAGGATTTGTCCAGTGGTGAGAGTTGGTTATTAAAGTCTCCTACTATGATTGTATTGCTGTCAATCTCACCCCTAATATGCTCTAGGAGTTTTTTTATGTATTTAGGTGCTCCTATATTGGGTGCGTATATGTTTACCAGAGTTATTTCTTCTTGTTGGATTGTTCCCTTTAGTATTATGAAGTGGCCTTCTTTATATGTTGTTATGTCCTTCACTTTGACATCTAATTTGTCAGCTATAAGTATTGCAACCCCATTTTTTTAAATTTCCATTTGCCTGAAATACCATCTTCCATCCCTTCACCTTCAATCTGTGTGCATGTCTTATCCTGATGTGTTTTTTCTTGTAGACAGCAGATATATGGATCATGTTTTCTTTTCCAATTGGTTACCCTATGTGTTTTGATTGGAGCATTTAATCCATTTACATTTAAAATTATTATGGATAGGTACTTATCTGTCACCATTTTTAGTCTTTACCCCAGAGTTCCTTCTTCACTTCCTATTTCTTTTTATTACAACAGACCCTTTAACATTTCTTGCATTGCTGGTTTGGTGGTAATATACTCCCTTAGTCCTCTTTGTCTGTGAAGCTTCTGATTTCACCTTCAATTTTGATTGAAAGCCTTGCAGGGTACAGTATTCTTGGATTCAGACCCTTCCTTTGCGTGACTTTGTATATTTCATTCTATTCCCTTCTGGCCTGATCAGTTTCTGTTGAGAAATCCGTTGCTAGTCTTATGGGGTGTCCTTCGTAGGTAACTTTCTGTTTCTCTCTGGTCGCTTTTAAGATTCTTATTTTGTTGTTAGTGTTTGCCAATTTAATTATGATGTGTCTTGGTGTCGGTTTTTGGGGGGTTCCTTTTGCATGGGACTCTGTGAGATTCTTGGATTTGTGTGGGTTTTTTCTTTCCTATATTGAGGAAGTTTTCTGTCATTATTTCATCAAAAAGGTTTTCTATTCCTTGCTCAGGTTCCGCTCTTTCTGAAACCCCAATTATGTAGATGTTGTTTTGTTTCATGTTATCCCATAATTCCCTTAGGCTCTCCTCTTGCTTTTTAATCTTTTTTTTCTAGAAGCTGCTGTACTTGGTTATTTTTTTCTAACTTGTCTTTTAACCCACTAATGCAGTCCTCTGCTTCTTCTAGTCTACTTTTGATGCTTTATATTGAGTTCTTTATAGCTGTAATGTCATTTTTTCATTTCTTCTTGATTATTCTGAATTTCTTCTTGCTTTTCTTCATTTCCTCTTGGCCTTTTTTCATTTCCTCTTGGGTCTTCTTAATTCCCTTTGGCTCTTACACAAGTTGTCAATTTTGTCTTCCATTCTTTTCATCCACCTTATGATCATTCTCTGAAATCTTTCTCTGGCAGGCTTATTTCTGTTTCTATTTTGTTTACTTCCTTTTCTGGAGATACCTGCCTTTCTGTCGTATGTGGGCTCTTTCTTCTTCTTCCCATGGTCTTTCTTTTACAGGTGTCTGGTTATGTAGTTATCTCTCCTATATTGATTCAAAGGCACAAACTACAACATGACCTAGGGTACAACACACAAGGCACTGAACAGAAATGTAATCATAATCTTAATAACCACAAATAAGGTGACCAACAATGAAAGACAAATTAGGGTAAGCAGAGAAAGAAAAAAGGAAAATGGAAAGGAAGTGCCAACATCAAATTGGAAGAGGGAGAAAAAAAACAAATGAACAAATAATAAAATAAAATAAAAATATAAAAAGGAGAAGAAGAAGAAAAGAGAAAGAGAAAATAGTCAGAGAGAAAAGAAAGAGGATAAGAGAGAAAAGGGGAACAAAATATAGATGAGAGGAGAAAACTCCCATAGAACAGCCACTAATCCCAACAAATGCCTGCAAGAAGTACCTCTAGATTTATATAAACTACAAATAACAATTAATATCGAGAGAGGCAAGGGAAAAGAGAGGTAAAAAACAAACCAAAACAAAGCAAACAAAAAGCTGAATAAAACAAGTAGAATAAGCTAAAACAATCTCACAAAAAGAGTACAAAAAATTGATATAGTTACCATTCAGGCAAAGAGCAACAAAAGGACATAGAGAAAAACAACTTTATGCATAGTGAAGACAAGAAGAGAGAGGTTTCTATGGACTTGGATAAGGGGATTTGAAATTAGATATATAAGTGTGGTGAAATTTTAACCTGGTAAAGAGAAAGAATAGGGAGAATCTAAAGTTGGAAAAGGGAAAGAGAAACAGGACAACAAAATTTGAAAAGTTAGGAGGAGAGTTGGGATAAAGATAGAGTTGAGATAGAGTATAATTATGCTAAAGAAAAGATGAAAATAGAATGTAGAACTCTAATCCCAAAGTAACATAAAGAGAAAACAAGGAATCCAAGATGGCGGCATAGGTAAACACTTACAATGCTGCCTCGCACAACAATTTCAAAACTACAACTAAAAGACAGAATGGACATCATCCAGAACCACAGGAAAGCTAACTGAGTGGAAGTTCTACAGCTAGAAGGAAACAGAGGGGCTCACAGAGATCCAGAGGAGCTGCAAAAAGCTGAGGTACGGAGATGCGTGCGCTGAGAGAGCGGGTGCCGGAGTACCTGGCTGGCTTTCTCTGGTGGGAGGGAAACGGAGACTCCCAAAGGCATTGAACCGCTTCTCTTACAACACTAAACCCCAGATCCAGGCAAAACTCATAAGGGGTGAGTTTGGACTGTGAAAAGGAGAGGTGCACAAAAATTTAGGGGAGTCACAAAAGATCAGAGGGCTGGTGGCGGCACGCAAGGCACTGCGTGGAAAACACACTGCTAATTGTGCCACTGGCTTTCGCGAGTGGGTGGGAGACAGACCCTCCCAACTGCACCACTTCTGAGTCCACTAAGCCCCTGTTTCTGGCGAAACCCTGGAGACTTAGACTCATGTGGTCCTGGTGCACAGGGGAGCTGGAAAGGCAGCGGTCTAGAGGCACTGCGGGTGCGCACGCACAAGGACCGCTCCAGCGATTACCCAGTCACAAGAGACTCAGGGGCCATGGAGGGCGGGACTGACTGGAAGGCAAGGCCGTCCCTTAAGCCCTGAGACTCCACCCATCCCAAGCTCAACAGAGGCTTCTTCGGTTTTGCAAGTCTGGTATTATAAGGCTGAATTCAACACAGAAGTTTCCCCGGCATAGTGAAAATGCCGAGACAAGGGAAGGGATCACAAACAAAAGAAAGGGAGGGAAAAAAAGACTGGATATAGAGTTCAAAACCACACTTATAAGGTTTTTCAAGAATATGCTAGAAAAGTTGGATAAATTTGGCGAGACCCAAGAGGAGATGAAAAAGGGCATACTAGAGACGCTGACTGAAATAAAAAATCTTATAGAGTCCTAACAGCAGACTAGAGAAAGGCAAGAATCAAGTCAAAAATTTGAAATATAATGAAGCAGAAAACACTCAACTGGAAAAGCAAGAAGAGAAAAGAATCCAAAAAAGTGAAGATAATGTAAGGAGCCTCTGGGACAGCTTCAAGCGTACCATCATCAGAATTGTGGGAGTGCCAGAAGAGAGAGAGCAAGATACTGAAAACCTATTTAAAGAAATAATGATGGAAAACTTCCCACATCTGGTGAAAGAAATGGACTTACATGTCCAGGAAGCACACAGAACCCCATATAAAAGGAATCCAAGAGGACCACATCAAGACTCATCATAATTAAAATGCCAAGAGCAAAAGACAAAGAGAGAATATTAAAAGCAGCAAGAGAAAAACAGTTCATTACCTACAAGGGAGCACCCATACGACTGTCAGCTGATTTCTCAACAGAAACGATGCAGGCTAGACGGGAGTGGCAAGAAATATTCAACGTGATGAATAGCAAGAACCTACAACCAAGAATAATCTATCCAGCAAAGCTATCATTCAGAATTGAAGTGCAGGTAAAGAGCTTCACAGATAAGAAAAAGCTAAAGGAGTTCATCAACTCCAAACCAGTATTATATGAAATGCTGAAAGGTACTCTTTAAGATATACTAGAATCAGGAGCACAGAAAGGGAGTGGACTGATGATTCTCAGGGGGAAAGGGGTAAGGGGAGTGCAGGGAGAGACTGGACAAAAATCATACACCTATGAATGAGATCAATGGGAGGGAGGCAAGAGTGGGAGCTGGGTGGAGGGGTGCTATGAAGGGGAAAAAAGAGAAACACATGTAATAATCTGAATAATAAAGATTTAATTTAAAAAAAGAGAGAGAAAAAACAAAATGACACTTTTTCTTTTCTAAAAAGGTAAACTAGTAGTAGTAATAATACTAGTTGAAAACAAAAATGAAATAATTAAAAAGGTAAAATCAATTGAAGAGAAAAGAAAAAATAGTTTTTTAATTAAAATATGCAAAAATAAAAAATAAAATAAAATAAAAATTTTTAAAAAAGAAATAAAATAGAATGGGCAGTAATGGAGGCCATTCACTTCCACTAATGTTCTGCTTGGCACTCCTGTTTCCCAGGCGGGTGGTATTGCAGTTCCCTGTGTTCCACTGCTGAGGTTTATTTTAATTTCTTTTTTCTTTTGTGGTTATGCAAGAGTCAATTTGTGCGTCATCCACTGGGTGGCAGTGTTTCGGAATTGACCTCTGAGACTAAGCACAGGACCTCTCTAGGCTGTGCTCAGATTCTGCTACTCTGTGGTTCTCAATACTGGTTTATGGGGATATTAGTAGCGGGGACAATGTAATAATTCCCAGGCTGTCCTTCTGCCTCAGATCAAAATGAGTTGTTTTCTAGAGCTCCCCTCTGTCAACAGCTCCAAGCGTCCTCTTCCACATTTAGGGATCATGTCCTGCCCCACATCCTTAGACCTCTCCAGAAGCAGCTTTCCCGCAGCCCGGTTTCCACAGTGTGCGCATCTCTGTTCTCTGGGACAGGACACCTCACCTTATCCCAGGCGAAATCTGACCTTTCCATATGACGTGTGGAGCTCCTCTGAGTACGTCTGTCTGCACTGATTGGAGAGAGGTTTTCTGGGTCTTCTGGCTGTTTGGTGTGTGCTGCAGCTGTAGCTTTTCAGACCACCGCAGACATCCACCTTTCTCTGCAAGATGGTGCAGTCTCTGCGTTCACGCTGTTGGCTCCAGCAGACAAAAATCTTGTGGCAGTGGAGCTGTCTGCTCAGGGGAGTCCCATCTAGCAGTCCCCCACTTTCTCCTGCAGGATAACTGAGTCTTAATTTGCCAACAAACACTCCCAGTGCGACTCTCAGCTGCTCTCTCTCCCTCTGCTCAGCGACAAGGCTCTAGATGCATCCGTCTATTCCGTCACCATTTTTCCTCCCCTCTTATTTTCCCCTAGTAAAATCTTTAGATCTTTTATCATAATTGCTGCTTGTTAAAAAGTACAATGCTCGCTAAGGAATATGATTTTCATGGCCAAATAATTTATATTCACAAAATCATAACATTTCAGAATTTGAACCTCTTCTTTAGCACTATTAGCTCAATTTTAGATACTTTTCTGTTTAATGCAAGTTTTACATGCTCAGGATTAGGGGATGAAGGACGAATATTAATCTCTTAGAATTTCTACTCTCCACCCTAGTGTATGTTGTTCTGCCTCTCTAGAGGAGACATCAATTATCAAAAATAGGCTCCCAAACCATATCAATATACAATTTTATGGTTTTTGGTACAAAGGGGTACTGATGAGTGTGAACTCTCATTGTCTTTGGAAGTAGGTTAAAGATCTATTAAAACATACTTCCAAAGTAGATCTCTCTGTGCCTGGGAGGTGGTCTATAATCTATATGCAAGGGAATAGAAATTGTGTTAGCATAAGTGCTAAATTCTCTAATATCTATAATCAGGAGCAGGGATTCTTTCTCCTGATCCCAAAACAGACCACAAATTTATATTCCTTTCCCATGTCTTCATTCATCATTTCTTTGTAGATGATGCATAAAAGTATGTCTCCAAATGAAATACAGTCCTGTATATCCATGATTCATTACTTTAGCCCACAACCTTGGAGTTAAACTCATGTCTTCTTCCTTCTATCAATGGGTTCCACCTCACATTTTATGGCTCTCTTTGCCAAATGTCCTTCAACATGTCCCACTTCAAAAAGACTACTGTTGTCATATTTTAGTTCTTGTCCTTACACTTGGCCTATTGAAGGAGTTTTCCAATAGTTGTTTGTATATCCAGCCACTGTTCTTCAACATATATTGTGCAATTACACTGGATTAATTTTTTAAAGACATGCTAATTATGTCCCCAGTACATCAGAAAACTTTTTTTCCCTTTCTTTACTGATTAAGGTATTACATATGTATCCTTTTCCCCCCATTTCCCACCCAGCGCTCATGCCCTCACACCCCTGGTGTCTGTGTCTATTGGTTATGCTTATATGCATGCATATAAGTCCTTTGGTTGATCTCTCTTTCTATATCCCATCCTCCCTTACCTTCCTTTTAAGGTTTGAGAATCTGATCAATGCTTCCCTCTCTTTGGATCTGTTTTTGTTTATCAGTTTATGTTTTGAATTATATTCCACTAATGAGTGAGGACATGTGATATTTATCTTTCTTTGACTGATTTATTTCACCTAGCATAATGCTCTCCAGGTCCATCCATGCTGTTCCAAATGATAGGAGATCCTTCCTTTTTACAGCAGCATAGTAATCCATTGTGTAGATGTTCTACAGTTTTTTTAATCCACTCATTTGCTCATGGGCACTTAGGCTGTTTCCAAATCTTGACTATGGTAAATTGTGCTGCTATGAACATAGAGGTGTTTCTAGTTTCTTGAGATATATTCCTAAAAGTGGGATAACTCCATCAAATGGGAGTTTCATTTTTAGATTTGTTTAGGAAACTCCATACTGTTCTCCACAACGGCTGCACCAGTCTGCATTCCCACCAGCAGTGCAAGAAGTTTCCTTTTTTTGCACATCCTTGGCAGTACTTGTCATTTCTTGATTTGTTAATGATAGTCATTCTGACAGTTGTGACATGGTATCTCACAGTCTGTTGAATAACTTGGATGATTAGTGACTTTGGGAATGTTTTCATATGTCTCTTGAGCTTCCTTGTGTCCTCTTTTGAAAAGTAAAATGTTTTATTGGATGATTTATCTTCTTTTTGTTAAGTTGTATGTATTCCCTGTAAATGTTGGAGATTAAACCCTTATCAGTGATAACATTGACAAATATGTTCTCCCATGCTGTGGGCTTTCTTACTTTGTTTACAGTTTCTTTTGCTGTGCAGGACTTTTTATTTTGATGTAATCTCATTTGTTTATTTTCTCTTTAGTTTCCATTGCCCGAGGAGCTGTGTTGGTGAAGTTATTGCTCCAGAATATGTCTGAGATATTGCTGCCTGTGGATTCCTCTAAGATTTTTATGGTTTCCCATCATGTGTTTAAGTCCTTTATCCATTTCAGTTTATTTTTTATATGGTGTAATTTCATGGTCTACTTTCATTTTTTTGCATGTATCTGTCCAATTTTCCTAACATCATTTCTGTGGAGACTGTCTTGACTCCATTATATGCTCTTGCCTCCTTTGTCAAATATTAATTGAGCATAGTGCTTTGAGTTGATTTCTGCGTTCTCTATTCTATTTCATTAGTCTAGATGTCTGTTCTGTGCTAGTACCAGGGAGTTTTTAGAACAGTGGCTTTGTAATACAGCTTAATATCTGCTATGTAGATTCCTCCTAATTTGTTCTTCTTTGGCAGAATTGCTGCAGCTATTCTAGATTTTTCATTATTATTATTCTAGATGGAATTTTGGAGAGTTTGTTCTAGGTCTGTGACATTGCTATTGGTATTTTAATAGGGAGTGCATTGAATCTATAGATTGCTTTAGTTAGTATGGACATTTTAATGATGTTTCATGAACACGGTATGTTCTTCCATCTGTTTATGTCTTCCTCTATCTCTTTTTTTCAGTGTCCTATAGTTTTCTGAGTTCAGGTCTTTTACATCTTTAGTGAAATTCATTCCTAGGTATCTTAATTTTTTTCTTATGTGATGGTAAATGGGATTGTTTTTTATTTAATCTCTCTTTCTGTAAATTCACTATTTATGTATAAAATGCCATAAGTTTCTTGATATTAATTTTTTACCCTGCTACATTGCCAAATTGATTTATTAAGTCTAATAAGTTTTTGATGAGTCTTTATGGTTTCCTATGTACATTATCATGACATCTGCGAATAATGACAATTTTACTTCTTCTTTTCCAATTTGGATGTCTTTTGTTTCTTCTTGTTGTCTGATCAATGGCTAAAACTTTCAGTATTACATTGAACAGGAATGGTGAAAGTGGGCATCCCTGTCTTGTTCCTGTTCTTAGGGGAAATGAATTTAATTATTCCCCATTGAGTATAATGTTGGCTGTAGGTTTGTCATAGAAGGCTTTTATTATGTTGAGGTATGATCCCTCTATTCCCACTTTCCTGGGAGTTTTTGTCAGAAAAAGGTATTAAGATTTGTCAAATGCCTTTTCTGCATCAATTGATATTATTATGTGATTTTTACTCTCAATTTGTTTATGTGATTAATCATGTTTATTGATTTTTGGATATTGTACCAGGCTTGCATCCTCAGAATAAATTCCACTTAGTTGTGCTGTATTATCATTCTAAGGTAATGATGAATCTAGTTTGCCAGAAATTTGTTGAGGATTTTAGCATTTTTGTTCATGAGGTATACTGGCCTGTAATTCTTTCTTTGTACTGTCTTTATCTGGTTTTAAGATTAGGGTAATGCTGGCTTCATAGAAAGAGTTTGGAAGTGTGCCTTCCTCTTGAATTGTTTGGAATAGTCTGAGAAGGATTGGTTTTAGGTCTTTTTTGAATGTTTGATAAAACTCCCCTGTGAAAAAAATAAAACTAATGAATAAAGGAACTATACATAAGCACTATACTATAGTTAATAAAGTTGTTTCCTATGAGGAAAAAAAAAAAACTCCCCAGTGAAGCCATCTGGTCCTGGTTTTTTGTTTGCTGGAAATTGTTGATTACTGTTTCTATTTCATCAGTAGCTATCAGTCTATTCAGGTATTTTTATTCTTCCTAATTGAGTTTTGAAAGCTGGTATTTATCAAGGGATATGTCCATTTTGTTGCAATTGTCCAGTTTGTTGGAGTAGAGTTGTTGGTAGTATTTTTTTTTTAAACTATATTTTGTATATCTGTGGGGTCAGTTATTGCATCACCTCTTTCATTTCTAATATTGTTTACTTCGGTCATCTCTCTTTGTTTCTAGGTGAGACTGGCTAGAGATTCATCAATCTTGTTTATCCTTTCAAAGAACCAGCGCTTGGTTTCATTGAGCTTTTATTTTTTGTTGTTGTTGTTGATTTTTATTTTGTCTCTGTCATTTATTACTGCTCTGGTCTTTGTTATTTCCTTCTTACTGATTACTGTGGCCTGTTCTTGTTGATCTCTTTTTAATTCTTTAAGTGACAAGATAAAGAATTTATTACCATTTTTTCTTATTTTTTGAGGTAGGCCTATGAATTTCCCTCTCAGGACTACTTTCATTGTGTCCCATAGATTTTTGATTGTTGTGTTTTTATTTTAATTTGTTTCCAGGATGTTGTTGTTGTTTTTTCCGTTAATATCTTTGGTAACCCGATCATTGCTTTTTTGTGTGTGTGTGTATGTGAGTGTTTTATTATTAATGTGTCACATGTATACATATCTTCCCCTTGCCCCCTCCCCCAAGGCATACCCAAAAGGCCCTAGTTTCTGGTGTTCATTGGTTATGCTTATATGCATGCATACAAGTCCTTTGATTGATCTCTTATTTATCCCACCTCAGCTAAAACTTCCTGCTGTAATTTGACAGTCTGTTTGGTGCTTTACTGCCTCTGTATCTATCTTTTTGTTCATCAATTTATACTGTTCTGCATTATCCACAAATGAGTGAGATCATGTGGTGTTTCTCCTTCATTGACTGGCTTATTTCACTAAGCGTAAGGTTCTCCAGTTCCAACCAGGTTGCTGCAAATGGTAAGAATTCCTTTTTTATGCCAACATAGAATTCCACTGTGTAGATGTATCATAGTTTTCTGATCCACTCATCTGCTGATGGGCACCTAGGCTGTTTCCAAATGGTAGCTATTATGAATTGTGCTGCTATGAACACAGGAGTGCAGAAATCCTTTTTAATTGGTGTTTCTGGTTTCTTAGGGAATATTCCTAAGAGTGGGATTTCTGGATCAAATGGGAGTTCCACTTTTAGTTTTTTGAGGAAACTCCATACTGTTCTCCACAGTGGCTGCACCAGTCTGCATTCCCCCCAGCAGTGCACGGGGGTTCCCTTTTCTCTGCATCCTGGCCAACACTTGTCGTTTGTTGATTTGTTGATGATTGCCATTCTGAGAGGTGTGAGATGGTATAGCACTGTCATTTTGATTTGCATCTCAGATAATTAGTGACTTTGAGAATGTTTTCATGTGTCTCTTGGCCTTCCTTCTGTTTTTCTGTCTTTCAAAAAGGTTCTATTTAGGACCATTGCCCATTTTCTAATTGGATCATTTATCTTCCTTTTATTAAGTTGTATAAGTTGGCTGTAGATGTTAGAGATTAAACCTTTATCAGAGATAACATTTGCAAATATGTTCTCCCATACAGTGGGCTTTCTTGTTGTTTTGTTTAAGGTTTCTTTTGCTGTGCAAAAGCTTTTTTTATGTAGTCCCATTTGTTTATTTTTTTCTTTAGCTTCCATTGCCCTTGGAGCAGTATCAGTGAAGAAATTATTTTGGCATAAGTTTGAGATTTTGCTGCCTGTGGATTCCTTTAGTATTTTTATAGTTTCCATCTTATGTTTAAGTCCTGTATCCATTTGGAATTTATTTTTGTGTATGGTGTAAGTTGGTTGGTGGTCTAGTTTCATTTTTTTTTTGCATGTATCTGTCCAATTTTCCCAACACGATTTGTTGAAGAGGCTTTCTGGACTCCATTGTGTGTTCATGCCTCCTTTGTCAAATATTAATTGAACATAGTGGTTTGGGTGGGTATCTGGATTCTCTATTCTATTCCATTGGTCTATATGTTTGTTCCTGTGACAATACCAGGCTGTTTTTAGAACAGTTGCTTTGTAACATAGCTTGAAATCTTGTATTGAAATCCCACCTACTTTATTCTTCTTTCTTAAGAATGGTGTGGCTATTTGGGGTCATTTTTTGTTCCAGATGAATCTTTGGAGTATTATTTCTACGTCTGTGAAATATGTTATTGGTATTTTAATGGGTAGTGCATTGAATCTATAGATTGCTTTGGGTAGTATGGACATTTTAATTATGTTGATTCTCCCAATCCATGAGCATGGTATTCTCTTCTATCTGTTGACATCCTCCTTTATCTCTTTTTTTTTCAGTGTCCTGTAGTTTTCTGTGTATAGGTCTTTTACCTCCTTATTTAGTTTTATTCCTAAGTGTCTTAGTTTTTTTGATGTGATGGTAATTGGGGTATTTTTTCAGTCTCTCTGTAATTTCAAGATTAGTATATAGAAATGCCATATATTTCTTGGCATTAATTTTGTATCCTGCTACATTACTGAATTCATTTATTAAGTCTATTAGTTTTTGGATGGAGTCTTTCAGGATTTTTATATACAGTATCATCTTATCTGCAAATAAGGACTGCTTTACTTCTTATTTACCAATTTGGATGCCTTTTATACTAATCCTTCCAATACTATGTCGAACAGTAGTAGTGATAGTGGGCATCCCTTCTTGTTCCTGTTCTTATGTGAAATGGTTTTAGTTTTTGCCCATTGAGTATGATGTTAGCTGTGGGTTTATCATACATGGCTTTTATGATGATGAGGTATGATCCTATTTCCATTTTGCTGAGAGTTTTTATCAAGAAAGTATGTTGGATTTTGTCAAATGCTTTTTCTGCATCAATTGATATGACTATGTGATTTTTATCTCTCAATTTCTTTACGTGATATATCATGTTTATTGATTTGTGGATATTGTACCATCCTTGCATTCTTGGGATGAATACTGCTTTGTCATGGTGAAGGATCTTTCTGATGTACTGCTGGATCCGATTTGCTAGAATTTTGTTGAAGATTTTGGCATCTATGTTCATGAGAGATACTGACCTGTAATTCTCTTTCATTGTGTTGTCTTTTATCTGGTTTATGTATTGGGGTGATGCTGGCTTCATAGAAGGTGTTTGAAGTGTTCCTTCTTGAATATTTTTCAATAGTCTGAGGAGAATAAGTTTTAATTCTTTCTTGAATGTTTGGTAATACTCTCCTGTGTAGTCATCTGGTCCCAGGCTTTTGTTTGCTAGAAGCTTTTTGATGACTGCTTCAATTTCTTCCATAATTATTGGACTATTGAAGTGTTCAGATTCTTCCTGATTGAGTTTTGTAAGGTTATATTTTTCTAGGAATATGTCCATTTCCTGCAGGCTGTCCAGTGTATCGGAATAGAGTTGTTCATTATATTTTTTTAACAACCCTTTGTATTTCAGAGGGGTCTATTGTTATTTCTCCTCTTTCATTTCTGGTTTTCTTTATTTGGGTCTTCTCTCCTTGCTTCTTGGTGAGCCTGGCTATAGGTCCATCAATCTTCTTTATCCTTTCAAAGAACCAGCTCTTTGTTTTGTTGATCTTTTGAACTGTTTCTTTGGTCTCTATGTTGTTTATCTATACTCTGATCTTTACTATTTCCTCTCTTTTGCTTACACTAGGCTTTTCTTGTTGGTCTTTTTCTAGCTCTTTGGTTGTAGCATTAGGTAATCTATTACCATTGTTTTCTGTTTTTTTGCAGTAGGCTTGTAGAGCTTTGAACTTCCCTCTCAAGAATGCTTTCACTGTGTCCCATAAATATTATATTGTTGTGTTGTCATAGTCCTTTGCTGCCATGATTTTTTTTTATTTCTTCATTGATCTCTCTGGTTACCCAGTCATTGTTTAATAGCATGGTGTTTAGTCTCCATGTGTTTAATTTCTTCTAATTATTTTTAATATAGTTGATTGCCAGTTTTATGCCTCTGCGATCTGAAAAAATGCTTCATATGATTTCTATCTTCTTGAATTTGAAGAGACTTTTTCTATGACCCAACATGTGGTCTATCTTTGAAAATGACCCATGTGCACTGGAGAAGAATGTATATTCTGTGGCTTTGGGGTGAAATGTTCTGAAGATGTCAATTAATCCCATCTGGTCTAATGAGTCATTTAGGATTGATGTTTCTCGGTTGATTTTTTGTTTAGAGGATTTGTCCAGTGGTGACAATGGGGTTTTAAAGACTCCTACTATGATTGTATTGCTGTCAATATCTCCCTTGATATCCTCCAGGAGTTTTTTATGTATTTAGGTGCTTCTATGTTGGGTGCATATATGTTTACCAAAGTTCTTTCTTTTTGTTGGATTGTTCCATTTAATATTATGAAGTGGCCTTCCTTATCTCTTGTTATGTTCTTCATTTTGAGATCTGATTCGTCAGATATAAGTATTGCAACCCCAGTTTTTTGTTTTTGTTTTCATTTCCATTTGCTTGAAACCCTATTCACCCTCAGTCTGTGTGTATCTCTTTCTCTCAGGTGGGTTTCTTATAGACAGCAGATATATGGGTCATGTTTTCTTATCCAATCCGTTATCCTATGTATTTTGATTGGAGCATTTAATATGTTTACATTTAAAGTTATTATTGATACGTACTTATCTGTCACCATTTTTTGTCTTTACTCCAGAGTTCCTTCTTTGCTTCCTATTTCTTTTTTTTTTTTTATAGCAAACCCTTTAACATTTCTTGCATTGCTGGTTTGGTGGTAATAAATTCTCTTATTCTTTTTTTTTCTGTGAAGCTTCTGATTTCTTCTTCAATTTTGATTGAAAACCTTGCTGGGTACTGTATTCTTGGATTCAGACCCTTCCTTTGTTTGACTTTGTATATTTCATTCCATTCTCTTCTTGCCTCATGAGTTTCTGTTGAGAAATCAGTAGCTAGTCTGATAGGGGTTCCTTTGTAGGTAACTTTCTGTTTCTCTCTGGCTGCTTTTAAGATTCTTACTTTGTTGTTAGTGTTTGCCAATTTAATTATAATGTACCTTGATGTCAGTTTTTTGCGGGTTCATTTTGCTTGGGACTCTGTGAGCTTCTTGGATTTGTCTGGGTTTTTTTCTTTCCTAAATTAGGGAAGTTTTCTGTCATTATTTCATCAAACAGGTTTTCTATTCCTTGCTCAGTTTACACTCTTTCTGGAACCCCAATTATGCAGATATTGTTTATTTTTTTTTAATCCCAAAGTTCCCTTAAACTCTCCTCTTGCTTTTTAATTTTTTTTTTCTAGAAGCTGCTGTACTTGGGTAAATTTTCTCACTGATGCGGTCCTCTGCTTTTTCTAGTCTACTTTTGATGCTTTCTATTGGGTTCTTTATACCAGTGATGTCATTTTTCATTTTCTCATGGCTATTCTTCGTTTTCCCTTGGTTCTTCTTCATTTCCTCTTGGCTCTTACTTATATTGTCGATTTTGTCTTCCATTCTTTTCAGCCACCTTCTGACCATTTCTCTGAACTCTTTCTCTAACAGGTTTATTTCTGCTTCTATTTCATTTACTTCCTTTTCTGGGGATACCTGCTTTTCTTTCATATGCGGGCTGTTTCTTCATCTGCCCATGGTCTTTCTTCTCCAGGTGTCTGATTATGTAGTTCTCTCTCTCACTTTGATTTAAAGGCACAAAATACAACACAACCAGGTACAACAAACAAGGTACTGAACAGAAATGTGTTTACGATGTTAATAACCACTAATAAGGTGACTGCCAATGAAAGACAAATTAGGAGTAAATAGAGAAAGGAGAAGAGAGAAATGTTGACAAAAGAAAAGAGAGAAGTGCCAAAATGAAATTGGGAGAATTGAGAGAATAAAATGAGGAAAGAAGAAGAAGAAGAAGAAGAAGAAGAAGAAGAAGAAGAAGAAGAAGAAGAAGAAGAAGAAGAAGAAGAAG